>BMAW01046309.1:998518-1109747 GCA_019974015.1 Nephila pilipes | reverse complement strand
CCCCCACCAAAAAAAAAAAAAAAAAAAAAAAAAAAAAAAAAAAAAACCAAGCTTGAGCCTGTTCATACGAAACGCACTTTTTGTGTGAATTTTCTTATGAGAAATACTCAGTGCGTGGAATTTTTTAACATATTTTTGATAAGTAGATTTTGAAAAGAAATCGAACTTATCTTTGGAAAGAAATTTCTCTTTCCTACATTACATATTTTCTGGATTTTAGTTTTTATGGTTATTACATCACGAATGCTTAACATTAGCAAGAATGTCCTATTCACAACTAAAATAAATTCTCATATTTGGTTAACTGGCAAGTGACAAAAGAGCGTTAGTGTGAACGGTTTATCATTGTTCGTATAACCTTGCAACTACACGCAATACTGCTGACTTTTTTTTAGTGTGTGTATGTGTGAAGAGTTCAAATATTTGCAAGACTTTGGCTTTTTTCTTTCTTTTTCAGTTTTAATGTTCTTTATTATATTTATATTACTCGTCAAAAGATCCAATTGAAATTTAACTTGTATTTCTGGTCTTGATTTATTTTGTATCATGAAATGAAAGGTCGGCTATTCTTTTTAATAAAATCGTTTCCCCCCCACCCCTATTTTGACTGTAGAAAAATCGTATTTTGGTAAGATCTTTACATTTATTTCTTGCTTTTCTAATTGACTATCTTTTTTTGGTTGTTAAAAAGTGAAGTATTAAATCTGAGGGGGGAAAAATATGCTACTTTCATCAATTTTTTTTTAAAAAAGTAAAACCCATTTTGCACTAAACATTTTAGATCGTTGTTTCGAAAATAGGTTTGTAATTTAAATATTTTTTTTTCCTGAGAGAATTTAGAATATACACAGTACTTATGTTTTTCGTAATAAAATACAACGCAGTTTTAAAGAATTATTATGTTTTTCGTAATAAATTACAACGCAGTTTTAAATAATTATGTAGAGTGAGAATATAATTGGTAAAATAGCGAGAATAATTTGGAAAAATTTTCCTTTCAAAGGAGGAAAATTAATTACTATTGTGCTTGAAATTTATCGCTTATCTTTTTTGATTTGCGAAATCTAATGTGAAATGCATATTCTATTATTTCTGTGAATGCAGTTTTGGAAAAAAAAAATTGATTAATTTCTTATGGGCAACGAACTGACTTCAAACCAGATTAAAACGAATGCAACAATTTCGCATGTGAAACAAATGATAGAAAATAGCGAAATTCTTCGAATTCCCTGAGCGGAAATCAACTTGTGGCTGACTGTGTGCAGATCTTGTACTTCCGTTGTCTATCTATTCAGCTGCCGTGGTTTACTGAATGTTTGGAGTTCGTTACAGTTTAATTCATTCCAGTCTAGTCAAACCTTATATGGAAAGCGAATTCCTATCTTTCCGTTCTGCATAATCTTCTCGACATGTTTTCCTGACGCTGATTAAATTTACTTGTTTGCTTGCTGTTTCCTTTCACGATTTTTTTTTCGGTGTCATTATAGAAAATCGTCTGCTTTTCTTGAGTTATTTTTGAAATCTTTCTTTTTCACTACTTCAGACGATGGAAATTTTAATTAGGGGTAATTGAGTTTTAAAATCAGAAGTTATAAAAAAATTTCTGCTTCGTTAAATAAATTCTTATGGAAATTTTTGTTTCTTGCTGTTGTATACATGTTTTGCAATGCGATATTGATGTAAATAATATAATATTGAAAACCAAAAGGATAGAAGGGGAAATTTTGATCGATTTTAACTGAAATCATTGGAAATATTTAATTTTGTTATTTGCCAATTTATTTCTAAAATTCATCCTTAAAGTTTTAATTTAAAAATATGCTGCTAATTATTTTTAATTTACCTACAGGCCTCCCGGATTTCCATCAAATTTTAAATAAATATTTTATGAGTCGTTTTGCTTTTTTTCCAGGATCTATGAAACTATACTTTTCGAAAATTGAATGAAAAATCTTATTAGAAGCATGAATTTTCAATCATCAAAATAAAAATTTTATTACATGATCAAAAAAAAATAACATAACGGTTTTTATCAGTATTGTCAGTTCTAAAGTAATTATTCAAATTTTGTAATTGATGTGTATGAATCATTTTTTTAAAAAATTAATGTTAATATCAAAATTGCTTTGCGCTTTTTTCGATCTTATGCATGCCAAATTAAGAAACGGTTTTGTAAATTTAAGGTGACAGAATTGGAGACTTCGCAAACGTTTTTTTAAAAATTATTTTAACTTAATTTTCGATTATTTTTGATAAAATATGTATTGAAATAATACATCAATCCAAAAAATTATATATTTTATATTAATTTTATTATTATTATAAGATTTATTAAAGTATTTCAAAAGCATAAAAAAGCATATTTTTGGAGTCATTGAAGTGCATTTGGATTGTGTACTTACATGTGCATTTAAGTATATCACCGTGCGGTGGTGGACGTAGGATGCTTGTCGAATCCTCTGCCCACAACTTTACTTTTGAGTGCGGAATAAATAGCAATAATTATGCCAAGACACGTGCCGAAAGTTGGCAAATTCTTTTTAGGCGCTAGTGTATGCATTTGGTGTTATATAAATGAGTAGGTTGATTTTTAATGAGGTACTCTCAGTTTTTGGAATTATTTATATATCTTCTTTTATTATCATTTGGGTTATATCTGTTCTTTTCCTCTAAATTGGCTTTTTGTGTAGTGTTTCCTGTTTGCCAACCAAATTTGGCATATTTGTAAAAAGAGGGGAATTAACGCACTTAAAATTCAAGTAAGAATGTTTCTATTTGACGTTGCTGGATTTTTTAAGGACTCCTTTCTGCAAGACTCGATTACGTTCGCATGATATTATTTCTAATTACCTTCTTGAGCAATATTTGAATAAATAGAATTGCTTGATTGTATGATGATATAAGAGAACTTGGACATTATATATATGTATATGTATATATATATATATTAATTTTTAATAACATTAAAATATTAATACACTTTTAAAGTTTAGAACTAATATATGGATGGAATGTTTTTTTTTTTTTTTTTTAAATGAAAAAAGGGGCTTTTATTTTCGTGTATGAGGTCTAATTATGTCTATCAATTAAAATATGTCAAAATATAATGACCTAATTTTTTTTTTTTAAGAAACAAATTATAAGTGTTCCGAAATGTAATACAAGTTTTAATAAAAAAGTACTGCTAAATGTCTTGGTTGGCCTAAGAAACTGCTGTAGTAGTGAAGCTATCAACTGCGGTGCAAGTATTTTTGGCAGATATTAGTTGAAAGTGTACTCCTTTGTATGCATTTTAATTACATTAATACTTGCAATTTAACAAAAAAAAAAAAAAAAAAAAGCCGGTAGCCTGTTTCCATATAAAGCTTGAAATTGCGCCCATTAAGAAGGGCAATAAAATTTTACCACTGACATTACATAAATTTTCAGCCAGCCGGAAGCTAGGGCGTGTTGAAATATCTTCTGACGGAAACATCTAAATTGTGGCGTGTCCGAGGAATAATCATAAACATGGCGGTTTTTAATTTATTATAAAAGGGGACCATGAAAGAATCGGTGTTCTTAAAAGTAGATCATCCAAATCACCGCTATATATGGGCATTGGAATCTCGGCATCTCAAGATGTTCTCAGGATTTTGAGTGGCAGGTGGTTATGACGTCATTGCGGAAACTTTTTATCTCCGTTATTCTACACTAAAGAAGGATGTAAATAAATATGCCAGACTGTGTGTTGCAGCAATCTGCTGCACAGTAAAATGGTTTGGACTTGTTCCAGCAGTATAATTGATAGCGTAACAACGACGATCCGTTTTCTATTTGAGCGGTTTAAGAAAAATTGATAAGTACCGATACATATTTTTTCGATAGGATTGAAATGTCGATTTGCTGATTATTCGACATTCTTTATTAATTTTATAGTTTTGGATAAACACAAATTTGTTACTATTTTAATTGTGGTTGTGGTAACTATGATGGGGGGGGGTGTATTTCTCAAAAAATTAATATTTCAATGGTTATTGCAATGAATTTTATATTGATTCCTATTTTGCCACCTACTTATTTTTGCCAAAATCCATATTGTTTAAATTAATTTTACTGATGAAAAGTGTTTTACCTCGAAGCAGGGGGGAGGTAAAATGTGTTTGAATTTTTTTTTATATGTTGTAGAGATATATTAAATAAATGAAATGAAAAAGAAATTGAAAAAAGTTTTGATTTTTCGAAAATCTTTTTGATTTTTGAAATTGCATTGCTAAAAAAGTTATGTTTAATTTTTTTAATGTCTCATTCCACCCGAGGGGAAAAAAGAAAAAGCTTCAAATGACCTTTATTCCGTTTATTCTCTGCAGTTATTTAAATTTATGCATTGTTGCAATAGTCTTATTATTTAAAAAAAAAAAACTCAATAAATATATCTATTTTGAAATTAATTTTAATATTAATATGTTGATAGGTGGGAAACATTTTTTAATGATAAACTGAAATTCATTAGTGTGATGGTGAATGATTTTAATTTTGAATATCTAGATAAGATTTTTGATAATTCGAACCCTTGTGATGAACTGTAGGTGAGTCGCTCTATAGTGTTTCGTCTTTTTCTTTTTTCGAAATAGAGGACGCGTTTGACTGGTTTGTTGAAATACGGCTTATGTAGTTATTAATGCAAAATCTTATAGAAAAAAATTACATCGCTTTGAAATCAAAGCAGCAGAAAAATAATATGTGAAGGAATAAAATTTAAGGCTAAATTAAAAAATAATTATTGGTTGTATTGGTTGGTAAATATTTTTCAAATCTAAATATTTTTCAAATCTTACATAAGAACAAAAAATGTTGTTGGAACAAGATTCAATTGAAATTAGCAAAAATGCAACAAGCTGTAATTGGAAGAAAAAGTTATATATTGTCTCGTAAAAGCACGATTTTTGTGTAGTTGGGAAAAACTAATAGAAGAAAAAAGCAGCAGCAGTTTTTGCTAGTAGAAAATTAACACAGATTTTTAAGCAAAACCACTCAAGAAATATGGAACCTTGGCTGGATTATGAAACAAACGAATATACTGTATTAAATGCTAATACAGTAAAAATTTCCCATGGTGTGCAAAAAAAAAAAAAAAAAAAAAAACACCACTATTATTGCGCATTTACTGTACTACTGAACTTATCAAAACTTTTCTGGACTTATTAGAACATTTATCCACCGAATTTAATTTGCGTTTTTATATAAAATTACCTATTTACACCACATTTAAGATATTAACCCTATAATTTTACAATGTTTATTATCAGTCATTTTTTTTTATCTTTCAATCTTAAATAGGATTAAAATAAAAACTTGTGGTCTCATAAACAGTTGTTTGGCCCAGCATTGTCAGATTTTGCTCCTTCCTGCTGCGTAAACCTCCGCTTTCAGTCATTCACTCTAGAGCATTTATTTTTGTTTACTTGTATACATATCTACATTATTTTTTCATTATTCTCGCTTCCTCTAACCGTAAAGCTTAATTTTCGCGGTATACTGAAATAATATATAATAAGAGAGAGAACGAGATATTTACTGAAATAAAAATATATATATATTATTTTCAAACATATCTAATTGAAGCTTCTAGAACTGTGTTTTATTAAGATATAGGTTAATAAAAACGCCTGTGTTAGATTATGTATAAATTAATTTTAAAATTCGAGTAGCTGAAATTCATTTTTCCTATTTGAAAAGGAAAGTTAGATTCTAAAATCAGAAAATTGCTTAAAATTCGTGGCTTTGGGATAATTTCTATTTTGATTTCTTAATTTCATTTTTTTTAAAAAAAATTGCCCCCTGGAAAAATTTTTAAAATTTATTTTTTATGACGTTTTAATACTTTTTCAGACCATTCACTGAGAGGCTGAAAATAGAATATAGTGGTAGCCTTGTTTAGTTTGTAAAATGATACGATTTTTATTTATTTATTTATTTTTTTTTTTTTTTTTGCCCAACCAACATTTCAGGACACCCACTTAAATATTTCACTCATATCTATTCCGCTCTTTAGCTCGTCACATACGGAAATTTAAAACCTTTAGTTTTTGTTATGTGTTATTACGCCTGGTGGAATACCATTAAAAAATGACACTTGCTTTTCCCTTTCAGTCATAAGCACTTAACCACCTATGTTCTCGCAGACCTAAAGGATGCTTATTTAGAACCGTTTTTTTTTTTTTTTTTAAAGAAGTGTTTTGATTTCAGTCGGTATTCGCAAACCACAAACAAGTTTCAATCGAGCAATAACAATTTTTTTTTTTAAAAAAAAATATTTATCTTTTGTTTTGTTCTTTGAGTGCACAAATACTGTCTAACCTCAATAGAATTTTTTTTTTTAAGAACCTTGATTTTTTGTTATATAAACTGTTTATGAAAATCGAACAATATTTCAATTTATCGATTAATTTTCAAATTTAAGCAATTTTTACACATGGAAGAGAACTTGATTTTGGCTATTTAACCCAACTATCAGTTCTTATTTGATAAACCCAATGATTGTTATAACAATAGAAATGTATTATTTAAAAAAACCCATGTAGAAAACAAATAATGCATTCCAAACTGTCCGACACGACTTGGGATTTATTCCTAGCGTTCCTGAAGAAATTTTCTCTTTAGAATAAAAGTGAACACATTACTTTGAATCGGCACCAATAAAAGATTGTAGGGCCTCTCCTTCAATATTTAAATCAACATAAAGTTTCATTGAATAGTCTATAAGATTACAATTCCGATTGAAGAGACGTCAGGAAAAGGACAAACTCACTTTTATTAGGTTTCGCCTCCGACAATGCAAGATCGTCCTCGCTCAAATAACTCCCCACTCGCTGAATTTTAGCTTAGAATTATATCAAAATTTTTAGCTTACCAACTCACGCGCATCTTGTGAGACATTTCTTCAATACATAGGGTTCGACTCTATTACCCTTCACCGAAAAAGGAGTCACTTTTATTCAACTGCAAACATCTATCACATACTTCTTATCTTCATCTGATTTGCGTGATTTCTTTTCATTTGGTTGTAAAGGAGTTGGAATTTTATGCAATTCAAATTACAAAAGGACTCCAAGGTTATTGAAGAGAAAACCGCGAATAGCACAACATTGCACAATCATGTTCAGAAAGACGTTAGATCACTTCGTCCAAACATGAGCTAAAAATTATTTTTACAAATATATTTGTCATACAAATATTCAATTTTTAGTACTTAGTAGCAAATTTATATATTACATACATATTTGTATTTTATAAAAATAATTTCTTTCCTAGTCTTAATGTTTGAAGTCTTCAGTAACTTTAAAAATTAAATCATGTGTAATTACTTTTAGTAAGAAAATATTGAAAAATTTTCAATATCTATTTTTTTGTATGGAAATTTTCGTACATATATTTTTTCCCAAGGACATTTAAGCTTGATATGTAGAAATTCGATTCCACTTTTAATTTTTTTAAAAAATCGATACGTGTACTTTCTTGCTAAAGCCTTTGGTACACTGAAAGAATAAAATGATCTTACTAGTTTTCCGGTATTACTTGACATCTGAACGTAATTTCAATGTATCCTATGGGAAACATGGACCTTTATACAATATCTTTTGGTGATTTTATGACGTTAAGTTTTCTTTTAAAAAAAATTATTTTAATTTTTCTGCACTTTAAATCAAAATTTAGATTCATAAGTTGCAAATACAATTCTCTACAAACATTGAGATTTCCATTATTAGAAGACATGTAGGCTGTTCTATTTATTTCATTTTAAAGTGCTGCTTGTAAAAATTCATGCCATTTTGAATAAATAATTTTTATAATATTTATTCAAAATGGCATGAATAAATAATATAAATTTATTAATATATATATAATAAATTTATATTATTTATTCATGTAATATAAATTTTCATAGTGTAAGTGAATCATATACTATTCATGAACACTTATTTTTAAAATAAGCTGTAAAGGTTTTTTTTTTTTTTTTTTATAGATATTTACTAGTATAGTTGTAATCATCTTTTTAAATTTTACGATTCTTTTTTTTTTTTAAATCGTTTGATTGTATTATTAAATTAAATACTATTCCAATCGATAAGTGGAAAGTAAATATTAATGTTAAAAGTAAAATATAAATGTAGCAAACATGTCGTTTAGAATTCTAGTTATTCTTCCTATTGAATGTTTATATATTTTTTTTCGTAGACATATTCTGGCCTCTTCTGCGTCGTTGTCAATCCGTACAAGAAATTGCCTATTTACACAGAAAAAGTTATTGAATTGTATAAAGGAAAAAAGCGACATGAAGTTCCTCCTCATATTTTTGCTGTTACTGATGGGGCTTATCGTAGCATGTTGCAAGGTAAGTAACATACAAAATAAACATTTTTTTTTTAAGTCATTTGTTTTTAAATCCATGTCACGTTTCATATTAGGAAATTTTTTTTTCAAAAACATATTTTAAAAAAAAAATTACTAAACGGGTGGGATATATCGTTTAATTTCAAAATTAAACAATTCACAGTTAATTGCTGAAGTTAATAACGTAATGAAGTTTTAGCTTATCTACTTAGATCGTATAAATCAATTTTTGAGTGTTTTCAGAAGGGATAAAAATTGTCTGAGAGGAATATAAATTTGCTTAATTTGTCCGTTGAAGGACATTAAATTTTTCATTAGTTACTCTAAACTTTTTTTTTCAATCTGTTCTGTGGACTAAAAAGATGTAAGTGAACTCTTAGGTTATAATTTTGCGTTCCATAAGGGGAAAAAAATAATTATGTGATGACATAAAAATATAAAATTTGTTACGGTTCTTAAAATTACAAAGAATAAACTTCCAACCACATAAAGATTAAAGAACATGTTTCGGCGACTTCTTGTTATATATGGTTATTCTGTATATTATTATGAATGATAATTGTGACCACGGTGTCCTAGTGGTCATGGTCGCGGACTCGCGACGGCATTGTTTTTTTTCAAGCCGTGGGTTCGAATTCTGATACCATTAGAGACCAGCCGTCTATTGGGGGTGATACACGATAAATTTGGTCGAGATCCCGAGTTCTCCCATGGATGTAGTGTAGAAGTTTGATGAAGAAAGTGCCAGCATAGGCCGATTCACGTTAAATCTGTCAAGAATCTACAAAGTCCTTCCGATGGCGTGGAAGTTTCGAGAGTGTGGTTGGAGCTCACGGATCGCCCTCGTAACTTGACTGAGGCTCAAAATTACGAGGTCTGTCGCCAATTGCTTCGTGTTGCTACTCATTGCGACGTTAATAAACATTCATGTCATATATAAATGATAATCTACAACCTCATTAGTCTTTAATGTAAAGCTAACTTTTATGACTTGTTCAAAGAGAGAGGGGAAAGATTGGTCCATGATTATTTTCATTCGAGCATTAACTACACAACACCACATTCAAGAAATTATTGTCGATTTCTTTCAAACGATCAGTCCACGACTTTCAGCTCGCATTTGGCAAAATTTGAGTGTTCATTGTTGAATTTGGCTTCAACGTTCAACAATCAAATATTAACGAGTGCTAGAACGGTGGGGCCGTAGTAATCAAGTGGTTAAGGCATCGGACTCGCGGCCGACGGTTTTCGTTGAGTCGTGGGTTCGAACCTTGATGCCACTAAAGACCCACCACGTAGCCGGGGCTGATGCACGTTAAATCTGTCTGGGTCCAAAGTCCTTCCGTTGGCGTGGTGTGGAAGTTAGGAGAAGGGTGTGCCAGCTCAGGTGTCGTCTTCGTCACTTGACCAAGGTTCAAAATTACGAGTTCCTTCACCGATAGTCATCGTGTTGCTTCTAGTGCGGCGATAATAATAATAAAAAAAAAATCAAACTGAAGCCAGTCCGGTGGACTTAATACTCCGTATGATCTCCTATAAGCCAGATTTTTTGGTACTTGTCCGTTATAGCGGCGCCCGTCAAATTATGATTGTGCCAAGTAATCGCCAAACTTGTGAAGCCTATCTTTTGATACAACATACTTGGCGATATTTCTTAGTCGCTTGGCGATTAATCATCGGGCACCGCTATAATAGACAAGTACCAATTTTTTTTAAAAAAAAGTTAAACTGTCATATTACTAATGTGCTTATTGCACATATAAATTTAAAATAGGAATAAAAGGAAAGAAAGAAAAATTGATGATATATTTACAATATGAATAATGAGATTTGCTGGACATGGCTTATATGCTTGCTGTGATTAGTTTCCCTCAGGGGCTTACCTTTAGTTAACTATGGGAATCATAACCCTCTTCTCTGAGGTACCCTAGTGGTCTTTTTCTCTTCCATGGAGTTTACTGTCTTTGGTAAGCATGGGTGGCATGCTTTCTGGATACCCTAGCGATCTTTCTGTATTTTCCATCATGGGAACCAATTTTTACCTTTTTCTTCTATCTAGATTACAGTTTAAACAAATGTTTGGTGCAACTTAGTCAGATTTGGCACTTGCGCCATAAGCGTAACTATCACTCATTGCTGTGATCGGTTGAGAACCACAGGGAAAGGTCGGTTCAAATGCGTTCATGAAATTCATGCAAATGTATATTTTTAAAGTATGTATTACTTTGTAAAGATCTAACGATAAAAATTAAATTTACCTTTCACGTTTTTAAGCTTCATATCTAACTAGCATCAATCTCATAAAAATAACGACCGAGTATTATAGTGGCGTGGGTTCGAGATGTGTTACTTCGGAGCTGATGCACTTTAGATCTGTTGAGGTTCAAAGTCCTCATATTGAGAGTGTTAAGAGTGGGTTGCCAGATGAGGCGTCATCCGCGTCAATTAATTGAGATTCTAAAGTACGAGGTGCTCGCCAAAAACTCTCATGTTGCTTCGGTGGCGTTAATAAACAATCAAATCTGATAACAGCAACCTTTTTGGTTGAAATGCAGTTTAGCGTAACCACCCGTTGGCGACAGGAATTTTTTGGCAATATTTTGCCAATTGTGGTTACCATGCTTTCTCTCTGCGGTGGCTTTAGCCGTGGCAACCGTTTCGAATATATATAAAAATCGCTAAATTTGGCGATTTTTCAAATCTCGCCAAGTGGTTACGCTAAACTGCATTTTCACCACATTTTTAATGGGCTTTAGATTCAATGCCTCCAAGGAATAATAGAGATTGTTGCTCGTTAATTCTAAGTTGTGTGTGTTTTTTCCCTTGGTGTAGATATAAATTTAAAAGAGCTAGTTGTTTTCAATTTTGTAGAAGTCCTTGTAATATCACAATAATGACCAAATTTCATAATTACGAGGTTCATCTCCAATAGCTTTGTGTTGCTTCTATTTCTTACGTTAATTATCTCTTAATCAAAAACTTACGTAGAGTAACTTAACGATGTATTTCAAAATTTCTTTTTGTGGAAAGTCAATTTTTATATATATAATATGAAAAGTTTTCAACGAATGATTTGAAAGTATCGGCATTATTCAATAAAAATGTTGTTGCTGCATTTTTAACTATTTAATTTAAAATAGATAAGCAATGGTTACATTATGATTATGCGAATAGTATACTATTTTATGTGAAGTGCAAACTCTAGTAATTTTTCTGTCATATATTCCCATATAAACATTAGCACCACATCTACGTTGAAATAATCAGTTATATTTATTGTAATTTAACATTTCTTTGAAACTTTCTGTAACTAATAGAACCAGGCGAAATAATTTCATATTTGTTAAATCTCGTATTTTTACAGCCACGTTGCATATTTTATTAATCAGTATGGGAACTACATTGATCTTGCCGTCATTTTTGTGTAATATTACAAATTATCGTCTTCGGGGTTCATTTTAGGTGGTATTTCGGCGAGGACGACGTCACTACGTGGTATACCAATGGGTTCCGACAGTTCCTCTACAGGTTGTGATATTTTAGGAGGTATATGAGGTTGGCTGATAGATGGTTCCATTTCTCCTATTACTGCTGGCTTCTCATCAAGGTGTACTGTATTTAATTGTACTCCGGGAATTATTTCTGGTTGAACTAAAGTTGATTTTTCTACCATTCCTGGTACAGAACTGTTGACTTCCGATGAATCGGTTTGAGTTGGCTGATAATTTTTATAATCTTCAAGAGCTTCGCAAAGTTTTTGAGTTGGTAATAGGCTTCCAGCTGTGCTCCTAGTTATTATAGTTCTTGGAATACTGCCGTAATCTCCCTTCATGGTGGTCAATAAATGAGGTTTATCCGGTGGTTGGTGTCGCTTCGGATCTGAAAAGAGATCCAGCTCCGTATCGCCGTTTTTGACTCGCGTAAAGGCAGTCTGAGATCTTGTAGGTATTCTGCAGAAGCTGATACTGGGTTTGTATGTATCATGTTTGCGCCAAATGTCTAGATTACTATTCTTCTGTTTGGTTTTGGGGGGCATATCATTAGATTAAATTTCGCATGGAGCCTTCTGAAATGCACAGATTTTTCATATAGCTGATAAATCTGTTATAAATTTTGAAAGAATTTAGGGGTGAGGAATTGAAATTTTTGTAAACAGTCTGTATTTCTATTGACTGAAGGTATTTGAAAATATCTCCTGTGTGGTTTTGACTCTCGTTCAGATTTAGTTTTCGTGCGAGGACGAAATTATGTAAATATCATGTTGAGGGCTAGTGTTCCTGCTTTTTTTCTTTTCTTTTCTTTTTTTTTTTTTAAAAAATATTGCTTGTATATTATTTTTTACCCACTGAAGTTACATAGATCTCTACGAATAAATAAATTTGCTAGTTAATTCTTAGATTTATATTTTTCAAGTATCATGAATTTCTTTTTCATTCATACTGAAGACATATTAATCCTCTTTATGAACCGTTTACATTTTGATGAAAATGATGTACTGTAGTTTTTGTACCGTATTCCTAGATTTTATGAAAGACTGCACCTGAAATGGTTTATGCAAAGACCAAATTATTGATTTAGTTTTTCGAGTTCGATTGATTAATGTTAATTAAAGAGGTTATGAGTTGCAGCTGTTTTCTGAAATAAAAATCTTGTGAAAATCATTTTTGATTCTTCTTAAAATACAATTATTTTACTGTGTTTTCATCAACCAAAGGATTGAAGGTACTTTTCCATTTCGCCTGCGCAAATCTCGCCAAACAGATTTTATTGGCGACAACACATAGTATATACATATTCCGTTTGGGGTCTGTTGTATCATTTTTGGCGACTTTATCACCTGCTCCGGCGAAATGGAAAAGTACCGAATTGAAATATACTACTTTAACTTGGTGTTGATGATAACTAGCGCTTCATAATTGAGGGATTTTTTTTGAAGGTTTAAAGTTCCGTAAATGTCTTAGGAGTTTATGAGTTAAACATCTAGGTGCAATGTAATTTTTGATTTGCTGTTGTCGCATTATCTCATTAAAGTGTAATTTAGTCTTAATGCGGAACATTTAAGACTTCTGTCTACCAGCTATTTTGATTTCGGGAACGTAATGTTAATCCTATGGAATTTCTACTATCGTCCTCATATTTTTAGTATACTACTTATTTGAACAGAAAAAAGTGCATTCGAAAGAGCAAAAAATAATTGAGGCTTCTGTGAATCAATTTTTTCATCCAATTTTTAAAAATATTTTTACCCCTATTTTAACGATTCGTTTGTGGGTTTTCCGATCTTTTAAAAGTATTCTAAAATAATTTCAAAAATCGGAGGGAAAATATAATCTTGCAGAAACCTTCATTATTTTTTGCTCTTTCAAATGCACTTTTTTGCGTTCAAATAGATAAATTGGTAAATGTTTGAGAAATGTAGAAGAAATTCCTTATAATTAACTTTATGTTCACGAAATCAAAATGGCCGGTAGACGGAAGCTGGTGTGAGTGTGGAAAGCAGGGTGTCTGTTCAGGAGTTGATCTCGTCACCTGACCGAGGTTCAGAGTAACGAGACATCCTGATTATGTAATATGGATATTCTAGTCGAATAAATATTGACCAATTGAAAGGCTGAATAAACTGAAAAGAAATGTAATTAAATGAATTATGGCATATTTGGTTGTAAATTAATGATTTTTCGAAACAAATTAATGAAGGAACGAAAGGGGGGGATGTTATATACTTGTATATCCACTCCTTACATAAAACGTCTGAAATATCTCCATCAAGAATTTTCAGGCAATTGGGAGTGTCCTGCATTCAGAATATTTGATCATTTAACCTTTACCTTTTTTGAAAGCAAAGAACGACAGTTTATCGTTGTTCGCACTCGCATGGCTGTCTCCCCCCCCCCCCTTCTCTCGGATTATTCGAACCAAATGTAAATTAATTATTTGTTTGGCCGGGGGATGGTAATCACGAAATGTGTGTGTTACCAGTATAATTTGTATTTTATTTAAATTCAGATCTCCAAGATCTTCTGTGATATCATTTTGTTCATTACTGTTTTATGTTTCATATTATACTCATGTAGTGTTACTGGTGCTCATACGATATGTGAAAGAAAAGTTAATTTTCTTTTAATCTGTGGGAAAAGAATACGAAAAAGAATCGCGAATAAAAAGGCATTATTTATTTTAATGGAAAAATATTTAATCAGTAAAAATATATAAAAATTTCGACCGAAATAATGTATTGTAAGATTAATTTTTTTGGATCTTCAGCCGTTAAAATTACAAAATAGCTGTTGTTTACAGAAGAATAAATTTTTCAATTCATGAAGAGTGAAATCAGGAGATTTCAGAAGAGTAAAACATGAAATTGACTAAGTCAATGATATATAAGCAATTTTTTTTTATCGTAAAATGTATTTTTACCAGTGGCGTTTAATTAGCCAGCATTCATAAAATTTTATGACCCCATGAAGTTTTCTATCATAGCATTTAGAGTTCTGAGGCTTTGGAGTCAGAATATTTCACTGATAACTTCTTGGACTTATTCATGACTTTTTTGCGTCCCCGATAAGGATCTGAAAAGATAACCAGATTGGGTGAGATTCAGTGTACATGGTTAACTTCCCACCTTAGTTCCTAATTCTTTTTGGTGTTGTTAAATAGCCTTTGCAACACGAGGATGCGCGTTATCACATTGGTGATCGTTTTTCATACAAGTTAACCATGTGTGCGACTACGATTTCTCTCAATAGTAAGCTGCTCTGAATGAATCATTTAACGTATGTTCCACTAAACATATATCACCTTGTTATCAAGGTTATTAGATTTTGAAGTTTTTTAATAGTTCAAATGTCGTAAAACCTTCTTGTTTCGAACTGGTTATTATAAAGAATTTATTTTCCATAGTTCATTGTGATGCATTTTCAGCTTTAAAAAAATGTTCTTTTTTTGCTGTTCCGGAGCAAGTTGCATGTGGAAGACCTTTGTAATTAGTTTCCATCGCTGTAATGGCGAGTCACCCATATTTTAGAATATTTTACTGGAATTTCTTAATCAATTTTTAGATCTTTTACCGTAGCTTGCAAAGCGTCTGTATCAAATTCAATTGAACTACAAATTCATGGGCATCTTTTATGTCAAACTTTTCGCTATGAAATCTGTTGAATCGTTGTCTTTTGTGCGCGTCTAAATGATTTTTGTAAATCGCATTGATATCCATAGCTAACGTTGTTGTGTTATATAACCACTGTTAAACTTAAATGCATTAAATGCCTAATACGAATTTCTCTTGAAAATAGTCTCTTTCTTAAGAATAATTAAGTTTTTTGTTATTCCTTTTTGTTAGAAATATTTAATGCTATAAAAATATCTAAAAGGGCAAATGATCACTTTTATCAATCAATTAAAATAAGCGCAATGACCCAGCAATCCATAAATTAGTCCTTTGTAAAAGCGACTTATTTATGGATAACAAAAATGCCCATTTCTCCCGTTATTCCCAGATTCGGGTTGCCGAAATGTCTCGATTTCAGAAAGAGAACAACCCATTGTGACAATTTCAAAAAAAGGCGTTAATGGCACCGTAGATCACATTTTTTGAACCTGTGTTAATTAAACTCACAGTTCTTAAAGCTATAAGCCTAAGTATATATTAAGAAATTCTTCAAAGAATTTCAGTCTTTTTTGAAATCCACACCTTATTACTTAAACAAATTTGTTTTCAGAAAATTATAAGACCACAAATTTTATATTTACTTTTACATATGTTAATTCCTATACTTTTCTCGTCAATAAACAAAAGTTTTGAAGAAACATGCATTTTTTTTTTTGAATACATATACTATTACCTAAAAATTGGTAGATGTCTCGATTTGAAGAGAAAAAAATATATGGTCACGCTACGGATTGCTCCAATAAATGATATTCATTAAAAGGAATTGTCATTGAAATAATTGTGAAGACATGCAAATGCAGCACTATTGCTTTATTTCCCTAAATTTTTTGAATAACTTTGAAAATTGCTGAAAAATAAATTATGACTATTAAAGAAATACATTTTTAATGATTGTATTACGTTATCGATAAGAGATTTTATTTTGATGCGATTTTTTGTTATCTTGTATATTACGTAAATAAAATCCTCTTAGTAGTTCTGTGTTTTAAAATCGAAATGTACAATGAATAAAATTTCGACAAGGCTTCCCAAATACTCAAGTACTGAAAAATTGAAACTGCATTTACTTATTCACTACATTAACTATCTAAAATGAATGTAGAAGGCAATTATTTTGTTTTTCTGCGTATTTTGAAAGAAAATTTTCAACTACGTGAAAATTTGTAATTAAAAAACTGCAATAATCTCGCCGAGTTTGAATATTTAACTTGGTAATTGAAATATATATAACATGCCTTCTCTCATACAGATTTCTAATTTTTGTGTGTTAATTTCTTTCTATTCTACTTTAACCTTTTATATCATTACCCTCTTAAGAATACGATCGCTAGCTTTGCAACAAGCAATTTCTAGAGACCTTTTTTATATATTAGTCCATATTTTCGACAACAGTGTTTTAATGCATTGATGACTCATCCATCAGAAAATTTGTCCGTTCACCGTTATCTTCCAACGCGGGTCAAAAATCTCTGTGTCACCCCTTATCTGGGGAAAGCTATCTTAAATGAGACTTGCCAATGATTGGAATCAAATTTTCTTAAGGGGGGGACGTTTTCGAAAATGTTGTCTCGTACACATTTCGTTCAGGGCGTTGATCACGTTTCGGTGTGACCTTGTTCTTCCACAAAAGCAGTCTCTTACGTAAGATTCAACAATGAAGTCACTCCCATTTCGAAGAAGACGTTGCGGAAATTGACCGTAAGTGCAAAAATAAAGAAAAATACGTTGTTCATGCAAAGGTCTTCGGTGAAAAATTCCGCATTTAAGAATCAAGAGAAAATATTTTCAAAGAATGCAGTAACGAATTTGCGACAGGTGGATGACCTTGTCATGAACGATGTTATCGCCGTGCGTCGCCGATTTTTCTCTTGCTTCGTCTCCGTTCCGACTTACTTTCGCTTTATTTTTCTTTTCCGCTTTTTTTATGTTTTTGTTCTTTTTAAGAAGTTTATTCTGCGGTGGGTTAAGGTCAAGGTTTTTGGAAATCTTTGATGCTGCGCCTAATTAACATGATTCAACAGATCTTTATGAAAATGAGGGAGCATTGTTTCTTTTTATTTTTTGTTGTCTGATACATATGTTGCAATATCTGTTTTGCGATTTTTAATGTCACTTGTCCAGTCGAACATTTCATGTGCTTGGATTTGTGTCTATGATTAGATATTGTAATTAATTCAGATGAAATAAATTTACTGTTTTGTTAATTTGTTTTCTTGTTTTATAGTTGAAATAAATCAATGACAATTCTATTATAAATTCGAAAACTGGATGATTTTTTTTTCACTAATAATATTGTAGACTAATTATAACAAAAAGGGATTGTTTTAAGAGGCTTTAGAAGACGAAATTCTGAACCTTGTATTAGAAGTTCAAAGAAACTGTAAGCGTTGCATTTGGTAAAAGTTCAAGAAATTAATTCTATATGTACCTGTTAGTTAAGCCCAATAGCATTAGATGATAACCTTGAATCTTCTTGAATCAACAGGAGGCTACCTCTTTGTTTGAATTGAACGAACCCCTGGCATAGTTTTTTTTTTTTTTTTTTAACGATGACTAAGTTCTCGCGATTATGTAAACTAGAACGTATTCTGAAGGGTTTTTTGTTTGTTTGTTTGTTGCCGTCTTGAGAGACTTTAACCCAAGAGCATTGTTTCAATAGAGCAATTAGGCAAATTAAGAATTCAGTGAGGAGTATTTTCTTGAAAGCAATAAGTAATTGTCAAAGATTAGCGTGCGTTAAGACTATACCTGAATTCCATGAAAACCCCTGGGAATATTATTCATAACATGTGTAGAAAAGGTCACAATTTTCTAAATTTCAATAAATAAAAGACTGTTTCCTTTGAAATCTATACAAATGGTACCTCAAACGCTTTAGAAAATCTTCAACGTCATTCGAAAAATGGATTTAAAATTTGTTAATTAATGGTGTAATTAAAAAGTCAGCTTATTTCTGGCACAGCTATTTTTGAGAGAGAAAGCAGTTCATTTTTGATTTATAAAAAACTAATATTTTTACATATTTATAGAACTACACGTGTATTAATCATTCTAAATATTCCAACTTTTTGCTCTAAATTATGAAGCTAATGTGTATTTGTTGTAATTAATGTTAACATAATTTTTTTTTAATATAAGTCCAGATTATAATTAAATATGTATGTAAAGGCTAAGTGCAAGTTTTCTGCCAATAAAACATCTGACATGCGTTTTTTTTTTTTTTTTTTAAAATATTAGAATTTATAATTGAATGAAATATTCCTTACATAATTTTCTGTGTTTTTGAACCAAAATATTTTTCTATAGTAATTTTTTGGAGAGAATTTAAAACGATTTTTAAGTTATATTTTTTATTTTGGGGATGAATTAAATGCTCTATTTATTATTATAAAATGAACTATTGAACCCGAAAGACTACAAAGATTATATACATGAAATTCTCTTTATTCGTTAATTTTATGTTTCGTATGATTCATTATTAACATTTACATTGCAAATTATTACGCGTGTAATGTGAAAAAATTGTCACCAATTTAGTTTTGCATGAAGAACCAACTCTATTTCATCTTTTGAAACATCATGTAAAACGAAATTTCTTCATAAAAGTAATATGTAGTGTTAAATACTAGTACTTAATGTATTATACACAGTTTCTTTTTCAAAACTGTGAATTATTTTTTATTTAATTTTCTAAGAAAAAGATATGTAGTTATTAATTTTTTTTTTTTTTTTGAACAGATTGAAAAATTGTTTGAAATTATCTTTAATCTGTACTTTATATGAATATTTCTTTTATGCTTTTAATTAAATAAACTATTGTTCACGCGTTATGCGGGTTTCTTTGAGTTACATAAATTTTCATTCATTCAGTTGTAAAAAGTTAAATGATTTTAATTAAATTCACTTTTTTTCATCGATATTTTCATTAAAGCATTTGTATATTTGATAATTTGAACGTTATGTTTAAAATAGTGTAACATGTAACAAGAGAGAAATTATATTTTGCAAATGACAAAAAATATTTTAGGAATATCTATTTTTGAAATAGTAAAAATCCCATGGGGCATTAGGAAATACATTATTCTCTTGCTGAATATTACCGTGTCAAAAATATAAATATTGTATTTTGTATTAGAACTTTTGCTTAGTTTATAGTGACTTTAAAATAGTTCTTTCAGACATTGATATTGATCAAGTTTTTTTTAAATCCATTGTTTCACTTGAATGAAAATAAATTCAAACATTCTTAGGCCATCGCCTTTCCAGTAAGCTCTTTTGTGTTAGTTGAACTAGATGTCCTTGATAGCGAGTGACATTTTAATGGCTTTTGAATTTTTGTTCCTCCTTCAAAGAACATTTTATATTGTGTGTCGCTTATAAAGAAATACTGGAAAATGTTGGAACTCTACTGTAGCGATTATAAGACAGGGAAGGAAACAAAAGTTACGATATATCAGTTTCAAAGAAATTACTATGAAAATTGATATGCAAATACCTCTCCAAAGTTATGCAATAAAAATGTTTAAAAAGTAAATGGAATTCAGTCGTTTTTTTATTTTGTTCTGTCTGTGTATCGCGACCTTTAATCTCGTAAAACTGGTTTAAAATCATGTTGCTGATACCAGTTCGGTTTATTGAAATATCAGTCAATATTTTTTTTTTACTATGAAGTCTGAATATATGTTTATTATATACATTTATGTGTAATAGATAATTTTATATGTTTGTATTTTCAATGATTTATTGAAATCGATTTTATATATATATATATATATATAAGAATTAAAGTAAACGATGAAATATCGAGAAATCGAACATAGTAAACTTTTCCGTAATTAAAGTGAAAAACAATAAATTAAATTATTAAATTAAATATATTCAAGCAAAATGAATTAAAATTGAAGCAAACGATAAAAATTGAAAAATTATCTGGTACGTCAAAAACCCCATCTAAAAAACTATAGCCGCTTGCCTAAAAATAATTATTCCAAAAAGTGCTAAAGAAAGAAAAATCATTTGTTTATATTTCCTTATGTAATATCTTTTGAGCTATACATAAAAGCAATTTGTAATTTCGCAAGTGCTTCTATTTATAAACATCTGCCTTTCCCCCCCTTCTGTGTATTCGACCTAACTAAAAAAAAATAATAAAAAAATCGTGAAAGATGATTCACATTCGATTTTCAACCAATTATGTTCTAAATTGTGTTTGGTAATATATTCTGACGAGTGATTTGGCATCACGTTCTGTAATTTTATACTCTTCAACTAAGGGGTGAACTATAGAACTCGTATTAGAAATAATTGTTTGCATGGAGGGTTGATGCTTACAGATTAACGGCTGGCGGGAAAATGTTTGGACTTAAACTTTATGGTAGGAAACTATATTTTCTTATAAATTTTATTCTTTTTTGTTGTTTACCATGAGTAAATGGATATTTTATAGTTTTCTGATTTAATTATTAGTTTGATTTTGTAGTTACTTTTTGACCGTATTTTATTCTTGTATGAAATCTCCATTATTAGTTGAAGTTAAGAAAGTTTTTTGAACTCATCAGAATAAAAATTGGTATATCTTTAATGAAAAAAAAATCACATTTCAGAAATGACTTTAGTTTTTAAAAAAATATATACAAGCATTAATTAGTAATCATAGAGTTAAAAGACACGAATTACCAAAGATTTGTACTTTTTTTTTTTGAAAGATATTGATTGTGAATGATCTAAAGCTTTACTTTTTTTTTCTTTCCTTTTGCAGATCGTGAGGATCAGTCAATTTTATGCACGTTAGTATTTTTTCTCACCTTATTTTTATATAATTTTAATTACAGTTTTGATGAGTTTAATTTTTCTTTATTAATAAAATAATGTATTTTTTTAAAATACGATTTTTTGTAATGTTTTTAAATTTCAGAAGAATACAGCTACTGTTCCATTTGATGCTTTATTATTCTTAATATAAATTCTGCAAAAAATTTTGAGTGTTATTTCTTGCAAATATATTTTAAAACTTGTTTTGTTTGTATTTGTATTATGAAATATCAAATTCTTAACTCCCTTTAAATGGACTTATATTAATTTAATGTATTTATTTATCTGTGTTCTTCTCAAGATCAATAACGTTAATTTAGGCAATTTATATTCATTCAATTACTTTAAAATTTAGGGGTGAGTCAGGAGCTGGAAAAACAGAAAATACCAAGAAAGTTATTCAATATCTTGCCTATGTTGCTTCATCCAAACCTCGATCTTCCTCAGCATCGCATTCAGTAAGAAATTAGCTACCATAAATGCAACTTTTTTTTTAAAACTTTTAATATGATTAAAGTGCCTTTTATACAGTCTCTTCTTTGAAAATAATTTTTATGAAATGTTTTTGTTTCAAAATTCCGATAATGTTTACATTTTATCATTATTGAAATACTCTATGGTAAAAATATCAGGTATTAAAAAGTGTTGATTGAGCAGGGTTTTTTTTTTTTTAAATGTAATACAACATCAGATAATAAATCTCTAAATTGATCTTATTTTTCATCATCACCTTTCATTTTATAGTTGCTCTTAATTCTGAAAAAATAAAATTATATTGCTTAATTATTTACATTTAACAACAATTCCCCTCTCCCCAACACAAATGTTACATACTTTTTTTTTAAAAAAAACTGATATTCCAAACCCATAATGCCTGAAGGAAAATATTCTTTTCAATAGATATTAATAATAAACTATAGTTTTGAACAAATGAGGTGATCTTAAAAAATATTCTTTCTTGGATGTCAAAATTAGTCTTTCCTGGTTTTTTTTAATGAGATCTTACATGTTATGCCTGAATAAAATGAGAAATTTAAGATTTAATGAATCATAATGCTTCTGTTAATTAATCTGGCTTTTGTAACATGAGGAAAAAATTATGTCAAAAATGAGTATTGTTATTTTACACTTTAAAATGAAAAACTTTAAATCTGGGCACAGTGATTTTTTAAAGAAAACTTTTTGAAATCAATTATTGTTTTTAATTGCATATCTTGTTTGTATTTCTTTACTATTTGCAACTATTACCTGTTTGCATGTACTTATCTTTTAATTGTTTGTGTAAATGTTGTTGCATGCTTCTCACCTCCCCGTACTTTCTTTCTTTCCTTTTGTAGTATAATGCTCCACCTAATATAATTGTAAGTATTGTTTCTTCTTGTGTCTTCTTATTGTTTATTCTTGTGCACGTCTTTTGTCTTGATTGTTATCGTTTTCTGTTAAATTAAGTCCTTATTGTACTGTCTATGCATGTGTTAATTCATATTTCTTCACTTATTGCATGCTAAATTCTTATTTTATGAAATCCCAGTGAATTTTTTTGTTTATATTTCTTCCTTCAATTGTACTGAATTTTGGGGGTGTTATAAATCCTGTTACTATTCCAAATCTAATTTTCTTTAGTATCTTTTGATATACAAAAATGTGGTAAATTTTTATTAATTTGAAACTAATTAAATGTTAATTCTTGATTTATTTATAATATATTGGGATCATGTATTTATTAGAAATTTTGATATTTGTATGTGTTGTAAAAGAATGTGTAACTGAACTGAAATGTGGTAAATATAATATGAATTTGAAAGACATTTATCAATTATTATTGATGATTCAAGATCTATCTCAGAAAGTAAAATGCTACAAGATTATCTTCATGCATTATATTGAAAAATATTGATAAATTTTATTATATATGTCTATCACTATAAGCTGATGCTCATAAATTATGTACAATGTCATATGCAAGACATTTTATTTTTATTTCAATCTATGATAATGATACATTAAGTTATTTCAGAAATATTTTATTTAAGATCTTTAACATATAATTTTTTTCTAAGGCATTGTTTTTATATGTAGGGAGAATTGGAACAACAACTTTTACAAGCAAATCCTATTCTTGAAGCTTTTGGTAATGCTAAAACTGTGAAAAATGACAATTCATCTCGATTTGTAAGTAAAATGTTTATTCCTTATTCTATTAAAAGGAATGTAAAACATTGTAATTTTTTCATTCATTTAATTTAAATTTATAATTATTTTATGCTCTTTCAAACTTACATTGCTGTATTTCCTTTGAATTTAGGGAAAATTCATCAGGATTAATTTTGATGCTTCAGGTTTTATTGCTGGTGCCAACATTGAAACATGTATCCTTTTCATACGGTCATTAATAATTTCAAAAATTAAAATGCATTGAAATTTTTTTAATTGATAAAGGATTTAAAATTGTCCATCCTTCTTTGTTTTTATATGTCTATTTTCATTTGTTAAAACAGATATGTCATGTATAATTAATATCAAAAGACAATCTTCCTTAATTCTTTGAAAGATCTTCTTGAAAAATCTAGAGCTATTCGTCAAGCAAAAGATGAGAGATCTTTCCATATTTTCTATCAACTTCTACAAGGATCTTCTGCGGAAGAAAAGAGTAATTTCTTTTTCCATAATATACTCATTCTATGTTTCTAATGTTTTATTATATATTTACATGAAAACATGTTTTTCAGAGGGATTTCTTTTGGAGGACCCCAAAAATTATACATTTTTGACAAATGGTCATGTAGCAGTACCTGGTATTGATGAATTACAAGAATTTAGAAATACTTGTAATGCTATGTCCATTATGGGATTGCAGCAAGATGATTTGAATGGTAAGATGTTTTTTTTTTTTTCACTCTGTTTATGTATACCTTTGCAAATTTATTTGCTTAATATCTACAATATTTTTATTATATCTTAATTTGATTTTTTTTTGCTTGAGAATTCAAAATACGCTTTAAATTGTGTGTGTAAAAATACTAGTACAAAGTTATTGTTAGTTGAAATCTTTGGGGAATTCTGCAATTAAGGAAAACACTGATGAAAATTATTTAAAAGAATAACTAGTTTCATGTGAATGCATTTCATCTTATAATTTAAAATGTAACTCTGAATTAATTTTTAAATTGTGATTTCAAATTTTGTTATGATATTCGGTAAAAAATTCTAAGTTCCAGTAACCTTAATTGTGTGGATTAAAGCAATAGCTGGATTCAAGATTCAATTTTACCTAAAACTGTTGTATTGAATAATGGGGGTTACTATTAATGACATTTAACTGTGTGTTACATATAATATGTTGTGAAATGAGGGAGAATAGGTTATGAGTTTGGGCTACATTCTCATCATTTATCTTAATTATCACTACTGGTGAACTTTGTAATCAGAAAATTAAAAAGTTCCTCTCTAATAGTGATATTACTTAAACTCATCAAGATGTTTTATTGTTGTATTTTTAATCAAGGAACACTTTAAATGTTAGCCTTTTAATTTTTAACAATCTTGTTTAAAGTTTAAATTATTTTTTTCTTTTCTTTTAGCTATATTTCGTGTTGTGTCTGCTGTGTTGTTGTTTGGAAACATGAAATTCAAACAGGAGCGTAACTCGGATCAAGCTACTTTGCCAGATAATACTGTAGCTCAGAAAGTCAGCCATCTGTTGGGTTTGAATGTTACAGAAATGACAAAGGCCTTTCTAAAACCCCGTTTAAAAGTGGGCCGTGACTATGTAACCAAAGCCCAAACTAAAGAACAAGTAAGGAACGAATATGATTTAAAAATATAGATAATTTTAGAGATTTAGGGTAAAACAAATTATTGAAATATATTTTTGTTGAAATATTTGCAGTTATGCATTATGTTTGGAAAATTTTTATGAAGTAATCTTTCTGTATTGGAGCTAAAGTATGAATTTAAACTATCATACTATTTATTAAAACTAAATTGTTTTTATTTAATCTCATTTGAATAATTTTTTCCAGGTTGAATTTGCTGTTGAAGCTCTTAGTAAAGCTTGTTATGAGAAGATGTTCAAATGGCTAGTGACTCGTATCAACAGGTCCCTGGACAGAACTAAGAGACAAGGGGCTTCTTTCATTGGCATCCTTGATATTGCAGGCTTTGAAATTTTTGAGGTAATAACAATTTATATGTTTCAGTTCATGTGTAAAATCCCATTAACTTTTTCTTTTTTTTTTGCCAATCTGAAAAGATGTTACCAAACTGTGATTGGATTGGTGTAACTTTGGTATGCTATCTTGCATGTCAACAGGATTTTATGCATCAACCTATGTTTTTTTATTATCAGCATAATAAATACACAGCTCACATGTATTTAACTTTTTTTTAGCTTAATTCCTTTGAGCAGTTATGCATCAATTATACCAATGAGAAATTGCAACAACTGTTCAATCACACCATGTTTGTACTGGAACAGGAAGAATATCAAAGGGAAGGTATTGAATGGAGATTTATTGATTTTGGCTTGGATCTCCAACCTACAATTGATTTGATTGAGAAAGTAAGCTGTGACATCTTTTGATTTCAAATCCATCAATATTTTTAAAGGAATAATATAATATAATTGTAGATTTTCTCATAAGTTCACTTTTTCCTGATTGTTTAAGTTATTGCGTTGAAATTTGTTAGAACGAAAAAAATTTAAGAAACTGACTAAATTGAATTGACTTTTGGTAATTGAATGATTTGTTTTAGTTCAACATATACCAGGTGTTACCAATTTCTTAAATTTTAGTTATGATGACATATTGTTAAAAATTATCAGGACTCCTCTTGTAGATGTGATATGTAATAATTATTTTTTATTACTTCAATTTAAATTCCTTTTAAATTTAGTATAAATATTTAATTTTGTAGACCCCCCTTCCATTTTGGACTCATTTGTGTCAAAAACCCTTGGCTTTTTGTTTAGTTTTTGGAAATTTTGGTGATTTCATTACATTTTTTAAAAAAATTAGTAGTGTAAAGAAATAAAATAATATATCAGGATTAAGTTTTATTTAATTATCTTCTATGATCTTGGAAGTTATTTGTCAATGTATTGATTCATATCCTGGTAATATTTTATTACATAAATCTATATATTTACTGAATGTTATTTTTCTTTTAGCCTATGGGTATATTAGCATTGTTGGATGAAGAGTGTTGGTTCCCAAAAGCAACCGATAGAACTTTTGTAGATAAATTAGAAACTGCTCATGCTATGCATCCAAAATTCGTGAAATCTGACTTCAGAGGAAATTGTGATTTTAGTATTATCCATTATGCTGGTAAAGTAAGTAAATTGTAGCTATGCATATATATTTTGTTTTTTTTTTTAGAAAATAAAATAATTTGGAAAGAAGTAAAAATCTTCAGAGTTTTATTTATCATAAAAATTTAGCTGTTTAAAGGGTAATAATGAATGAAACAAACATAATAGTATTTTATTTCTTTGAATGAAAGAAGAATTCTTCCTTTGGAATTGTTCTGGAAAAATAATTCTGATTGATTATTTCAGGTTAATTACTTAGCAACTCAGTGGCTAATGAAAAATATGGATCCTTTGAATGATAATGTAGTATCACTTTTGCAAACATCTCAAGATCCATTTGTGGTTCAGATCTGGAAAGATGGTAAAGTGACTTATTTTTTTAAACTCATTTTTGTTTAGTTTCACTTATTAAAAGCTATTGATTTAAATAATCTTGTACCTAACAATGTTCTGTGTAATTTATATTTTCATTTAAATAAACTATAGCTGTTAGTTTTAATTCTGCATAATTTTTTTTAAAAATAAAAGTAGGCATATTTATCATTTAACTAATTTATGCTTTTATAGGAATTTTTTTTATTTCGTTTCATAATTTTAAGGTTATCTTCTTTTTTTTTTTTTTTTAAAAAAAAAAAAAAATATCCTTTAAGATGCAGCTTTTTAAAAAATTAGTTCTAAGTTTGTAAAGCAATGGCTCATCTCCTTGTCTAATACTTTTTACTTATTTATATACACACACATGTGTATATATATATTGTGTAAGTAACTTGCTTGATGAAAGATTTTTTTTTCTAACTTAATAGGCTAAAGCACACATACTTTAACAAACTCATGGAATGAAATTCAAATCTCTGCAAACTTTAAAAAAAAAAAACTTGTTACTGTTTAGTGTGCCAAAAGTTGTTAATGAGTTAATTATGATTTAGCAAATAGTAGTTCATTAAATGCACCCTTTATTCAAAATGACTTATTGTCTGAGACACAAATCATGATATATTGGTGGTCATGTCATTCTGTCCATTAATAAGGAAAACACATAGATAATAATTCTCAATCATAGTAATAACAATCGATATACCTTGTGTGAATGAAGATGGGGGTGGGGAAGTACTTTGAATACTTGTATTGGCAATCAGTTGCAAAAAATACAGTGTCCAGTATATTTTGGACCATTTATTACTTACATTAAAATATTTGTTCAGAAATGCTCCAGTCAAGTTTTCTTTTTGGGAGAGAGTAGCTAAATTAACAACATATAGTTGAAAGTTATTAGAGGCTTTTGTACTGATTTAGTTAACTATTGTGGAGATCATGAGATGTCTCTCCAGTTACCAACTTCAAAACCATTGTCAAGTAATTTTTATGATCTTTATTTGTGTTAATTGATTGCAATATTTATTATAATAAGATATTAATTTTGTAATTTTTATTTCATCTATTGGAAGTAATATTAATGTATAATTTTAAAATATATATATATATAATGTTTGATTGGAGAAATAATTATACATTTGTACTCATTTTTTTTTTTTTAAAGCTGACATTGTTGGAATGGGTGTAGCCACCTTAGGTGATACAACTTTTGGTGCCAGAACTAGGAAAGGAATGTTTAGAACTGTTAGTCAGTTGTATAAAGAACAGCTGTCAAAATTAATGGTTACTCTTCGAAACACAAATCCAAATTTTGTTCGTTGCATCATACCAAATCATGAAAAGAAGGTATATCTTTATGATTAATTTATTTTAAAAATCAAAGCTAAATTACTGTATCATATATAAAATGTAATGATCCCTCTTGAAATAAATTTAGGCTGGAAAAATAGATCCTCCATTAGTCTTGGATCAGTTAAGATGTAATGGAGTTCTAGAAGGTATACGTATTTGTCGACAAGGTTTCCCTAATCGAATACCTTTCCAGGAATTTAGGCAGAGGTGGGTGAATATTTTTATTTTAAGAAACATTGATTAAAATTTGTTGTTTGTGATATTACTTTTTTCATTTTTCTTCTATTATTAAATTTAAATATCTGTTATATTAATTTATTTTATTTTTCTTTGTTAATCTTATGACAAATAATAATGCAAATTACTATTATGTTAATATTGGCAAAGGAAAGTATTCCTGTATTAGTTAATAAAATTTTATTGTATTTTCTTATCTAGGTATGAATTATTGACCCCAAATGCTATTCCCAAAGGTTTCATGGATGGAAAATTAGCTTGTGAAAAAATGGTACTGATTCTGAATTATGTATTTAGGATTTGTTAATGTAATATTATTATTTGCTAATTTTTTATTTTGTTTCCTCTTAGATTCAAGCATTAGACTTGGATCCCAATTTGTATAGAGTTGGACAAAGTAAAATTTTCTTCCGAGCTGGTGTTTTGGCTCATTTAGAAGAGGAGAGGGATATGAAGATTTCCGATTTGATTGTTCAGTTCCAGGCTTGTTGTCGGGGCCTTATAGCTCGAAGGTGGATATTTACTCTTCAAATGATTTTACAACTATCTATGGACTTTTTTTAAAAAAATTTTAAAATTATACCACCTGAGATTACTTTGTAGCATTTATATTTTCTTTAAATCCTTTAAGTTTTTTCTCAGTTTTTCTTTTTTATTTAGTCCTATCTCTCTCTACCCCCATCCATAAATACTTCAAGTATTTTCATTACAATAAAATCTGTTTTTCATTTCTGAATTATTCAGCTGAACATTACATGATAAATATTAATTTTTGCCTTTTAAAACATTATTGAAAATTCTTAATAAAATCCAATTTGAATGTTATGCGATCTAAGAAAATACATTTAAAAGCTATATAAAAATGTATGTTATCAAAAATTTCCAGTAACATTTTTAAAAATTTTTCTTTTTGTTAGGTATATTACTGAATGAAATATGTAAAAGGAATTAATTTTTGTAAAAGGAAGATTAAAAAATCATTTAATTAAAATTAACAACTCATTTTTGTGTGTGAAGTTTATTTTATTAATGTGTTATTTCTTTAGGTGCCTTCTAATTAAACTCAATGTTCAAAAGCCTGAAATGATAAGGAAATATATTATGAGTGACATGTTATATTAATTTATATTGCTTTAAATATGCTGTGGTGATAGTTAATCAATTTAAACCTTTTATGCTTGATGATAATTCAATTATCATTTTCTTCTTATCTTATAGGAACTACCAGAAGAGATTGCAACAGCTTAGTGCTATCCGCATAATTCAAAGAAATTGTTCTGCATATTTGAAATTGCGCAACTGGTCATGGTGGAGACTTTATACTAAGGTAAGTTATATGAAGAATATTTCTGTTGTAATAAATGCAAAACAGCTTTGCTAAATATTTATGTAATAAAGGTGTTTTATTGATACTGACAAATATTATTTTAGGGATTTAATTTATTAGCCCCATTATTTATTTTAATATTTGAAATTGGGATGTTAAATATTATACAATGTTGAGTAATTTGGATTGGGACTAAAACATTTTTCTACAGGTGAAACCTTTACTTCAAGTAACAAAACAAGAAGAAAAATTAAACGAGAAAGAGGATGAATTGAAACAAGTAAAAGAAAAGATGGAGAAAATTGAACAGGAATCTGCTGAGGTTGACAAGAAACTGCAACAGGTAATCATTCAATGTTAATACTTTACTATTTTATAGCCTAAAACTAGTTTTACATTAATCAAATTAATAAAATGTAAATGTATTATGATTTACTATGTTGTGGGTATGTATGTATTTTGCTTTTTTATTGTATATATACAAATTTTTAAATCTATGATCAAACTTAAAATATTTCATTTTTAATTATGCATACATATTTACTTGGTATCTTTAATTTTGTTTAATTCTTGTTTTCAATTTCTCTAAATATTTTTGATAAATATGGTAAAAATTAAAAGAAAGAGAAAAGTTATTTAAGATGGTAAATGTTTTTTAATATAAAAGGTATTTTGTTGGAGTGCTTCACTGATACACTATGTATTCCTTTTAATTTGAAATATATATGAAATTTCAATTCTTTGAATCAATCAGTAAATTTGTAATAATTTTTGACTTACAGTATTGATTAAAATTCCTCTTTTATATTTTACCTTTGGGAAGGGGGGGGAATCATTCTAATATTTGCTAAAACAGTATCTGAAGTATCTCAATTTAAACAACCTGTAACTGTTCATTCTTATGTGTGCTTTATTCTACTTGTAAGTGAATCAGTAGAATAACTTTTCTTATGTTTGATCAGCAGAACTGTTTGGTCATAAAATTTTTGAACCATTCTTGCTTTCAAGATAGGATATACTAACACATGGAATGACTCTTTTAGGTTATTGATGAGAAAAATACTTTAGCAGAACAGCTTCAGGCTGAAACCGAGTTATGTGCCGAAGCAGAAGAAATGAGATTGCGACTTGCTGCCAGAAAGCAGGAATTGGAAGAAATTTTGCATGACTTAGAAGCTAGAATTGAAGAAGAAGAAGAGAGAAATCAAAATTTGACTGGCGAAAAGAAAAAATTACAATTGAATATTCAGGATTTAGAAGAACAGTGAGTTCTAATTATACATAAAAAATTATTTAATTGTAAAATATTCATAAAAACTATGTTTTTGGAGATTCATAATTTCAACAAGCTTAGCCATGTTAAAGACATATTTAAACTCTTGAATTTATTTTATAAGATAAGAATAAAATGTAAAGATGGACTTTTTAAAATCACAGATATTTTGTGGAAATTTAAGATTAAAAAAAGCTATTAATTGGAATTAACAACAGATGGTTTATTGCATTGAAAACTGTTAAGCTTCCTTTAGAATTACAATCACAGTATATGGAGCTTCAATCCATGTAAGATAATGCATAAAATCTTTCTTAATATTGTTGTATCATGTATCTCTTTTTAATAATCAGACTGTAATTAAATGCTTACTTTATTATTAATCAAAACCTTAATTTAAAAAAAATAATTCATCCCAATTAAAATAAAGTTTTTAAAAAAACTTTTATGACATGAATATATATTAACTAGATTGGAAGAAGAAGAAGCTGCTCGTCAGAAGTTGCAATTAGAAAAGGTTACATTAGATGCTAAAATAAAAAAAATTGAAGAAGACTTTGCTGTATTAGAAGATAGTAATCAAAAGGTAATCCTTATTTCTTTGCAGAACTAACATGAATAAGCTTTATATAAAACATATTGGGAAAGGGAATGAATTAATATATTTGATTTTTTTTTTTTAATTTTCCTTTCAGGTGGTAAAAGAAAAGAAAACTTTGGAAGAGAGGTTAGGGGAAGTTTCTCAAGCATTAGCGGAAGAGGAAGAAAAATCTAAACATTTAAGCAAACTTAAAGCAAAACAAGAAGCAACAATTGTTGATTTAGAAGAACGTCATAGAAAAGAGCAACAGGTTTGTGTTTCATTTTATATTTAATCAAAAACATTTGTCCTTCTGAAAATTTTTTATATTCTTCAGATTTTTTTTATTAAAGAGATATGAAGAAATTATTTTAAAGTGTGGTAGTACAAGATAACAGGAAACCATGTGACTAGATTATTTACTATAGTTAACTTTGAGAGTGAAACTTAATTGTGAAATATTTTTAACTCTTATCAATTATGTAATATTACTACAGGTTCGACAAGAATTAGAACGTGTTAAAAGACGATTAGAAACGGAGTTAAATGACGTAAAAGAGCAGTTCAATGAAAAGAAAGTTCATGTTGAAGAATTACAACAACAGCTTGGGAAAAGGGAAAATGAACTTAGCCAAGCCTTATTAAGGTATGTATAATGAATAAAATTTCACTTTTTAAGATTTGTAAAATTGCACATTTTTAATCTCTTTTTAAGCAGTAATGCAAACTTATTTATTCAAAGAAGATTTTCAGTGGTAAAATGCTATTTCATAATTGAGTTCAGTAATTTTTTTCTTTAAATGAAATGCATCTGCAACCAAACAATAAGGTAAAACTTAATGAGAGATGAAATTTCTATTATAATGAAAGAATTGCAATGTTAATTCACTATTCTTCATATGAATTGACTTGATGGGAGAAACCTCCCATCTTAACTTATATGCTTTAATAAAACAAATTGACTTTTTACACCAAATTTGAAGTTTTAACTTTTAACCTTTTTTATTACATTGTGTGTGATTCATATTTTTTAAAACATATTTTAAATTATTTTAACAAATGTTTGGCACAGCATAGTCTGCTTTGGCTTTTCGCCATAAAACCCCTCACTCACTCACTTTATTTGAATTGAAAATACATATATAAGTTGCTTATGAAAAGTAATATGATTTAAATTCTAATATGAAGCTTATACATTCATTAATTGTGTGACTTTTAATCCTATCTGAAATTAGCATAAGTAGACTGTTCATTTTGAAAATTTCTATTATTCACAGATTACATTAGTAAAAATAATTTTTTTAAAAATTAATCTTACTTTCATATAATTTTTTTAAAAATTAATCTAACTTTCATATCAAACTTCGAAAAGTTTTTGTTTGAATTTAGCCTAGTTAAATACATTTAGTTCGTTTTTTCTAACCCATTTCATAACTTTTAATTGTTTTAATTTTTTAACTTTTTGTATATGTAAATGGTTCTAGTTGTAAATGAATCAAGTGAAAATAAGTGATTTAATTATGTATGTTTCCTAATTTGATTATTGTTAAATTGTCCTTTATACTACTGTGTAAGTTATAAGTTTAGCATTACATAATCTATAAATTTTTTTGTTACATAGAGTTGAAGAAGAAGCTGCTGGGAAAGCTCAATCACAGAAAAACTTACGGGAACTTGAAAGTCAGCTTTCTGAACTTCAAGAAGATTTAGATTCTGAAAGACAAGCTAGGGCAAAGGTTGAAAAACAAAAACGAGATTTGAACGAGGTATTTGTTTAACTCTTAAAGTCTTTGAATTTCATGTTAATCTTCTAATTTCTCAAATTAGTATTACTAAGAGAATATTTTTATCTGTTACTTTTCCTTGAATTTATATGAAATTTAGAAATGTAACTTTTACCTCATAAGATATCAAAATATAAATGGAAATGTCATTCACTTAATTTAAAAAACCCCCCCCCCCCCTGCTACTTTTAATCTGGTATCAGTATTTTTACTGTTTAATAGATATTATAGTCTTATTATTTTTTGAACTACAACTTCTTTCATATCCTTGATGAAATTATAGTATTGAATAGATAAGGATCAAATGAAATAATGAAGCAAATATCTAATTATTCTAGCCTTATAGTTTCCCGAATTTTGTTACAGGGTATAATGAACTTTCTATAATAATTTATTATATTTATTTTGGATGTATTTTGCCAATTGTCATTTAATCCCATCTATTAAAGTTTATGAAAATGCTACTAGTATAGACATTTTGAAATAAAAAATATCAATTATAAAATCTAATATTGTTTTAGTGCGGTTTAAATCCTTTGGAAATTTTTCTGCAAAATGTATGAATCAGAATTTTTATCTTTATTGAATTTAATTCCTTTTAATTTTAAAGGAATTGGAAGCTCTTAGAAATGAGCTACTGGATTCTGAAGAGAGTACAGCTGCTCAAGAAGATCTGAGATCAAAAAGAGAGCAAGAACTCGCTCTATTAAAGAAGACTCTTGAAGAAGAGACTGCTTCACATGAGATGCAAATAAGTGATTTGAGACAAAAACATAATGGTGCTATAGAAAATCTTAATGAACAGTTAGATTTATTGAAGAAAGTAAGTTTCCAAGTTTTTGATTTTTACTTTGTTTTAACTTGTTAATAAATACATTAAACATCTGTAAAACTGTTTTTCTTTTAAACTTTAGACAAAAAGCTCTTTAGAAAAAGCCAAAGGCAACCTTGAAGCTGAAAAGGCTGAGTTAACCAATGAAGTAGGCACTTTGTCAGCATCTAGACAAGATTCTGAGAGGAAGCGAAAACAATTAGAACTACAATTACAAGATTTATCTGCTAAACTTTCCGATGTAGAGAAAAGTCGAGCAGATAATATGGAGAGAGCACAGAAACTTCAGGTGAAGAATTTTTAAAAAAATATATAATTGTGAACAAAAAAAAAACCTTATTCAGAATTTCTGCAACAGGTTAAAATGAGCATTTTGCTTTTTCTGCCATTTTGTGTTATTGTATATGTTAATTTCAAGTTTTATTCAATAGTTTTTTTTTCCAAAAAAAAGGGGGGATGATTATGCTCTTTTTATATTTGATTTATTGAAAACTTTATTTTGGGGGAATAAAATATTTTACAAGCTTGCTAATATAATTCTTTAAATGATAAATAAGTTCATGAATCCCCAATATTTAATGAAATTGATTGTGCATTGGATTCTGAAAGTCCATACTTTTATAAATAAACTGAGCATTTATCTCTGAAACTATTTAAAAGAAACATAATTGAGCTGTGAGAAATATATATCAAATTAAATTTAGTTCTGGTATAGAAATAACTACTTTTTTTGTTAATGGAAAATTTTTATTTATGCTTTGAACAATAAGACAAATAATTCTGAAAAATGGAATATACAAATTTCATTAATGCCATGGGGTATTTTGAGTTAACCACCAACTTGTTTTTGAAGCAAAGTTAACTTATGAAATTGCAAATATTTTTAATAATTTCTAATATTTTTTAATAGCTGTTGTATCTACCTTTGACCATATGCTTTTATTACTGACTGATTTCAATTTTTTAATGTGATCAAATCATACTCTCGTCTCTTTTTACTATTGTTATGTTTTGAATGCTTTTTATAAATACAATATCAATTCTCTTTGTAGGCTGAATTGGATTCTGTGTCAACTCAATTAGAAGAACTTGAAACAAAAGCTACTGCTGCTACTAAGCAGGCTTCTGCTTTAGAGAATCAATTAGCTGAGGCACAAGATCTACTTCAGGAAGAAACTCGACAGAAATTAGCCATTAATTCTCGTCTAAGACAAATTGAGAGTGAAAAGGAGAATTTACAAGATCAGTTAGATGAAGAGGAGGAAGCCAAAAAGAATTTAGAGAAACAAGTATCCTTCTTAAATACACAGGTAAATTTTGACTACCTTATTTGAGATTTTGTTTCTGTTGAGCTGTTTTGTTTCTGTTCATTTTTATTGATTGTAATTAAGTTCTCTATGTGCACCAAACCAAGATACTGAAACTATCAAATGTCTTAAGAAAAAGACTTGGATTGATAATAAATATGCTTCTATGAAAATTTGCAAATAGGCATCTCGAATCTCCCCCTAAAAAACAAACATTAACTTTTACAAAATCAAAAAATGAATGATTACTTATCTCAGCCTGCTCTTCTGGATGAATATTTTCTTAACTCCAATAATTAAAATCTAACAAGACTTTTGCAGCTTGTTATTTCTTAATGGTTATGATGTACATACAAAATAATTCCTGTTATCTTGGGTAGAGATAACCCATTAATGTTAATGATCCTTATTCAAATAATACTTTATGCTACAAAAGCTACAGCTATCATTGTAATTGAAATAAGTGCCTAAATTTCATATTCAAAATCTCGGAATAAGAGACTTATCTCACTACAGAGAATTAATGGATAACTCTTCAAGCTAGCATTAAAAAAATTGCTAATAAACATCAAGCACACAAAAAAGATTTTCTGGATCAAATGATAAACACATTTATCTGCAAAAAAGTAATACATATCTCTAATCACACTACAAACTACATCAAAATATACTGAAATATTAAAAGGATTTCATTATTTATGTAATTTGAATAATAAACTTAAATATATTCTTATTTGAATACTTAACTTTTTATGGAGCTTTATGAAAGATGGAAAAAAATTTAGATATTTAACAATATTATACGATTACTTGAGTAAATTTTTTAGGAGAATTAAAACTTTTTTTGTATTTAAGACTGTGGAAGAAGTTATATTTAAAAATCTAATATTCATTTTAATCTCGACTTAAAATAAACTGAAGTAAGTTTTTTTCTAGTTACATAGATAAGTCATTATAGCGTGTAATTAGTCTAAAGTAAAATTTATTTTTATGCAGTTGACTGAATTGAAAAAACGAGCTGATGAAGATGCTCAACAAGTTGCTTCTCTTGAAGAATTACGTAAAAAGCAGACCAAGGATATTGAGCTCCTTCAGAGACATATTGAAGAACTCCAAGCTGCTGATGATAAGTTATCAAAATCAAAGAAAAAACTTCAATCTGAGGTGAATATTATTCTTTTTCATTATATAGGTAACAAATTTGAAATTTTTTAGTTCTCTTCACTTATTTATGATTAGTTATTTTAATTTGAAGTAAAAAAAAACTTGTTATTAGGTTGAAGATTTGAATATGGAACTTGAAAGTCAACGAACTAAAGTTTCTGAATTAGAAAAAAAACAGAGGAAGTTTGATCAGTTACTTGCTGAAGAAAAAGCTGTTTCAGAAAGAATTGCGCAAGAAAGGGACAATGCAGAAAGGGAATCTCGAGAAAAAGAAACAAAAATCTTATCTCTAACTCGGGGACTTGATGACAGTCAAGACAAACTTGAAGAACTTGAAAGAATTCGAAAGCAATTACAAATGGAACTTGATGAATTAGTTAACAGTCAAGGAACAGCTGATAAAAATGTAAGATTTTTGTGTGTTATTAATATATATATTTTTAATTTAGCAGAAGCATTTCTAATTTACGAGTATTTTATTGTGGCCAGAACAAATCGTGATTTATCTTTTTTAAAAATGTGTATTATTTTTCATGGCCACAATTGCCAAGTTAGCGAGCTCATGGTTGGCGTTGTTTCCGTCAAGTCATTGATTTGAGTCCTGATGCCATTAAAGATTAGTTGTGTAGCGAGGTTCATCATTTTAAATATGTAGAGACTTGAAGTTCTCACACTGGGTTGGTTTGGAAATTAGGAGATTGGAGTACTGGCTCAGATGTCCTCCTTGTCATTTCCTGAGGCTCAAATTTATGCTGTTTATTGCCAGTAACCTTCATATTGCTGCAAAGTGTGATTAAATAAAAAAAAAAAAATCAACATTACTAGCTTAAAAGTTTTCTTTTTTGAAATTTTAAGTGAATTAAAATTCTTTTGAAGTCTTATTTTTATAATCCATATACAACATTTAATTTTAATCAAATGGATGTTTTTAAAGTAAAATTAACAGAGTAATAAGTAAAGTTTCTCTTATTTAAATTATTAACAATTATATTTCTAATTCTTAGGTTACATAAGAATATTAGTACTAAAAATGGAGATTTTTTTTTGTCAAGGTTTAAAATATTTTTGTAAAGATCAATGCAGCAAACTTGAACTTAAATGTATTTCTCCAAAAGTGAGTCAAACATCCTATGGCTCAATGTAATTTTAGTAACTTTATTGTTATTAATTTACCTATCCCCTCAATGTATACAGAAGTTTGGTTCGTCAATGTACTTTATGAATCAAAATTATGGTGTTCTCCCCTCTTTTGTATAATTGTATAAATCAAAAGAAATCTGATATCTGCTTAATTAAGTCAATTACATATTTAAATTTATTTGAAACTTTTGTACAGATTGCAGATACCTAAATTTCATTTAAAATATATAAGTACACTTGAATTTTTTCATAATTGTACAAAAACCTTATTTGTAATTGCATTTGTTTAAATTATCATCCACCTTTGATTTTGGTCTTCTATCCTTAACATTAATGCCCCTTTTTTATTTTCAAAACATGAACATTTGCAGGTAATCCCTAATGCATAACGCTGCTTTTGTAATACTAAGGTGACCAATTTTTTTAACATGAAAAGGAGAACGAAAAAAATTTAAGAGTACTGCATAAATAAATGAAACATTTTATTAATTCAAACAAAAATACACTAATTATGCTTATACATCTCTTTTAATTATTTAATTTAAAGAGTATTTTTCCATTGAATGAATATTTTTTGTCAATATATGATTTTCTAACAATGTATTAGAAATTTCAGAGCAAGAAATATTCTTCAAATTGAATTTTATGCTAAGTGCTGCAGCTAGAGTATCAACATTAAATCTTGATATCTCACTTGTCTAAAAATCATTACCTATGGAAAAAATCTTTCAAATACTGTATTAGTTCCAGAGCACCACAGCATAAATTCAACAAGAATAACTGAATTTTCATATGGAATGAGTTTATTTTTGAAATGGTTAAATATTTTCATCAATCTTTTATCAATTTTGAGGTGTTGATTTTCCCATTGTTCTAATTTCTTCAAACAGACAATTGTCATTGATTTTAATACCACATGTTTCTTTTGATAAAAACTCAACACAATTTTAAATATCTTCCCAATTTACTTGAGATGAAGTCCAAAGACACCATTGAAAACTGCTATTTCCTGTGATATTTGTTTCAGACCATTCTTTGACATATTGGAAGCATGTTTGGTAAAAATTCTGCACTTTTCTGCTATGCTCGGATTTGATTCCTCTAAATTTGACAATTTTTTTATTATTTAAGGAATAAATTATTCATCAAATCGTGATTCATATTTAAGGATAAAATCGTTCAAAATAAGACTAACTTCTGTAGCTGAAATATGTTCACCTTCAATCTTTTGAATCATTTTGTGGAAAATAGATGCCTGATTATGTACAAAATACATTAATATCTCCGATGATTCCAGAATGTTTAAATATTTATCTAAACTCAGAAATATGAACAGAGAGGCTCAAATACTTTTAAAACATGCTCTATAACAGGTGTTAGAGTGAGCCATCTTTTTGAATATCCTAAAGGATTTTTGTGTTCAACGTATGCATAAAAGTTTGGTGCGGCTACTCTGAATAGAGAGATTAACAGAATAGTTTTAAAATATCAAAAAGGAGGACACTTTTCGAGGAAAGACAGAACCTACTAACGGAGGAAGATTGGTCACCTTAATAATACGAATTACGGTTGCTGTACTGTCTCAAATGGAGCATGCAGCTTTTTTTTTTTTTTTTTTTTTTTTAAGTAGCTTCATTCACGGAATATTCGGCAATCTCTGTTACTCTTTCTTCGTGTTTTGTTCTGCAATTTTGATTTTCAAAAATATAAATTCTTCTCCAATTTTTTAGATACAATTTTAAGTAAATTAAAAATTCACCAATTATGTAATCCTCATTAAACATAATTAACTAAAACTTTGTTTGGAAAAATTACTATAGCAGAGCATTTTGCCCCTAGAGATTTACTGAAAATTATTTTGACAATTCACATGAATGATTTCATGTGTATTGTAAAGAGGAGAAATTCATTCATAAAAAGAAAATAACCCTGTGTTAGACAAGAAATGATTTTTGTAAATTAAACATAGTTAGATCGAATATGTTTTTAAATATATGAAAAGAATTTACTTTCTTATTTAAATTTTTTTTTTTATATATATATATATAAAAATTTTATTATATTGAAGATTGTACATTATATCAGAATTATGTAAATGAAGTATATTTCAAAGAGGGAAATAAGTATCGGGTGTTCGTTTGCAAAAGTATTTGAAATGTTTTAATTGAATTGATTTTCAATAAAATTTTCGGTGACAGTGTTTTTCGACGTCCTGGAGGGGAGAGGTTTGTTGGGACCTTGGTTTGGTCCTGTGGAACCAAAGAAAGGTTGACTGGTCACTTTTTGCTTTGCCTTTACCAACTAGGCTAAAGAAGACGTCTCATTCGGACTTATTAATAAAACATTTTAACTTCTGGATTGTTGAAGAGATTTGCTACATACCTTTCCTCCAGCACCATCATGGTGATACGAAGAGAAATGTTGGTGTTTTGTAGAAAATTTTCCTTTTTTTTTTCAGCCATTACTGCAATTGATATACATCCCCTCCCTGTTGAATTGAGTTTTGCTTAGAACAGTTTCCATCTGAATAATCGACTGTCTTGAGTTGAGTGGCTGGCCTTGTCGACACGTGCGCCAGATTCGGAATATCATTAGACTTGAGTTATGTGTTGTTGTCTTAGTTAAGACATACTGAGGGAAGGATTTTGTATCAGGGGCATATGCAATTGGTAGTTATAGGCTGTGCTGCGATCTATTGTTCAAGTCTTGTGTCACCACTTTGACAAGTGATTTTTAGACCTTGTGTAGGGGAGCAGAGTAGTTGACTTTTTATATTAGTGATGTTTTGAACTCTGGTCCGGTGGGTCCAAAAAAAAGTTGACTGGTTGCTTTTTTTTTTTTTTTTTATGCATTTACCAATTAGTCTAAAAAAGACCTCTCTTCGTGGGCTAATTAATAAGGTTTTTTTTTTTAACTTCTGGTATTGTTGAAGAGAGTTGCTGCAATTTTTTTTCATACAGAAAAGGTTAGATCTATCTATAGATCATTTTCTTATAAAATTTACTATCAATTAATTAATTTCTCATTTTGAGAAAAATGAATATGTATTCTTATAATGAAAACATTCCTTATTTTATTTCTTAGGTTCATGAACTAGAGAAGGCTAAGAGAGCATTAGAAAGTCAATTAGCAGAACAAAAGACTCAACTAACTGAATTAGAGGATGATCTACAATTGACTGAAGATGCTAAACTACGACTTGAAGTTAATATGCAAGCTATGAAGTCACAATTTGAAAGGGATCTTCAAGCTAAAGATGAACAAGCTGAAGAGAAGAGAAGAGCTTTATTGAAACAGGTAATTATTTTGTCATAAAGAAAGAAAAGTATACATATATATATTAAAATATTTACATATATATAATTTTAGTATGTAAAGATTGCTTTTTAGAGTTGATGTCCTTTTTTTTTTAATTTTATTTTCCCATTAAAAATATTTTGTGTTTAAACAGGTTCGAGATTTGGAGGCTGAACTTGAAGATGAAAGGAAGCAACGAACTGCTGCTATTAGTGCTAGGAAGAAGGTTGAAGGGGACTTGAAAGATATAGAACAGCAATTAGAACTAGCCAATAAAGTAAAAGAAGATGCTCTTCGACAGTTAAAGAAATTACAGGTGAATATCTAAAGTACTGTCGTCTTAAAAATACTATAATTCAAGCAATTTTGCAACATTTTTTCATTTAAATATATTATTTTTGGTTTTGTGTAAATTTTCTTATAAACTATCTTTTTGTGGTTTTGATAATGTACTAGTCTTTAAAAAGAGTAGTTTAAATTATATTTTGAATTTGCTTTTAGTTGAGTAATAAAAATCTAAACTTAGGTGTTAAATATTAATAATAAATACTTTTCTTCCAATAATTTATAATACTTGTAATCTCATTCCAAGACATGAATCAGACTTTAATTTTATTATTAATATATTTATATACATATATATATGTATTGACAGAGTCAGTTGAAGGATTATCAGCGTGATGCAGAAGCTGATCATGCTGCAAAGGAGGAACTGGCCCTTCAATTGAAGGAAGTAGAGAAAAAATTGAAAACCTACGAGGCAGATATGATTCAGTTGCAAGAGGATTTGGCTAATTCTGAAAGAATTCGACGAGCAGCTGAAGCAGAACGAGATGAACTGCAAGAAGAAATTAACTTAACTGCTTCAAGAAGGTAAAAATATTTTGAAGAGAATTTTAAATTTAAAAATCTCTCTTCTTAAGTCACTTTTTAAATCTTTTCCATCAAGGTATTTTTTTTTTCCTAGTTGTAGAATTTGTTAATCTCCTACAGTTTGAGTCTTTGTAAGAAAACATAATTTATTTAAAAAAATTTTTTTATTGCAATGCTGATTTGTAGCACATTAGGTTTATTTCTTTTTTTGTAATTGAAAATTAAACTTAATAATCTTTCTTTAGCTCTCTTCTTCAAGATGAGAAGCGACGACTAGATGCCCGTATTCAACAGTTGGAAGAAGAATTGGAGGAGGAACAGAGTAATTCAGAAATTTTGATGGACAAGGCTCGTAAAGCACAGGGACAGGTATGGAAAGTATTTTATACTTTGAAATTGATAAAATGATGTATATATATATATATATATTCTAAAGCAAAATTCCGATATATGTATATTTTTCAGATTGAACAGTTGACTAATGATCTAGCCAGTGAACGTTCCAACTCCCAGAAATTGGAAAATAACAGAATGATATTAGAAAGACAGGTATTTTTCTCCCCTTCTCTTATATAAGGATTTTGGAGTAAATTTTGAAATGACCGTTTTAGAGTAATTTAGTACAAATCTTTAAAAATAAAATGAGACTGATCTTATGATATACATTTGAAATAATCATTATGAACTTTGAATTTAGCATTGCTTCTTCCGATATTAATTTGTAATAGGAAAAAAAAGTTTTAAATTTATTTTCTTCTGAAATGTATAGAAATAAATTGCAATTTTTGTGATATCAATTTATGAATACTATGAGATAAGAGAGAAAAAAGTGTGTAACTTTCAACTCAAACAGGAGATGGTTGTATTTTAACACGATACCTTTTTTGAAAGGTTATTCTATAATTTATTGCACTTTGTATATATTTTACAAAAAAAAGTGGTAGCGTTTAAGAGAGAGAATGTTAAAAGATAAAATTATCTGTTCTTAGAATTTTGTTCAAAAGTTAAAAATTTTTAGTGTGTTATTTTTTTATCTATAAATTTACTTGGAAATATAATATCTTGAATAAGATTGTGTTGTCAATGTGCATATGGTATATTTTAATTCTTTCAGAACAAAGAATTACGTGCCAAACTCCAAGATCTTGAAACATCTCAAAGGACCAGAACAAAAGCTACAATTGCTGCATTAGAAGCAAAGGTTTCTCAGATTGAAGAACAGCTAGAAATGGAAACAAGGTAAACTTAACATCTACATATTTTCAGTCTTTATTTACTAGAATTTGCAATATTTATTAAATGTCACCAATGATAAAAATTACTCTGAAGTTGTGTGGTTTTTCCTGGTACTTATTATACATTACCTATGTTACTTTTTGAAGATAAATTAATACTAAGGTTAATTTTTTTACTGAATGCTCTCTTTTTGTATAAACAAAAATTTTAAATTTAAAAAAAAAAAATGATATATTCCTTAGATTAAATTAAATGTCTGTTTATTTGTAAAATTTTATTTGTGGGTTAAAGAACATGCAAATATTTTGCTCATTTAATATCTTTTTTTTAACTAATATGTTTGTTAAAATATTAAAATAGCCCATGCATTATTAAAATGGAATTAGGTTAAATTTGGAAATTATGAGCCTTGATTAAATATTATATGATGTAAAAAATTGTATTTATTATCATTATTATTAGTTTGAAATTCTACTGTTTTCATTTCTGTAATTTCGTTTTGCTATATGGTTTTATTAAATTTATTATTCAAGTAAGATTTCATTGTGCCAATTACAAGTATTCTGGGTTATTTAGTATAAAGTTCTAATGTACTTTACATATTTCTCCTTTTATTATAGTTAAATAAAATTTTGCAGTGTTTTTACAAATACTAAGTTATCTTAATTTTTATTTTAAATAGAGAAAGACAATTACAGGCCAAGGCCAATAGGAAATTAGAAAAACGTTTGAAGGAAGTAATAATGCAATTGGAAGATGAAAGGAGGCACACGGATCAATACAAAGAACAGGTATATTAGATATGCATTTTGCATCCTTGATCTTAAACAATGTAAGTAAATATTAATACTGATTGCAGGGAAGTTTTTTTTATTCTCTAATAATTTAAGAAAAAAAGAGGGGGATAGAATATTAAGTACAAAATGTCCGTAAGATATATATAAATTCTTAATATATATATAAAAAAAAAAAAAAAATTATACACTTGATTTTCTGTTTGATTTAAAATCCGCTAATTATTAATTAATTATAATCCGCTAATTATTATCTCTTTTAAGACATTTAATTACTAAAAATTTTATTAATATTTTGGTAGGTTGAGAAGGTGAATGGTAGAGTTAAAGCATTAAAGAGACAACTTGATGAATCTGAAGAAGAATGTTCCAGAGAAAAAGCACAAAGACGAAAAGCTCAGAGAGAGATAGAAGACTTAATAGAGGCAAATGCAACCCTTAATAGAGAGGCTAACTCTTTGAAAACTAAACTTAAGTAAGGCTAATTTTTTTTTTATTTACTCTTCTAAGTTAAATAATTTTCATTACTCTTTTTGGGGAAAAAATCAAACATTATTTCTTTTAGTAAATATAGGCCTAGTGTTTTGGCTTTTTTATGGTACTTGGTAACAATTTAAATGATAAAATTTTTCAGGCGTGGAGGAGCAGGCTCTGGACTTCCGCCATCTCGTTACTTATCCACAAAGCGAGGTTCTCTTAGTTCTAGCACTGGTGATGATGGATTGATTCTTCCTGATGAAACCCTCAATGATGATAGCCAAGCATAAGATGCCAATTTTTAAACTGAATATAGATTTTGAAAATCCTGAAGAGATATAAAAAAGGAAGTGGAAAAAAAAACATTCCTAAGTAATGCAACTTTTGACTGGAGAGACAACTTACACCTATTGTGATTCGTGGTGCTGGATTGTAAAATATGCGTGATGCATAGCATTGGATATGAAAAGCTTGCAATTGCCATCATTTCAAAAGCATCTGTGCATTTACTGACTGTGCATGCATTTTGAAACTATTTCCTCTTTTTATAAGGAAAAAAAAGAATAACTTTTATTTTTCGTCTATGTTTCTTGTATTGTTATTTTTATATGAAAAAGTTTATATATGCAAAAGTAACATTTTATATGTATAATATTGAAGGCTTATTATGTTATTGTTTGCTACATGTTTTTGATAGATGCACTTTTTTCTTGTTAAAAACATAGCTTTGAATGCTAGTTGTTTGCAGTTTAAGTAATACTGTTGTTCGGTTTAATAGAAAATTCTTAAATGTTTTAGCTTTTATTCTGGTTGCTTCATAAATTGAAATATGCATAGAGCTATATGAAGAATGTTTGGAAGTAGTACTTAGATAATTTGAATTTGATATTCTACCTCATGGTAATAGCTTCAAAATGTGATTGTGAAAAAAAAATTCTTGATTTTCTATATTTAAGTAACAATCACTATTTCCTAAATTACCTAGTACAAATATCTCGTATTTAAGGTGACAATCTATTAGTAATAAATGAAAAATGTACTGAAACTTAGAAAAATTTATGGTACTTAATATATGAGGTAGAATGTATGTATGAATTATACTATATAGAAAATTTGTACTTGGAAAAACTTTCATAATTTTTTTATATTTTAATATTAAAAATTGGAAACTACTAGTCACATTTATACATGAGACAAAGGGAGACATTCAATTTATTTAAATCATTTAAGAAATTTGGAAGTAATAGATTATTTATCTTTTAGTTGATATTGCAGTTGTTGATCTTCCAGTCTTAGATTCATGTTATAAATGAAATCATTAAGTTTAAACACTTTTATTGATAGAACTGTAATAAAATGTATAGAAATTTTTTAAATGGTTCTAATATAGTGAGATAGATTGTTTAAAAAAATCTCTCTTCAAAATTTTTTCTGATTTTTTTTCTGTTGTGAGATTAATATTTATTTTATGTATAAATATTCTTTAATTTTAATTGTTTTATGAAATACTGTGCAGAATATGAGTAATTTATAGTGACATTTTGCTACTATTAATCTGCCAAACTTTTTGTAACTTGATTTTTGTGAGTTTGTCTATGAATGTACATGAATGTGAATGCTTCGGACATATTCAATTTTTTAATGTTTTGCTATACACAAATTAAGTTCTGCATTTTTATAGATTTTATGTGTCGAGCAATCAGAATTTAAATAAATATTTTACAGTTGAAGTTTTTTTGTGTGTGTGTTTTTATCAATGATTATTGATAGGATATTTCTGTTGGTAATTTTCTTAAATGCTTCCTTGACATACTAAAATTCGATTTGAAATAATAATGAAATCTAAAAATCTTCATATAAATTTTTCTTTCATGATAATTTAAATTTGAATTTATTTTTACTTGGAATACAAGTTGGAATTAGTCCAACGATGTAAACTATGCTTAATAACTGAAGTTTTTGAAATGAAGTCCTTTTGTGTACTATTGTTTTAATGAAATATATATATATATATAATTTAATTCGTTGTGTTAAACATAGAAATAAAAATTCTAAATGTGGAATTATTGCTAATAAAACCATGTAATAAAAATAGCTCAGAAAAATTTTCACTAATGTTGCAGTATCAGCGTATCAGCATTTAAAATTTTGGCAATATTAAGGAATGAAGCTGTTGGGACATGTCTAAAATTTGTAAATTTTACAATACTGGTGGAAATGGAATTGGTAATTTTCTCTCATTTGGTAATAAATTAGATTCAATTTTACTTGTCATCCCAATGTGCTCCATCTTATATTCACTAACAACTAAATTAACGTTTATGTATGTACCTCCTCTAAGTAATTTTTTGACCCCTTAGATAGTGGTAAATGGTGATAATTTTCACATTAAATTAACTTCTGTAATTTGACCAGCCAAATCGTATCCCCCCCCTCTGTGTGTGTATATATATATATATATTGCCAAAGAGCAGTAAGTGCGAGTTTATATATAGTACTTCAGTTGTATTTAATCATTATATAGGTTTCCCTCAAGCTTTGGCATGTGTCAGATAAAGTTAGAACATGTTCTTGTTTCCCACAATATGAAAGTTTTCTTCTATTTTGGAACTTGTCTGAATTGGAGGCAAGTCCTACAGTTGCTGGAAAGAATTGCAGCTGAAAAGTGTAAAGACAACAAGAAATTCAGGAATACTTACAAGGGTTAAAGATTTTAAAAAGCTAACAAAGTGGATTTAATTACAAATGACATCCTTAAAAATTCTGTTTATTATTGTAATGTCTGGCTACTGTTTAGTGGTGATTTAAAAAGCACTTGGCATGATTCTCTGCTGATACAGAAACATTGCAATTTGTGAGATGGATGGGTATCAGCCTTTTACGGTAAGAGGCTGTCCATGCAATGTTCTATTTTCAGCATGGCACACTATTCTTGTTTTAGCAGTTTTTTTTTTTTGTTGTTGTTGTTGTTTTTGCTTTAACAAAAAAAAAAAAAAAAATACTGATGTCTTCATTTCTAAGAAAAAGAGAAATATTTCAATTGTGCTGTTCTTTAATTTATTAATGAAAAACTACTATTTTCCTAACATTTTGAAGATTGCCTTGGTAATCTCAATCTTTAAACCAAAATTTGTTAATTGAAACCCTCAAAATTATCTACTAATTTCTATAATTTTGTAGTTTTCAAAGCACAGGAATCAGTGCTGTTTATTCACGTTATTATTCCCCAGCAGCATGACTTTGTTACTAAGTGTTCTATTGTAATTCAGAGCAGCTAATTCAGGGCTTTTAAAAATAGGTATATCTTTTGTGGACATGGTCAGAATCTTTGACAAAATTTGGCACAATGGCATTACTTCCAAGTTGATGTAACTTGGCTTTTTGGAGGAATTGATCATAATTATTCGCTTGATTCTAATTTCAAAATACTAGTTGATCCCTCCTTTTCACATCTAGAGCGGATTATCAGAGTTCCCACTTCGTACAAACTATATATGAAAGTTCTAAAGGCTGCGCACATCCATGTAGTTATGCATATGGACGACAGTGCCATCATAACCCAAAATACTTGCAATCTCATTTTTAGATGCAAAATTAACATTTGCCCTACTTATCCATGAGTAGGCGATCTGCATGAGTTTTACACTCAATAGCTTGGATTTCTTGAAAGGAAGCGTGCAATCAGGCACAAGTTTCTGTTCTGTTAAACTATTGAGACCATCTCTCCCAACTGGGAATCTGTAACTGTGATTTATCTGAAAAGACAACTTTTTTCAAAATAGAAAACCGGTTAATTCTTCCAGGTTTGTTTGGAATGAAGCTCTATGTAAAGATTTAAAAATGAAACCAATTTTAGATTTTATCAAAAATTTATCCAAAATTCTTTTGAATAGATTATCTCAAATTTCTAATGAATTGAGAAATCAACACTTATTTATCCTTTTATTCCAACCTTAAAAAGCTGCATACTTAAATAATTCTCTTAGAAATGTGTTAAAAGCATATAAAACTTAACACTGGGTTATTTCCTATGTGTTTAATTAAAAATTTTCTTTAATTGTTGGACTTCACTCATATTTAAAAAATTTCCCAAACTATAACTACATGGTTCTACGTTTTAGAAATTTGAGAACTATTTTTCACATTTTTTAAATCTTATTTAATTAATTTTAAAAAATTAATTTAATTTCATATATCTAGTTTAAACTTCCTGCTGTTCAAGGTGTCATCTCGCGGTAATGATCTAATTATATTGCTTTCTTATTATCACATCAATGCTCACTAATTATCTACATTTAACACTACGTCTCTGTTTCCAACAATCTTCGACATTTCATCCAGTTTTTAAATGTAGGCCTTTTCTTAATTTTCTTCTCTTATATTCATGAATTTTACAGTCTCAAAGGAGGATATTTTTTTTTAAAAGAGTTCTTGATTCCTTTAATTACTTCTGACCGCTTCATCGAATCAAAGGGGAGGAACAGAGATTCTATCCTACCGATGATTTTTCTTGCAACTTCAATGACTTTTCCTTCATTTCCCTCTCTGGTCCCTTCAATTTTCTTATAAATGTATATTTAATTATGGAAAATCTATTCGATTATTGTAAATTTAAATATTTTAATTCTGATGAGAGGGTAGAATTTTAAAATCGGAGTTTAATAATTACAGCTGTTGCCCATTACAAAGATTGTACTGATGTGAAATTGAATATACTTTTAAAATTCATTTTCAGAGTTGTCTTGAATTCTCTTTATATTTAGATTTCTTTGCATTGACAATCCTTTGTTAGGGTCAAGATTGGACGTATGAATTTGGATTGTCAGAGAAAACGTAATTTCCAAAAAAAAAAAGTTAATTTAAGGTTTATCAGAAACTCATATTTACAAGTTGCAATGGATAGTGACAGCTTTGTTTGAGGAATGTTAGCTGCTACTGCTTAGCTCGTCTTACAACTTCAAGAAATAGAGTGCATACAACTTCAAGAAATGTTTTTAAAAAATGTCGATTCCCATCGTGTCTCTCAACCCATCTTGTTCCGCAATTTGTTTTTTCTTCATGCTTTTTGAGTTGATAAAATTTCTCCAATTTTCGTACTTGTAAGTTGTGTTTTATAGGAGGATTCTCGTAAAAAATTAGTTACACTCGTATGATTGATTGTTTATTAATTGCGCACTTAAAAGCAAAACGAGGGCTGCTGGCCTCTTAATTTGGTTTATAGAAATAAAATGGTTGCTTGTAGAAAATTCTAAAAGATGTTTGTAGACCATGAAACCAGTGGTGTAATCGGAAATTAATTTTGGGAGATCCATATCATCATCGCCGTGAAAGAAGCAATTTCTTTAGTTTAGAATTACCACTTGGTAAAAACAAAAGAAAGCGCCACATCAATCTTATTTCTCCTATTTAAAAATGTTCAAGGATTGATATAATTTGTACGAAAAATAATAAGAAAAAAGATACCTTGAGAACAAAATTCCTACTTACTAGAATCAGTGAAATTAACTAGATTGAAAAGCTGATTTAAAAAAAAACTTTCGATGATTGGTAGAGACGGTCACATTTGGAAGAAAAAAGGTGTGAGTAAAATGAAATAAATTATATGCGTATTAGTTTTTACAAAGTTATATTTATCCTTTGTTTCTGCAAAATATTTAGGGCTTCTACATTTACTGGTACATTTTCATATAAGTATTATAAAAAGACTCAATTTAAATGCATTTTAGTGATACTATTTCTTAAATAATCCCACATAGTTGAAAATGATCTTTCAGCAGTATATATTGTAACAGACACAGGTGACAAGCTTTTTTACAACTTATGGATATTTCGGGAAACAATCTATACAATAGGATGCCATGTAGATATTTTCTTGAAGAAGCTTTGCTTCATTAGAAGTTAATCTATTATGCCAGTAATTTCTTTTTTCATAGCTGATATTCTGCAGTCAAAATAATACCACAATCTGAAGGATGAGACTCTGAGATGTACAATTCCTATTTTAGGCTCTCATAGATCACTGTTTAGAAGAAAAGAATGCATTCCTTTCCCAAAAAAATTGTTTGGGGAGGACTGTGATATCTTCCATAGGAAAGCACGCTTCTCTCTTCGTCTTTAAAAATTGACCTAGAGGAACACATAGGAGACAGCAAAGATTTTTCAATTTTTTCTCCTCAGGAAATGATTTTGATGGAATCATTTTTTCTCTCACTGATGAAAAAATTTTAGCATGAGGAGAAAAAAAAAAGCTCGTTTTTTTTAAAAAAGTTTAGAACACCTATAATAATATAATAAAAGAATTACCCTGATCTATTATAATTTCCAGAAAACGTCTTGGGAAATTGTATATATAATCCCCTTCCGGGTACTTCCCTGCGCGAAACATTTGCTCTGGGGACAAATATACTTGCTGTACATTTCAACGATGATTTATAAGGGAGTGTTGAAATTATTACATGCATTAGAAATTATATCATTCAGTTAAATACATTAGAAAGTTGACGTTAATCGTGTTTCTGACACCAAGCGACATTCATAACAGCTGTATTTGTGGAATTAATTTTTCGCCATGGATAATTTGGACATCACGGCTTATTAAATACAAACATATGCATAGAGATGAAACGCATTAGAAAAAGGAGCAGACAACATAAAAAGCCCGACCATCGGACATAGCAACCCGATCGCAGAAGTGAGTGGGTTGAAACAGAAAAGCGCGTTATCACACAGATATTCTTGCGCCTGGAAAAATAGTTTGTTCTATATAGCTCAACAATCCGAAAGCAAAACTGGCCAGGAAAAAAGAAGCCACGATTTAAAGAAGATCAAATTTAAATAAAAGAGAAAGAAAACGGCATAGCTTATAATTGATTGATTGGTTTCATTAATGTCGCACTAGATGCAACACGAGGGCTATTGGCGATGGACCTGGTAATCTTGAACCTCCGTCAAATGACGAAGACGACACCATTTGACTTATAAAAGTGTTTTAGTTTATTTGGTAGTATATCTTGTGACGTTGGGCTATTCGAGATTTTCTCTTCACTAACTTTGGGGACTTCTATTGAGATTGATTGCTGGAAATAACGATTTCTTCCCAACCAAAATGAAACGTGATTATGCTAATAAGATACAGGTGGAAATAAAGTGAAGTGAGTTTGATATGACGGTATATAAGCAAAGGGAAATTAAAAGGATAGAGGACGAGTGGGATTAGCGCTGAGGGTATTCCTAGCAAGAGGACGTTCATATCAAGAGTTGTTTCTGGTGGTAACTGTCACTGAGGATTTAGTAAATCAAAGTAACCTCAACTGGAAAGGTTTTGGTAAGAGTGTATTATTGTAATAATATTTGAATAGAGGAATCCAAGAGCCCCTAAAGAGAACGAATATTCCTTAGACATTATATTACAAAAATGGATAAATAAATAGCTGTGTTGAATGATGTGTCCTTGCAGAGGTTATTGACTTTTAGAGTTTGTATTTGACTGAATTATGGCCCAAGAGTCGGGTATAAGTAGTGTTTCGCCACAATCTTTGTTTTCTATGTGTTATTGTTAAATCTCTTTTCTGAAGAAGAGAACTTTTAGAACAATTACAGTTTCAAAAACGTTATAACTCAAAAGATTCTCATATATTTTGCTAAAATTTGATATAAAAATGGTTTCCATATTGTTCTTGAGGACCTGGTCTAGAATTTTTATAATGTATTATTTTTAAATGGATTTATCCACATTTTAATGTATAAGAATACACAGTTTTTTTTTAAAAAAAATCGCATCTTGTTACTTCGCCTGAGAATAACTCTACACATGTGAATTATTTAAAATTCCTAGTTCAGACCCTGTACTGAAGTCATATTTATGCACATTGGTGATGATGGGGAACTCCCTCCACTCTTTTAATTTAATATTTTACTATTTCAGTCGCCAGAAACTAAAAATTATAAACAAAACGTGTATAACACCAGGTTATTTCCTAAATCTCGTTGTATGGTGCTTTAGGCCAACGATTTCAGTTTGGAGCTCAGGTGGGTAATAACTAACGTCTTGCTCATAAATTGAAAATGGATTTGTGAAAAGATCAATACTGTTTTTTTTTAAATCTCCGTAAAAAGCATCAAATTTATCCATGAACGAATCTTGCAAAAGGAAAATTAAATTTTTATATCTGTCATAGTTCGGAACATTATTGATTTTGGTAGCTTGTTCCTGTATCAATGCGAAATGTGTTAATCCTTTTTATCCAAAATCGCAACAAAAAAAAGTAAAAGTTTGCTAACAAAAGAAGATATATTACTAACTAGGGTAGGAAAAATTATAATTTCTGGCCTGTAACCACAGATTTAAATATCTTAATGTTCCACGATATCTGTGAGAAAAGCTAAATTCCATAGTCAATCTTCATTCTTGAGTAGAAAGATTTAATTTCCAGATATTTTATGACACACTCCCACAAATTCTAAAATCTTGTAAGTGCTTTTCTTTTGGAAAGCCAGCGCACACTACAATGAAGAAGTAACTCGTCATACGCTTTCGTTTCTTCCGGTAAAAGCTCCTAACATCATGTCAATTCAGAGCTCGAGCTCGTATTTTGTTGATACAATGCGTAATAGAATCAACTACAGAAAATAAGTTCAAGTCCTTGTCATGAAGAGGTTCTTGACTGATCATACAGAGATGCTAAGAAACTTTTCATCCCAAATATTTTTCGAGTAGTGTAGCAAATTCTTTTATCCTGAAAAACCATGAAAGTCGCTCCATCTGTGCAAATACTGTCTATAATTTTGCCTAATCTACTTAGATAACTTCAACTCACCAGTAATTAAAACTAGTTGACGTAAATCAAAAAGCTCTTTTAATATATCAAAATTATCATTCGTGTAATGCACAAGTATGCTTAACAGTGTTTTTGTCTGTGATGTCACAGCATTCATCTAAAGTTATAGTCTGTTATTTTATAATAGATGCTTCAATGTCACAGATTTTTCCATTGCTGCCGTCTGTAACTAGGGCAACAACTATTGAGAAGGGACATCACAATTGGCCCCCCCCCCCGTTTCATTTTCATAAACAGACTTCTAATGAAAACGAGATTTTGAGTTTCCCGATCATCGTTAGATTTTTTTTTAAATTTACATCATTAAAATATTTACTTAAAATCTGTATAACATCAAAAAAAATATTGTTAACATGAATTTAAAAATATTTAATTTTCTTGTACCTTTTATAAAATGGAACTAAACAACTAATTGAACTTTTTAAATTAAATAAATTTGTATACGCATTGTGTTAATATTTTAAAAGGATATGTGTTAATAACTTATGTACTTTCATTTCAAAAATATCATTTTGAAAAAAATGAGAAACACGTTATTTATAGATATTTGAAATAGACTTTACATTTAATGTGAAGCCCGTCCAAACGCAAAGGAATTCTGACCTCAACTGAAGTGTGCTAAATAAATGCAGTGGGGACGGTAAACTAGTCGCTACCATGGTAACTGATGGAGGAGAAACGACAATGAGTGACTTTGACATGCTATTCTAATGTAATAGACTATAGTGAAAGGTGTTCGCAATATTGTAGTCCAAAGACAATTTGTGCCCAATATTTTGGCCCATGTCATCTATACGACTCATGACGGTATTTTGAGAAAAAGTTATTTTGTCTACCATATTTTTTACTTTTATATCACCGACTTTTTGTGCAAATATTAACAAGTTATTTCTTATTATCTGTTCTCCGTCAGAATAAGAGTTTTTATTGCGAGCCAATAACAAAGAAGGTTTATAAGAAGCCTTCACTATAATTTCCATTTCGTCGCTTCTCTTCTGGAACAGGGATCATTAGCTGGCGATTGATTTCTTTTTAATAGGTTTTCTTTAACTCATATTGTGACTTTGGTTTAAAACTTTGAAAGCTTTTTTTTTATATTTTAAAACGCTCAAATGAGCTGAAATCTTCTATACATGATTGTTTTGGACGACATTACGATAATTTGAAAGTTATGTGATGCAAAGTGGGAAGTTTGAAAGAAAACCAATGTTCAAAAAAACTTTTTTTTAACGATGTTATTTCATCGATAAACTCCGTTATATGAATGAACCATGAACCGTTAGGATATTTGATATTGAAATCCTTATGCAGTTGTTTGAATCATGGATCCAGATTAAATTTTTTCGGCACTGTTACACAACTTCCACAATCAAACAGGCTCAGAATAGTATTTTTTGGAGTAAATAAACTATTCCCGTAAAGTATTAAAATCAGAAATTCCAATATCTTTATATTTTCGATGTCAAATGTTTACTCACTTTTGTCAAATGTTTACTCACTTTTGTCAAATGTTTACTCACTTTTGTCAAATGTTTACTCAATGTTTAATGCATATTGAAAGTACAAATTTTTAAATGATCCCCGACATCAAAATTTAAAGTAGTATTGAAAAGGCTTAACTTGTTATCACTAAAACAAATCAACTTGATCCCGTTTAAAAGATGTATTTCATTCAGTAGATGTCAAAATACTTTAGTTTCTGCAGGAATATTCTGAACGTTTCTTTATTAGCGACTATTGTTTCCAAAAGTTCTTTAAAGGTAGTATTGTGTTCTGGATTTATCTTGAGTGTATTCTAGAGATGATTTCTTTGGCAGGAGTATTTGTCATAATTTAAAAGGATATGTTCTAAATCGTTGATATGGTTACATGTGCTACAAATTGCTTTATCCTGTAGATGGAATTTATATAAAAGCCTAGGAATTATGATCATTTTACAGATGATTCGAGGACGAGAATTTCCTCTCTTCTGCTTTTTGTCCACTTGGATATTTTTTCTATAGCCAGAATGTTTCTCAAGTCTTCAAAATATTTACTTGAATAAAAATATTTACTTGAAAAATGATTTTTTTTTTTCGTTCTTTTTCTGTAGATGTTGCTTTGTCCTCCGAAGCAATCCAGTCGATGTAAGTGTTGGACTCCGTAACCGATTTTACGAGATAATCCACCTGTTCCTTCCAAATAATTTTCTAGTGTCCCAGAGTCCCTAGTAGTACCTTTTGAGTTTGAAATTGCGAAAGGATGAAAACTTTGCTGGCTAATCTGTGAATAACTTTTGGAGATTTTATAATTTTTAGAGCATCTAGAACAGAGTGACTATCTGATAAAATTAACAATTTTTTATTTAGTTCCGTGAGATAATCTAGAGCTTGGCATGTGGCCAGAGTTTCTGCTGTAAATATAGTATTAATAGGGTTTTAATTGTAAGCAAACGAGGAGTTTTTTGTTATGCCTGCAATGGAAGTCGTGTTATGGTTTTTGGAAGCATCCATAGCTATTATGAAATAATCTCGGTAGTTATTGCTCACTAGTTCATCAAATAATCCTCTTATGGTAAAAGTAAGAAATTTTTTGTCCTGCAATTCAAATTCATTGGTGCAAGTTTCACATGGAAGCTCTGTGAAATACAGCAATTTAGGGATAGATATTATTTTCTATCCATTAATATTCAATGTATGAAAAGTATTCGATATGTTGTTTTTGTCCTCTTCCAGAATATTGAGATCTATAGTACCGGGGCTATTGAGATGCAAAGGAGAAAAGTCACCGTTTGAAATTTTGCAGATAAAAAATTAATTCGCTAGCCTTCTTATTTTCTCCGACAATATTTCCTGATCAGCTATTTGTAAAAGTACAATGTTTGGAGTCCATTGTAGTAAACTCAATGTGATTCCAAGAACTTTGGTTTGAATGATGTTAAACGTTCTGAGCTGATTATCTGACCAATTGTTAATGACATGTGTAATAAAAGATGCTGCATATACTATTATTAGTTAATTTGATTAAGTCTTTTGCACTTGGACCGAAGTGCTTATATGCTATTCCTGTAAGGCCATTGATTTTTTTTCCAAAGCTTTGTTTTTCATATGGTTCATTGTTGTAAGATTTTGATTCTGTTTGGAAAAATAAACTCCTAGATATTTAATGGAAGTTTGCCATGTGAGAGGAAATCCTGCCAACATAATATTAGGAAACGTTTGTATTATTTTATTTGATAGTTCTGCAACTATACTTTTATCAGGACTTAGGGATAGTTTCCAATAGATACTCTATTGTATTATTCTTTTTAAGGTATTTTGCAATTTTCTACTGACTATATACTGGTACTGATGAGAACAATAAATAAAAATATCGTCTGCATAAACTAGGCATTTTACTCCTGTTTCCAATGTTTCGAAGATATCATGCATATAAATGGTAAATAATATGAGGGAAAAGGACACTGCCCTGGGAGACTTCTTTTATAACAGATTTTTTTCAATGATAGGCTGCCCCTCTATCGAATCTGAAGAGATCGAGTAGTTAGAAATTTGTGATTCCATAGAGCCATTTTCCCGGTAATTCCAATTTGCAAGCATTTGTATAAAAGACCATCTATATAAACAGAGTCAGAAGCTCCCTTTATATCCAGGCTAATTCCCACAAATATTTTTTTTTCTCGTTTGGCGTCTAAGATAGCTTTATTAATGAGGTATGTGACAGTTCTACTGTCTTTAAATGGTTTAGTTTAGTTTAGTTTTTATTAACGTCGCACTAGAAGCAACACGAGGGCTATTGGCGACGGACCTCGTAATTTTGAACCACGGTCAAGTGACGAGGACGATACCTGAGCTGGCACCCCCCTCTCCTACTTTAAATGTTACAAAGCCGTAATGATGAGAATGAAATTTTCGTTCTATTGTCAGAAAGTAGGAAATGCGTCCAGTTAAGATTCTTTGAAATGTTTTAGAAAATACGGAGGTTATAGAGCTATTGGCCTATAAAATGAAATTTTAGTTTTATCTTTGCACGATTTTGGAATTGGGAAGGGGCCGTGGTAGCCTAGTGGTCAAGGTCGTGAACTCGCGGCATGCAGTTTTCGTTCATTCGCGGGTTCGATCCTTGGCTGCCAAAGACCCGCCGTGTAGCCGGGGCTCATGCACGTTAAACCTGTTCGGGGCCCAAAGTCCTCCCGTTGGCGTGGTGTGGATGTTAGGAGAGAGGGGTGCCGGCTCAGGTGTCGTCCTCGTCACTTGACCGTGGTTCAAAATTACGAGGTCCGTCGCCAATAGCCCTCGTGTTGCTTCTAGTGCGATGTTAATAAAAAAAACTAAAACTAAAAACTAATTTGGAATTGGGGAAATAATTGCATGTTTCCATGACCGAGGTACAATTGAATTCTGAAATAAATGCTGAAAATAGTTTAGAACAACAATTCGTTGACTATTGTTCAAGTTCTTTAATAAAGTTGTTGATCTGCTCCTGGGGTAGTATTTTTAGCATATTTAATGGCTCTATTTAATTCAGAAATATGGAGTGGTTTATAAAGAAGGTCGTTTTCTTTATTGAGAAAATCCAAGGGAAGAAGTTCGTGAGAAACATTTTTGTATGCAAAATAGTTTGCAAAAAGATTAGCTTGTTTTTGAGGTTGGGTTACATATTTATCATGATATTGGAAAAGGTTTAATGCTGATTCTGCCTTCTTGTTCGTTGTAAGTTTTCTGAGAAGGCTATAGAAGTTTTTAGGATTAGACACTTTATTGCACATTTCATCCCAGCAATTTGCTTTCTCTTGTTTAATACAATATCTCAGTTTGCTCGAAAACTATTTATATTTTATCATATAATTGTGGTGAAATAGCGTTTATAGCCCTTTTGCGGTGAAAATTTTTTTGAACCTGTATAAATTATTGCGCGTGCTGTTCCACCATGGAGGAAAGGACTTATTGGATAATTGTATTTCTTTAATGTGTTATTCAGGATTATTTCCGAGATTGTATCAGTGAGGCTTTCTATTTTGTTTTCTGGGCTTTCTAATGAATATTGCACTTGTTTCATTGTTAAGTGCCAGTCTGTTTTCTTAGAGGTTTGCTTATTCCGATGTTGTAGAAATAGTTCAGTGATTATGGGATAGTGATCGCTATCGAACGAGCATTCTGATACATCAGTATTCATGTTTCAGAATAAGTTTGCAGAGCAGAGGGTGAGATCAATCAGTGTAGCTGCACTTATAGGTAATGGTATTGAGAAGGATAAAATTGGAGTCAATCAACCAATTTAAAAAATCTGTTCTAAGAGGCAAAATATGGTTCGAACCCCATATGGTACAGGTTAAGGTCTCCAAAAATTAAGATTGGATCTATTAAGGATTCCAAGTAGAATTTGATCTATGAGATATTAAGTCCCCGTGGAGTATATAAGTTTATTATGTAAAAGGATACATTATTAATATATATTTGTATGATTAGCATTTTATTATCTGGCGTTTGTACTATTGAAGGAGGGATTTGACGAGCAGAAATGTTTGTTAGTACTGCTATTAGCAGTCCTCCTCCTGGTCTGTCAAATCAGTCTTGCGTGAAAATTATTTTCCCTAGATGGTGAAATTTGTCACCAGGTTTCAAAAATATTTCCTGGAAGATCCAAACGTCAGTCTTGCTGAAGGGAGGAATATGAATCCAAATTGATTTGTTTTTAACGCTTCTACAATTCCATTGCAGAAAAAACATTAAAAAAAAAGAGAGAAGGAAAAGGCTATAAGCAAAAATTCTTTCCTCCCCTGGAAAAGATAGAAAAAAACAATTTTTTTAATCATAGATAATTTGTCCACATAAAAAAAATTAAATATTATAAACTTTATTTAAACAGATCATCCAATATCAATTTCGTATGATGCATTCTTCAGGTTATTCGATGCATTCGGAATGGGGACGCAAAAATTCCGATGCATTTCATTTGAAAACTTTTTCCGACTCGGAGATGAAGTCCCCCCCCCCCCGTTTCAAACATGCTGTACAAACAAGGTTTCTATCATTTTTTGGACATTTTCCATGATAACTATTGTTTGTTTTTCTAAGGTAGCTTGGAAAGATGTAACAATACTTTCTAAACTTTTTTCTAAGTTCTCGATAATTTGGCCAGGTGGGTTTGCTTTTAAAGTTTTGAAATAGCTATCTGAAGTTTTTTCCTGGTATTTCCTCCTTACTTCTCCTAAGGTTAAGTGATTCATGCATTTATATTGTATAATTTGTTTTTCTTTAATGAATATTGGGAATAAATTGGAATTAGCGGGATGATCTCGCTTGCAATTAGTGCATGTAACAGAAGTGGTGCAAGAGCCAGTGTGCATTATACCACAATTAACACAAATGATAGGGTTTTGACAAAATCGAGAGGAAGGATAAAAACTGAAGCATCTATTGCACTGTCTGGATTTATCAGTGAACATTTGAATACGATGGTTAATAAACCAGAGCTTGATATTTTCAGGTAAATCAGTACCAAAGATGGTGATTAGTACCGGGAAAAACTCTTGATTGCTTCCGCTTTCTAAAAAAACGTCGCATTTCCACTATTTCAATACTGTTTGTATTCAAAATTTCTGTTGCCAAATTTGTTAGTGGTACATTAGTTGATATTTCCTAGATTAGGAATCAAGAAGTGAATCCTTCCCAAACGATACTGGCCTTCATCGGTGTGTTGTTCTGCTGCTAGGATTTGTGCTGCGCTTACAGTATTAGATGTACTTAATTTTATTCTACTGTTTCGTGTGAAAGACATATTTGAAATTTTTTCATATCTAGGAATTTTCCCTTTTATCTCTGAACGTAGATATTGTGGATTTGATTTAGGAATAGGAGATAGCTTTTGGTTATTTTCCAGAAAAATAGTAAATTCAGCTATTTTTCTACTCCCCCCCCCCGATTATGAGCTCTTGGTCATTTTTAGGGCTCCGAAAGTATTTAGAGTTATCTAAATTCATCACGTCATTCATTGTAGGATTAATCATCCAATCCCCCTCACTCTGAATGTGGAGTGACTCAGCTGGTGTCACCTCCTTGTGTTCGAAATAATATACAAATTGAAATTGGTTGACTTACCAAAATTCAAAGAAAAAAATATATACAAAACACTTTCTTCTTTCTCTGTGCTGGAGAGTAAAAAAGAGTAAAAAAATATAGTTAAGAGATAAATCTTCTTCCTTATTTCTTCAGTTTCAGTTATCAATGCCTCCCATTGAGTTCAAACGACCCAACCAGCAACCTAATTCAACTGTCCCTTCGGGGAATCCTTACTTTGAGGGATTGAAGGGTTTTTCGAAACGCGACAAGATTGCCAAACTGAGCTCGTAACTTTTGAGCACATGTGAATATTCGACTATAGAATTGTTCAATGATACATTAAGTGTATTTTTATGTCCATAATATTTAATAACGAAAGGAAATTATTATTATTCTATTTTAAGAGTATTGAAGAGGCATACATAAGACACACAGCGGGGTTTCGATAATAGACCAATCAGAAAGGACTTGCGTTTGTCGACAAGTGAAATCTAGCCGTCTGCTCCGAGCGCAACTGTAAACAAAAAAAAAAATGTGAACTTGAGAGGTGACAGACTGCAGTGCTAGATGTTGTTAATTTTCCGCTTATTGAGTGAAAAAGAAATTTGTCTCCTTTTATCATGTCATAATGTAGAGTTACTGTTTGTTTTCTGAAAAAATTATATCTTAGCCGCTATGTCTTTTAATGAATAACCTGAATTAGTTTGATTTTTCCCCCCTATTCCCTAAAAATTAAGCCGATGGCTGAGAAGTATGATATTCATCTGGGAAAAGCGGGTATTTTAAATAAAATAGCCCTTCGTGAACAAGGGTTAATAAGAAATTCTCTATTCAAGCATGATATCTCGAACATAAAAGTAAATAAACTTCCGAAGTTAGCTGAACATGAGAGTTTCTGTGATGATCTGTTTTATTGTCAGTCGTTCAGAACCGGGCCTGATGGTTGCGTGATCGGAGTGTGGCGGTTTTACAGAAGGAGTCAAGCTCGAACAAGACATTATAGTTCTATTTATGTTATTGAATTTGTGTACAATACTACATGCACAGTCTATCCGAACAATCCACCGCCGTATGTTAATCAACTTGTAACTAAGTGTAGTTTACGTGAAAATATGATGGTAACTGATACATCAGATGCATATTATCGCGGCAGTACACCTTTATTATTTGTTGGAAATTATTACAGAGGTGGAAGTGCAGCGATGCTGACTTTTTTTAACTGTGAAGGGGATGATTACCATGATCTTGAATGGAGAATTAGTAGCTACATCTTATGCTGTTCGAGTAATCGTCATTCAGGACGGTTTGCTGTAGGTTGTGAAGGTGGTTATCATTTGGGAAATGATTTTAGACTGAGTAAAAAATATCACCTTCCAGATAATGTGCTTGCATTAGAATTTAATGATGATGGCAATCTCTTATTTGTTAGCAGTGACAGACAAGGTATCGAAATTTGTGATATACGTGATGTTCCAAGCAAATGTCCATCTCGTGTTCGTAGAAGCTCAACTGCATTTGCTAAAGAACAAGCTCTTAGTAATTCATCTTTAATTTCTAACAGAATGAAATTGCTGTCTGACCAAGTAACACTTATTGCTACAGATGTGGAAGGGGATATCAGTAAGGTGAGTCTTATCTCATATTTCACACCAATATCTAGATGTGCAATCAACAATAATATGAGTTAACATTATGATCATGAACTGGTTACTGATCTTATATAATCAAATATAAAAACTATTCTTTATATTATATATTGCTAAAAAGTTATTTAAACATATATTTAATCATATTCTTTGTATCAGTATCACTGATGAATTGTATTTTCTTTTTTAACAGCATGACATTTTGGAGAAAATTTTAAAATACAGTTAGCTATAAATGAATTGATAGATCATGAATCTTTCATTAGAACTCTTTAGCAATTCTGTAATCTTTTAAAACATATAACTAATCATAATAATAATGACATTAAATAAATTTTTGAAAACATTGAACTTTAAATGGATTCCGAACTAAAAAATTTTCAGTGTCTAACAAGTTTTCATTAAAAAATGAACATGTTTAGAAAAAGTATTTATTTAAAGAATCATTATTACTATGTTATGTACATTTTCTCTGTAATTTATAATAACTAGCTTTGAATTTTTAAAGCAATCATGAAACATTAAAAAAAATGGGATTATCTTTAAATTATTTGTTACTTCCCTGTTATAGTGGTGCTTGATGCTGATTTATCAAGCAACTGAAAAATATCCCCTAAGTAAGTTGTGATGCAAGGTTGGATTTATGAATTTGGTGGCAACCCTAGCATAAGTGTAATTTTGGTGGGGGCCTGCTATGACAAGGAAGTACCAATTATTTTTTTCCTTGAAATACAGAACTGATTTTTAGAACGAAATTTTAATTTTGTGCTTACATTATTTAGAAAGAAATTTATAATGTTTTCTGACTATCCTCACTTTCAAGAGAAATTATAAACTCATTGGCTACTGCGAATTAATGAAAAATATTTGCTTGGTTATCTTTACAACTGTAAGTACTGTACTATTCTGTTCTTAAATAAGAATGAAAAGAAGCATTTGTTGTACTCAAGAAATTTTATGAGGAAAAAATCAATGTGGTTAATATGTATATTTTGTGAATGGTCTTAAACTAATTTTCAAAGTGTATTCTTATACTTTGCTTTCATATCGGCTTTTTCCATAGTTCATCATGGTTAAATGAAAATGCACATGCAAAAAGTATTATTCATGTTAATGTAAAGCATATAAAATCATATGCTATTTTATCTCATGTACATTTGCATTGGTTGGCTATTGTATGTATGTATGTATTTTAAAAATAAACTGTTATTACTCAGTGTTAAAATTATTGGTACAGATAATCAGAAAGCTCCCAATTCTTGTTATAATATATAATATAACTACTTTCAATTATGTAATACAATTATAGATGTATTCAACATTTTGTTATAGAACACAGATGTTTTATAAGTAAAAATGCTAAAATGTGCTAATTTAATTACACCACACATTTTGTCATTTCAATGTGTATTCTAAAATTGTTGTCCAGATGATACATAACCAACTTGTTTTAACTTTATAATATTTTATTAGCATATATTTATTATGAAAATCATAATTTTACATGTAGCTTTTTAAGTGTAGAGATTAACTTCCCAGAGAAAAAAATAAATAAGACATGCATGCGTAAAATTTTTTTTGTACAATACCAGTAACTAACTGTAAGGAAAACTAATTTCTTAAAATTCTGTTTCTTTTACTAATATCTCTTAATTATTTTTTTAGATTGATTTAAGGATGAGAAGATCGGTGTTTACTTATTCAGAACATGTTGGTTTTACAAATTCCCGACCTCTTTGTTTAGATGAAAGTCTCGACTTATTATGTGCTGCTGGGAAAGATAACTATACTAGAATTTGGTCTTTAAGCTCTGGACATCTGCACTGGGCAAATAAAATTTGTGGTCAAACTCCTCCAGTTGATGATTCTCGGGACACTATTACTCATTGTTGCATCATTCCTTCACCAAGGCGTTGGTTCATAGCTGTGATAGAAGATGAAACAGTGATTCCAATTGTTCCAGATGCTGAACATTGTTAATCAATGATACTTTTTTGTTGTAAAAAATGTACTATTCTCTATGAAATGAATATTCATAGATTTTTTTAAATTTATAAATATGATAAATTTAAATACAAATACACACAAATTTGCTATGAATTGCTTTTAGTAGACGACTTCAATTTATATTTCAAAATACCTTTTGAAAATATAAGCCAAGATTTTATGGTGATGCATTTAATATTTCATTTTCATAAAATAATCATTTTTAAATCCATAAAAAAAGAGAAAATTTTTTTTTTTTTGTTTGAATAATATTTATGTATTTTTATAGTAATTACAGTCAATCTCAAATCACTTTTACCGTCAATAATCAAGATTGTGGTAATTTCTTTCTACATTCATTTTTTATAATTAATTTAATATACACTTTATTATATAGAACGATTTAGCAACTTTTTAAAATATTTTAAAAATACTGTTATGAATGGTGTGAGAAAAGTCTTTAGATCATTTAATGGATCTTAAGTTTTTCTCTTTATTCCCTTCCTCTTTTTTTTTTTTTTTTTTTTTTTTTTTTTTTTGTAAACACATTTAGATGTTAAAAAAATGTTAACATTTGAAATATGCTTGTTTTTATTTGGGATTTTTTTTAAAAAATTAATTATTATTATTATTTGGAATGGAGATTAAACTATAAAAAAATTTCAGCTTCTGAATGAAGGAGAGCATACCTAAGTTTATGATTAAGAGTTAACAAGTGAAAATACTGGATTTAATTTTTGGATTAATTCTCGCCTCTAAAAGTTAAGGTACAACCAGTCTCTTGTATCTAATTTGAAAACAAATGAAGATCAAATACGAAATTGAGAAGAATTGGATTTCTAGAATTTCTTATTGAATTTTATATAATTTTAACTTCAAGTATAATAAAAAAAATAAAGCATTACATTTTATGCTAAAGATAACTGTTTTTTAAAAAAATGTAATTGTTGATTTTTGTGAAAAAAAGGGTTTTAACGAAGAATGTTTTTGTCCCTTCTTGTAAGCCATTAGTGGCATTAATTTTAAGATTTTGGATTTAATTGACTTATCAGTTAAATTTTCAAACACTTCAAAGGTAGCAACATCTGAACATGAAACAACCTTTATTCTAGCTTATTCAATAACCTCGGAGGAGAACTTCAGACAACCATCTGTTTGCTGAGGTAGTCTCAAAAATATGCTATTAGATTCAGGTCGGGAGATAAACTGGTCATTCATTTCATTCTTGACCATGATATTCATTAACAAGCATGGTCATTGATTGCATCTGGCATTATCACCCATTAGGATGAATTCATAACCAATAGTACCAGTATATGATGTGACGTATGGAGAGAAGTCTCATTGTTTTGCATCAGTTATTCCTCTATGGAGCTGATGCAGGTCATTTTGATTACCCTGAGAGATAGCAGCCCAAACCATGATTTCATCTTCTCTACAACTGTGCCTTTCAACAATGTTAAATTAGTAGTATCTGGCACCTTCTTCTTTCCAGATGAGCATATTACCTGAATCATTCTCTAAAGTAAATCAGTATGTTAATAACTGTCCAAAGTATGTCTATGTAGAGTACTGGAACTCATTGCTGGTCTGATCCACATAACATGCTCTCTTGCCCAATATAAACAGAACAGGACTTCTGTGTCATCAATTAAGAGGGACAAATATGAGGTCATTTTGTGTAGAATCCATGATTATAAAGACAGTACACATCATAGTAGAAGGTATCACCCCTGTTGTGATATTCTGCTATTGTAGAATATTGTTGTTCCTGTTAAAGTAATCATTCCAAGTGAACTAAACCATAGTAGTGTTCCTCCTCTCTCTCGTTGAATGAGCTAAGGCATTATGCAAGGGCTATAACTCATGATAAATCTGTAATATGTCTTCTTGATATTAAATTTTTGGAATCTTAATGAGAAACATTGACATCTTGTAGTATCAGCTTGTGATGCTCTATTTCCATTCATCCAATTGTCTGTTATCTTAATGAATCATATTAATGATATCCCCTAGAAATGGTCAACATTATGTGATAATTGATGATCAACCCAGCATAAAAAAGAAATTCTTGCAAATTATGAAAGTGAGGTATTTACTGTTTCCTTTGATTGTTATATAAGTGTCCAGTTTTTTTTTTTTTTTTTAAATAGATGTGGGTATAATTGTTCCTTAAGGTTTTATTGAGATAACTAGAAAATGGTATACTTATTACCATGGTGGTTAATTCATAAAATATATTTTTCTGCTTTAACCATTTACTAAACAATATTTGCTTTCATTCTTTTAATTCAAAGCATCAAAAAACTGATTGTACCTTAACTTTTGGAAACTGGTATAAATAGCATTTTTTTATTAGACCGCTTTGATGTGTGCTAAAATTGATGATAAGTATAGTATCTTCATTTTAACTTTTAAACTAAAGCATATGTTATATTTTTTGATTCTATGCTTATAATTTATTCTATTGGCAGCTTCTGAATAAGAATTCGGCCAATTTCTAGATAAAAAGCATTTCTTTTTTACATTATTCAATGATCAAAGAGAGAGTAAGAAAGCCTACAGCAATGATTCATAAGTATAGAATTTTTTGATAATTTTGTTTTACTTCTCTGTCTTATGTCTTTTATTTACTTCTCTTGTCTTATGTTCTTTTTTACTTGTAATTCTTAATGCAATGCAATTTTTCCTGGTGCTATACTATAAATAAAATCTTAATGGCTTGAAATTTATGTTGCACTATAAGTGTCTTTTTTGGTTATTATTTACATGTTGCAGAAGCTATTTATCCTTTAAATAGCACTGTGCAATTGATTATTTCTGTAATAAGCACGACGTGTGAAGTTGTTTGGTCATGAAACAAATTTCCACATTTAAAAAGGCTCAAATTACTGCCTTGCATTCAATTAGTGAAGGAAAAAAAATGACTAAAGAGATCGCTGAAATTATTGAAATTAGGTTGATAATTGTCCAGGGCATTACTAAAACCTGTATGAATAGTGGGGAACCATCAACATCTTGGAATAAACGTAGTTGAAAAAAAAATTCTTAAGTTCTCGGGATTGAAGATGTCTTAAGCGACAAGTGAAGAAAAATCGCAAAAAATCAGCTGTTGAATACAGAGCAATATTTAACAAGGAACGTAGGGTTTCTTAACATACACAATGCGATGAGAAAAAGGAATGAAAATGGTTGTAGAGCCTCTGAAAACTACTTATTTCTGTGATTAATCGGATAAAAATGGCTCCAGTTTGCTACATAGCATAAATATTTAACTGTTGAGCAATGAAGAAGTGTCATGTGATCTGATGAGTCAAGATTCAGTCTTATTTCATAACGATGGGAGTATCCGGGTAACAAGGGAGCCTTACTAAGTGATTGACCTGCAGCGACTCTTCTACAACAACGCTAGAAGTTAAAACGCCGTACTAACGAGCCCGAATGAGACGCCTATAGCCTAGTTGGTAATGGCACAGCACAAAGCGACCGGTCGACTTTTCTTCAAACCCGCTGGTCCAGGGTTCGAAACAACCGCTGCCTGCTTCCAAGTCCAAAACTATTATCTCTTCCTCTACGGGGTAGAATCCCCCCCCCCCCGATATTTCGGAGAAAAACGTGTTACGCCGAAGTGGTGACTCGGGCCTTGAACACTAGATGGCAGCACAGCTTGTAACTACTGATTGCATATGCCCCGGCGCAAAGCATTTGTATATGTATGTATATATGTCTAACTAAGACAATTGCACATAAATCACGAGTAGTGACATTCCGGCTCTGGCGCACGTGTCGACGAGACCCGCCACTCAACACAAGACAGCTGATGACTCAAATGGAAACTGGCCCAAGCAAAACTCAATTCGACAGGGAGGTGGTGTGTATCAATTGCAGTAATGGCTGTAAAAGCAACCTTCTCTACAAATACCAATGTTTCTCTTCGTTTCATCACGATGATACTGCAGGGGGAGTATGCAATGACTCTCTTCTGCAATAACGCCAGAAGTTGAAACTCCTTTCTAACCCACTGGTCTAGGGAAAACAAACAAAAAAAAAGCATGCGCTGCTGGCTCCCAAGGCCAAAACAATTATCTCTTCCTCCACGGCGTAGAATAACATCCTCTGTTATTTCGGGGAAAAGCGTCCTACGCCGAAGTACTTTGTCTTCATGATTGCGTTAAATTGAAATAAAGGATATACCTAGATATCTATTTACACTATTTTTATTACACTTTGATAAAAAAAAGAAAAAGAAACAAGGTTAATATTAACAGGGTTAAGTGCTTACCGCAATTGCAATTCAAATGTAACATATTGGATGCACGTCGCACGCTAGCAATGGAGCCTCGGACACGACGTTCTTGTCCATTAATGCTCTGATTGTCTCTTCTCCTTGGAAATTTTGGGTTGAATGGAAATGACTCCTTTGTTTTGGTTGGATAGCTGAAAATGATAAACCAGTTATTGGTCATGAGCACTCCAATCAGGGCAGGAATTGACACCTGATGTGGGGGTGTTCTTGGTTCTCAGAAGAATCGGATTCTATAAGGTCAAAGTTCACGAGAAACAGAAATGTTGTTTGCCCTTTCTCACAAGTTCAGATGTGAGGGGGATCACTAACGAACTTGCTAAGTGTGGTCGCCTTAGACTCTTCATGCATATTGCTCGCCATGCAGCAAATGGAGGCAGTATTATGATCTGGGGTTGCTTCAATTGACCTGTTCTGGGATCTGCAACATTATACGACATTAAAATGAAGTCGCTGGATTACTAAAACGTGCTTAATGGATCATGCCATTCCATGAATGGATTTTTTTCTTCCAAGATGGAAGTGGCTTATTTCAGGACGACAATAAGATTCAGGGAACATGAGGACTCTTTTTCGGACATAAATTCGCTACCATAAAGCCTGAATCTTAGCCCAATAAAAAAATCTGTAGGATATACTGCAAGAGAGGTTTCGAGGCAATTCGTCTCTTTTTTTTACAGTTCGGTGTTTGACCACTGCAGATTTGGACGACTATAAGAATTGAAGCCATACAAAATCTTATTGATTCAATGTCACGTCGAATGCGAGCTATAATTGGAGCCAAAAGTGGTCCAATCAAATATTAATTCAAGCGACTTTTTTTTGGTACTGAGTTAATGTAGATACAACAACAATCACAATTTTCCAAGTACCAGCCTGAGCAGATGTTATAATCATGTTTCATATGTTAAGCAAGAAGAGGTAAAACAAACAGATTAAATTGTGCCGAAGCACTGAGCAGGAAACAATGAAGGGAGAAGAAAAAAAAAAAATTTTTTTTTTACAAATTTTTTATTTTATTCAGATAGAAAAATATTTATTTGATCATTGTTTTCATTAGATTATTTCGTAAATAAATTTTTTATAAATACATATGAAAAAAAAAATTGTAGTTTATTAGGATATTGCACAAATGTGTTTTATCTAAATATGTATGATAGTAATCAGAATGATACACTGTTTGATTTACATTTATTGTAGGTATTCTTCTAGTGAGATTTTGTGTGCTTAATGTCCTTTGGATCTGTGGCCCTCTATATACCTTTTTATTTATTTATGCATTAATAATTAATGACAGAATGAGTTAAGTATGTTTCACGGTTTATAAGAAAATATTGACATTTCATTAGTGAAAAATTCATGTTTGATTTATTAAAACCAATATTTTTTTCATCAAATTTGCTCACTGTGGTATAAAATTGAGCTATGTTTATGTAACAATGTGCCTTTTTTCTGCTCTTTATCAGATCTGGAACCAATACTGCTTATCATATATGTGATGCATACATACATATTATTAACGTCCGTTATAATAAAGTTGATTAAATATATCTAGTATGTGAACATAGCTTTATGGTATTGCATGACAGAATAATGAATAAGAATTACGGATTACAAATTTATGTTATTATTGAAGCATTTAGAAATATAGCTCTATTTGGAAATTTTAGTATGATAATTTGAGATTTTTTTTCTGCGATAATTCATATGCATACATTAAAAAATATTAAAGCATTTTAACCTTTAAAAAATAAAATTTAATCAAACTTTATTAAATTATTTCTTAAAATATTTTTGATGAAAATTGTGGGATTTTAGAGCAATATTATGATATAATGTAATAGAAAGCTATTTTTGAAATAGTAATAATTATTCTGTTATTTTTCTAAGAAAAATCATTTTATATTTCTACTCTAACTATTGTCTATAGTTCATCATTTAATATGGGATTAAAAAAAATGTAGAACAAATTCTGCGAACTTGCGGGAATTATACCTGTGACGTTGGGCTATTCGCTATTTTCTCTTCACTAACCTCGAGAACTTTATTGTAAATAGAATTACATGAAATTGCAATTTCTTCCCAACCAAAATGAAACGTGAATTGTCGTTGAGTTCGATAACACAGCGGGAAATTACTTTTAAATTTTGGTTGGGAAGAAATTGTGTAATTTTATGCAGTTCAATTTACTATAAAGTCTCTGAGGTTAGTGATGAGAAAATAGCGAATAACCCAACATCACATACCTTCCATAGAAATGTTCTCTGGAACATATTTCAAATCGATTTCTAACGCACTGCCATCTTTAAAGAACTTCTGGAGAAAGCATTGTCGAACAAAAGAATGATCCGAGCTTTTGTGCAGATGATGAAATTCTTTGGTATTTATTTATCTGAAGAAAATTATGTTTAAAAAAGGGATAACAGCCTTTGTTGCTCCGCATCACTCATAAATAAATCAATTTTTAATCAGATAAAATCAATATATTTTTTTTTTCTAATATATTTTGCTATTAATGGAATCTTTTTCAAGTAGCCTTAGTAAGTTTAAAATTACTTAACTGAAATGAATCATTTTCTCATAAAATGTAATTACTAATTGGACTTAAAATCCTTTATATGTTGGTGTAAATTTAAATGAGAATCAAAATTTTAATTTATAGAGAAATTTCATTGCACCAATATTTTTTTATTGACTCCTGATTATGAGAATTGCAACATTACGAAATAATCCCGGGAGTGCTTTGAAACTTACAGCGAATGTGTAAATTATAGTTCTCTGTTTAAATAATTAAAATTTCAGAATCATTGTGCAAGTGTAGTTTGATCAATGCATTCTGAGCTGCTGAGACGGAACGAGAGCTGCAATGGGACATAGAAAATAATCTATGATTATCTGCCAATGGGGGGTAAATGCTGCAAGAGATACCATGATACCTCTATACAACACAAGACGCTGCTATATGAGCGAGTAACGTAGTTTGAATCAATGATTGCCATTCATGGAGAGAAATTTGCCTCTTTGTACAATTGCAGCTTGTGTGGGGCAATGCTGTTACAGCGATTCGAGAATAGTGGTAGCGGGCTCAAGAAAACTGCACAACCGTCCAAAATCTTGCTGTGGACGGCGAAAGGTTATGTCAGCATGAGGTGATAGACACCCATCCATGTGAGAGTGACAGATCGTACAGTGTCATCTTGACATTTTGCATTACATTGGAGCACTGATGTTGTTGTATCATTGTTCGCTACTTCAATTCATTGGCATCTATTGCACAGTCTACTGCTTGCAAGAGTTCTTTTGTACATTTCCCCCCTCACGTAAAAGCATCGGCACTTACAGTTTCAATGGACTCATAGATATTGGCACTGGAGTGCCAATTTACAATAATTTTTTTAGATGAATTTCACATTAATCTGGTAGATTATTTCAATTGCTAAGAATTGTGGATAATCTCAGTAGTGACCGGTACATCAGAGAAGTTCTAGACTTCGAAGTCGTGCTCTTTCTTTAACACATTACCGGAGCTGTATTTCAAAATGAAAATGCTCGTTCATATATTGATAGAAATGTTCAAATCTTCATGTTGTCTGTTGAACATAAAATTTATCTATCAGTTTCTTGTTCGCATCACCCGTCCTGTAAATAACCCAAATGAACTTTGGGTTGGAATAGAAGTGCAATATAGAAAGTTCTTCCTTGGGTACTGATTTAAAATCTGTTTGATTTGACACCGTGGGGTACAAAAGCACCTATTGCAGTGGGAAGTGGCTTCACCACAAAATACTGATTTTTGACATGTAATATCAGTTTTTTTTTTTTTTTTTTTTTTTTTTTTGTAAATTTAATGCTTTATTTGTATCAATGCAGGTTGCTTGTAGAATAAATTTCATTCATTTCTGATGAGGCAATAATGGTGTTTAAATTCTTACAAAACACGGGTGTATTTTATAAGTTATGGTCTATTTATTTTTTATTATATCCGCACATCATGGAAAAGAATTAAAAAAATGTGTAACAATTCTGTACTTCAATACATATGTAGATAAAGATTTCCTTTTCACTGTTGGAGATAAGTTTTTGATAAGTTATTTAAGTCATCTTTCTGAGTCCTTTTAATACATATTAATGATGAAATTTTGAACTTGAATTGGAGCTTAAAGACATACGGGCTTGTTACTTGGGAAAGCGTAAATAATAATCTGCAATAAAGCAACACCACTGGCCATGGACTGACTTTCTTTTAAGTTGAAATTATTCGATAACTTATGGATATGCATATTAAAATATAGTAGAATTTGTATATGCTGAAAGTTTAATTTTTCATCATGTTGTATATACAAAATGACTTTAAATGACCCTACATTTTTCCACTGAAATGACTAAGTCGTTGCAGATAGCACTACAATTCTTTTTTATTGAAAAGAACATGGAAAAGGAATTTAATGGATAAACGTTTTGTAAGTGAGAACCTTCGGAGATGATACAATAACTCAACCTAGTCACAAAGTTGTCAGTTACAAATTCAAGCATTTCTATTTTGACACTTGAAAAATATTTAGTTTTGAAACTTTTGTCAGTCGGCATTTTTCTTGTGAACTAAATCTTTCATATGACCCCATGGTTAGAAATTATATGGATTCATATCTAGTGAATAAGGTGGCCAATGTGCAATGCAACAGGATAAAGATTTGAGTATTGATAGGTGATAACTCAGGTTTCAAACTCACTGTTAAAGGTGTTGAACTCCCTACCTGTTTTATGCGGAGGGGTACCGTCCTGCATGAACCAATATTCACTGGTGTTCATACCAAGATTACGAATGTGTGTGTGTGGGGGGAATCGACTGTCTCACCATTACCTTATAGGCCTCAGCTTTGATTGTTGACTAAAAAAAAAAATTTGGTTCGATAATTTCTGAACCACAAAGAGAAGCCCAAATTGTTACTTTTTTGGATGCAATGATCTTATTTTCGCATATTCAGGGTTTTCACCACATAAGTACCAGTTTTTGCTAGTAAAAATACGATCTTCAGTTAAAGTGAGGTTTTGGGAGACATTTTCAAAATAGCGAGGAGCTGACACTAAACAAATTCGTTTTATGAACTCTCACTGCATGCATTCGTGGTGCTATTTAGTGAAGCTCTGAGAAGTTCCTTCAATTCAAAGCTGTGGGCTCATTAAAAATCACCCTGCATGTTTTATATGTGTATCTGAAACAAAATATTTTATTATGTATCTATTTATTCCATACTAAAAGTGAATATTTAATCTAGCTTTTTATTATTTGGTAATTGGTAGAATATATTTTATAGTTTAAAATGTCTGTCTAGATTTTTGCTGTTAAGGAATATTTTGCTTATTTGTGTGAAAAAGGATTTTGTGTTTATTTATAAAAATAGATATTTTTTTAATATTACAATTTTTTTTTCATAAAAAGATAAAAACCATTTATACGATAATCATTATGTGGAAGAATAGATTGAAAGCGTTTGCTTGACTCAATTTTTAAACTTTCTAATTGATTAAAAAACTGTATTTTCATTTAAATGTTTCACTCTTCCTCCTTCTGTTAAACAGACTTAAATTTCAATTCTTATAAATTTAATTATATGTTTAAAATGTAATATTAAACGAAGGATATTTATTATAACAATTTGATTATCTTTGTTTTTTTTTACTGTAATTTAGAAACTTTTTGAAAATTCTAACACTGAATATAATATTTTATAAAAGAACAGTTTGTTCAGGGTCAAAACTCAAAACTGGATAGCAAAATGTAGTTGTACAAATATCAGTATTTCGAATTTTATTATTATAAGGAAAATTATTTGTTAATAATTTATAGTTATGCACTTTTTGAATTAGACAAAGTTGTGGGTTAAAAGTGATAGTATGACAATGAAAATATTTATTAAACTACATGTGACTAATAAAAGCCCAATGAGAAATATCTGAAAACATTTCAACATTCAGCACCTTTACTTTATCCTCTTATTCCTTGTTCCATCCTCTCTCTCTCTCTCTCTTAAAAGAAATCAACAAAATTCAGCCATCATATTGGGATCTCGTCTCCTTTGGTATCTTTGTTCCATTGCATGAATACTCTGATGGAATCATTCTCCTTGTCCGTCATTTACACCTCCTTTCACGGAAAAGTTCAAATAGTCCACCAGACGAGTGTATTTAACATTATATTCCCTCAGCATGTAATTCTCTCTAGGAGGTGAAGACAGTATAGTATTTTGCAAATTCACTCTGAAGTCCAAATATATGATTTTCAAATCTCCTTACAATTGTCAGTTATACTTAGTGTACTGTATTTCCTTTGCTAACGCGGAAAATTCTCGTACGATTCTTTCATTTCCCCTGAATGTACCATCGATATTGATGGTTTAGTTTTGTCATAGTGTAGCAACACTGCTTTGTCTTAGAAGAGTCTATGAATAATCTCCATTCATGAGACATGTGATCGAAACTTAGTTCAGCCAATAAACTATCAATATTTATGCACACGAGCAGGGAATTTAGCAATGAAAATACCCTGAAAACTGCTCATGTCTTCTTTGATGTAATCAAATTATAGTGTTAGGAGCAGTAAATTCCATAGCTGCAATCTAGATCTTAAAATTTGCGATTGATGTTTGGTAAGAATCAAGCCTCTGGCTAAATCGTTTGATTCTTTTTGTTAAATTTAACGAGTTTGCTTGGATTAAACGAACTCAAATCGAAATCTTTGCACGCAATAGGCACATGAGGGCAGGTGTTGTCATGTGAAAGATTAATCCTTTTGGACAACACCAAGCGTCTATGGTTTTTCATAGTTGTTTTTAGTTTGTGTATAGTGAACCATTAACTGGTTGCTTTAACCATAGTTACGTATAGGATTATGTGAATCATTTGCTGATAGATAGTGATGGCAGTGCTGCTACCAGCTAGCGCTTAGTGATTCAACGATTCTGATTTACTAGATTGTCCTTTTCAGTAATTGTTTCTTTGGTGAGGACCATTTATTTTTAACCATGTTGGTTCGTCCCTTATGAAATTCATTGCCCCATCGGAATACTGAAGTGTGTGAGAGTCACTCCGTCTCATATACATATTGCAGAAAATGATTAACCTCAATTGGTCTCTCATTTTCGGCAGTTAAAAACTCCACATTGGTTACGTTTGGAGGCAACCATGTTCTGACCAGTAGCGATTATTTTGCTTTCGAGTAATCAGGTACAACTGACATGTTTCCACTGTAGCACCTGCTTTCTGCACACAACAATGACAGAACCCTCTCTCATTGTTGTCTTTTCAAGCGGAGACACACCCTCGACAGTCCTACTTTCATTTGGGTGACCGTTACATTAGTTTTGAAAAATTTTTAAGGAAAAAATATATTTGTCGTTGCTGCTGTAAATTTTAAATATAATTGACACATTCAGAGTTTTACATGTACCCGAACATGAGTTACATGTTAGCGATGTTTAAGTCGAGTCCTAAGACTCGTCCTGCGGAATAATGATTGTCAAACTCTGCAAGATAATGGAACTGCAGCAAAGCTTTCCCGTGAAGCAATATAAAAGTTAGGAGAGTGAGTTTCCTCTTCAAATATTTATTTCTGACCAATATTATTGATGAAGGACACTCAGATAAATTTTTCACGAAAGGACTTTTTCTCGATTTTCCATGTTCTTTTATGGAATAAAAGTTTTAATTACCGAATAATTTCGCGATTACAATATACTGTTTCGAAATAATTCAGTGTGATTAGGAGAGCAAAAAAAGGATTTGTCTTTCGAAAGTAAGTCCAGGTTTTCCCGATGTGCAACTTTGATTTCTCTACTTTTACAAAAAATAGTTGTTACCTCAAACAGCTATTCAAGATATCTCAGCTTCGGAGAGAGAATTAACAGAAATTGGTTGTTGTATTCTGGAGCCTAAGACTCAGTTTTCTGCTTTTATTGCAAAATTTTTGCAACGTCTACATCTTCTTTAGCAAAAAGATGGCTATAGATCTTGGAGCTACAAAAATATTTTGAAGCCCAAAAGTTCCTCCTTTGAAATGAGTATTTACTTCAGAATTTTCCAACTAAAGGTGCTACTTCTCAAAGATTTTGAATGCAGAAACCCAGCATTGGAATGCCGTTTTTCAGCGTGCAGTTTCGAATTTCAAACATTTAGGAGAAAACTGCTTGACAAATAGAAGTAGCAACAAAAATTTGTTTGAACATGATTATAAAATCTTTTTAAAGATAATCTAACCAATGTATGAATTAAATCCTGTCAGGGAGGAGCATGTAAGGGGAACATTGAATTAATAACATAAATACATACTTGAGTAAAATCATTCAAAATAAGGTCATTCATCTAACTGCCTCTAATGTCAAAAGTCACATATTAGATGACGTCTAAAAATCGAAATATTACTCAATTATATTAGATTGCATGTATGTTAAGTAAAGCTGAACAAATGACCTTCATTTTAAGGAATGTTTTTATTGAACAAGAAGACATCAGCATTCATTGAACATTTTTGGGTTTTTTTTCTCTTCCGACTGAAACGTCAGCAAACCAACGACTTTTTGAAGTCGTACATCGAGAATTAGAAAACCTGCAATTCTCTTTGGCAAACATGAGAGGCCAAGGATACGATTATGAGCGAATATGAAAGGAGAATGTGAAGGGTTGCAAGCATAGATTAGAAACATCACACCTCTTGTTTTTTTTATGTCATATGGTAGCCACTCTCTTGACCTGGTGGTAATCGATATGGTCAGATCATCGTTAGAAGGTGCCAACTTCTTGAATATTGTCCAAAAGTTGTACTTATCTTTTTCTTCAATGATTTTCAAATGGGATCATTTTTCAAAGCCAGTTGAAGAACTAACCTTAAAAACCTCTCAGTGACACCAGGTGGGGGAGGTGAATTGATACTATTAAGTCGCTGAAGTATTAAATGTTCAATACAAATACACTGGTGTGCAAAAGTTAAGCAACATGTGTCTATTTCCCATAACTCCACGAGAAATCGTCTGAGAGACGTGAAATTCAGAAATTAGAGACTGAATTTTATTTTTAAACGATGATGAAAGCATAATTGCGCAAATAGGAATACAATGCATGTAGCATGGAATCAAACAAAAAAAAGTCTTTATTGAACTCATAGTATCGTTACATATGATTGTTTGCCCAAGAGGAAAAACAAAAAGCAGATGTAGTATAGGATAAGCATATCCTTAGTATGGGATTTGTCCTCCCCTTTCTGTAATGGTTGCTTCGCACCGTTCTCCACACTCAGCGCCAGACTGTCAAACAGTTCTTGAAGTAAGAGTGTCCATTCCTCAATCAGCATCTGTTTCAGTTGTTGAGTGTTCCCCGGAGGATGTAATCGTGCCGCAAGGTTTCTCACCAAAGCATCCCACACATGTTCTATGGGGTTTAAATCAGGGGAGATCCCTGGCCAATCCATTCGAGTGATATATCCACTTTCCAGTTGATACTGAACATTAGCAATCCGGTGTGGCTGTGCATTGTCATCCATAAAAACGAAGTCTGGTCCAATAGCACCTCAGAACAGACGCACATGGGGAAGGATCACCTCCTCACAATAGCGATCTCCGGTAACAGAACCTCTATCGAAAACGTGGAGCTCACTCCGCCCGTTCAGCATACCGCCTCCCCAGACGACAATTCCAGGATCACCGTAACGGTTTCTTTCCGTGACGTTACTGGGATGAAACCGTGTCTTCACCTCTCTCCAAATCAACTGGCGTTAAGAATCGCTTGTGGCACTGAAACGACTCTCATCCGCAAAGAAAACATGACTCCATTGATTAGGTGTCCAGTTTTTGTGCTCCTTACACCACTCTAAACGGTGCCACCGATGGCCAACTTTCAAAAGGATGCAGCGTTCGTTCAAGGCGGGCGAATAGTCTACCTTTGTGAAGGCGTCTGGCCACAGTAAACAGCGACACTTGTCGCCCTGTTGCTGTACACAGTTGCTGAGAAATGGCGCTTGCTGACTAGTTCTTTTCCCCTGCAGGATGTTATATTGGTCATTTATAGCAGTGTTTTTCCAAAAGTTGCCATCACCAATCTTTCTAACAACAGTGCCTATGGTTTGGAAGGCATTCCAAGCGCGCGAAGCGACACTTTTGTTGATTTCGAGCTCATGAGCTACACTGGCCAGACTACGTCTCTCCTCCAGCTTTCTGATCATTCTTCTACGTGTAAAGTCATCCAGGTGATTTCTTTTAGCCATATTTCACGAAAGAACTCACTTACTCTTGCAGGGAATGTATTTAATTTCGCCTCCATTCTTCCTTTTATTGTAGTCTTGAGTTACGCGCGCCGAAAATGCACCCGAAAAGGATATTGAAAAATATTTTGTATGAATGTAGGATTGGAGCGAGCGCCGACCACCTGATGGCGCTGCTGTCAGAGACGGACTGCTGCGGCTCCTGCTTGTAGAGGGGGAGTGCTCCGGGAACGAGAACAAGAAGGTTCTGTTCAACCGTTCGAAGGCGGAAAAGAACTGTTAACTAACAACCGCGAGGAGGTGGTTGTAGTGGCAAATTAATAATATCTTGTTATTGCGCGAAGGCAGTATCATTATTAGTATGTGTTGTACCTTTAGTATATGTTGATTCATGTTGTCTATAACAGTGTGTCCTACCTGCGTGTATCCGATTATTGTGTTAGTGCATACATTAAACTGTGTTTTTGTTCAAACTTCGGTTAATAATTTGTGAGAATAATTTTAATTCCTGTGACCCCTACATGAATACCTAGACATCGAGTTCGTCGGCGAAGAAGACAGTTTGATTATAAAAATCAGGATGAACCCATAATTGATGCACAAGAAAAATACAAAATCTAATTATTTGGAAATTGGATGACTTTACCACTTCTTCAAGAGCAAAGAATTTCTTCGTCGCAGCATCACAACAATTACTTCTATTTTTATATCATACACATGAACCAAAAGATGTTAGTTCTTCTGTAACTTTGGCTAATTGCAATGATTTAGAAACCATTTTGACAGGTGGAGAATCATAGGATATAAATAGCTTGGGGCTTTGTGATGAAATATCAATAAAGTATTCTCTATTGGAAAAATATTTACTACTTTTGGAAGTTATAAAATTGATAACAAAAAGGAATTTAGCTCTACACTGGAGTATTGTTCTAACTCTTAAAATAGGTATTGCATCCGGGGAATGTTTCCAAACTAAAAATATATAGTCATAAACTATATGCGACATCATTTCAAATAAGATTGTCATACCTCGCTATATTAGGAATTGAGTAGGAACTTAGTAACAAAGTAACAACTTGGATGTATCTGAATTAATAGAATTCTCTGAACTAAAAGTTCATAAAAAAAGGAAAATTGTGAATTATACTCCTGTTAACTACGTTTATTAAATGAAATATTTTAAGCCAAAAGTTATTATAAGTATTTTTGAATTAATTCCTGAGTAATGCTGTTTTTTTTTTTTTTTTTTTTTTTTATGGACGTTCGCTGAAATATGTAAAAAAAAGATCATATACTTTTTTTAAGACTGCTTACATTGTAATTCCATAGGGGCGCAATTTTTTACTTTTGCTCGGAGTGGGTCAAAGATTAAATCCGGCCCTGCGGGGAAAGGTCAGACAAGCCCAAATGCCACTCCTCAAACTTAAAAAAAAACTTTCAATTTTTTTTTCAAAAAATGAGAGATTTATAGAAAAATCATGTTTAACGGGAAATTGACAATTAGTCAAATCAGATAGTAATACTAATAAAAATGTATAGAAAATTTATTTACTGTGAAACAAAATGTACATTTTTAATGAACTAACGACAACGAACTAAAATTAGTACTTGTTATTTTCAGAGATAGTTTATACTATGAAAACAATAAAAACAAAACCAGTGCAATAATATACAAAGTCTAAACCTAAATTTAAAAAAAAAAAAAAATCTTTTGAAGTTTCTTTTCTGCAATATCGCGAATATCTAACTCTTCTTTCAGATCGAATTTAATACTCAGTTCCTATTCATTACCCAACATTGCTTACCCGTCAATATAATTTTGTGAAAACAGGGCTGTTAAATAATTTATTATTTTAAATTAAAAAAAAAAAACTCATTCGCTGGTAGTTCTTTTATTATAAGTTCTTTCCTGGCTTGGAATTCCAAATGTTCTGTTTGAGGGATTGAAATTGCTTACTTATCGGCGGGGGGGATTAATATGATTCAAAATTTTATTCCAAATGACGACTGAACATAAATACTTAAATTGTTTCGTTTTTGTCAAAAAATCGCTGGCCTAATCTCGAATCACATTATCTACATTTCGGCTATTCACATAATTACTTAATAACGCATCGTTAATATTTCCTATTTGAAAATGTAAAGATTTTAGGGAACATCTATACGACTTTCCTAACGGGTGGCGTTCAATGGTTTCATTTTAAGAGAATTAAGGTGTTCCTTAAAATGGCCGACCGAATGTTCGCAGCCTCGACAATTTTTTTTTTTTTTGCCATATATTTAATTACTCTCATATCTGAAATATTGTCGTAACTTTGACCTCTCATCTTTTCCACTTATCAATCCATTTCCCCTTTACTCCTCTAATAAAATTTAAGATAATGCCTTATTAGAAGATCTTTCAATTGAAAGAAAGCTTAAAAGATATTCATTAATTTTACATTCAAATTCCGGTTCTAAATGATCAATAGAAATATATCTTATTACAAATGCCATATGTTCAACTTTACTAGCATCGGAATTGCAACCAAGAATAACTGAACGATGTTTCTCTTTTTGAACTTGTTTTATACATAGTATAAGATTTCATGTTATCATGAATAAATCCATTTATTTCCTGACCCAATAAGTGTAAAGCAAGCTTTTTAATGAACCTTTTGCATTAAGTGAATATTTCCAAATTTAGTCGTGAGCAATCCTGGTTAAACCATCTTTCAAATAAAACAAGCCGCATTAAAATCGGTTCATCAGCTTTGGAGCTACGATGCCACAGACAGTTTTCTAACTTATTCCACCCCTCTTTTCTGATCAGGAATTAAAAATTGCACAATCTTCACATCATGGAATAAGACTTTTGAAGATAATAAAAAAAAATCTAGAATGAAAGAGAGAGAGAGAATATTTAAGGCGAAAGTTTTTTGAAAATAAATAAATAGTACATTTCCACTCAAAAATTGTCTTTATTTTGGCATTTTGACTAAAACTTTTGTAAGAATTTGAGTGTCATAGACTGAACTTGGAAACCAATTAAAGAAATTAAAGAAGTATCTTAAAAAATAGTATGTTTTTATATAAGCATTCTTTTGGTATGGGAACATGTTTTCAATCTTTTGACCTTGAGGGGAGGAAGTACTTATGTCCCTTTTATCTACACGTATGCTAGAAATCATTGAAGATGTTTAGTAAATTTTTTTTATTTAAATCGGTTAAACAGTTCTCTAGAAAATCACAATTAAACATAAATATGTAAAAATTAAAGTCTAAATATTATCTAAAGTTTAATTATTTTAAATAAATATCTATTGAAGAATTTTAGAATGTTAGGTGCATAACAAAAAATACCCTGAAACTTCTAAAATCGTTATCCCCATCCATTACACTTGTAATTAACTATATTACTACCACAATCGATCAATGTTGCTTAAATGAAGCATTGTTTTAAATCTGACTCTCTTTCATATGTTAGTTTACTATAAACATAATTTGTTTGGAAGAATGCTCCCAAGAGTCCTTTATGTCATGCCCCTTACACTGTCCAGTGTTTCATTATCATCATTACGCTTTTTTTTTTTAAAAATCATCTGTATTATACTTGTCTGACTTTGTGGGGAAAACTCAATATCATACCCTGTTTGCGTTTTTACATAGTTTTACATTTTTAGGTCAAATTTAGGATTTTAACTCTTTTACCCTTCACAGACCCTAAATAAATTTTTTTGTTCACATTTGTCTTTCATCTATTTTTTTATTTAGCTTTAAAAAAACTTGGGCAATTTTTTGCAACAAATGTTTGGCGTTGCATAGCTAGATTTGGCTCTTGCGTCATAAGCCCATATTCACTCATTCAGTCACACTCTTTCACATGTAAGATGAACAAAGCTTGTTAAATCCTGTCGGCGGCGCTAGCGCATCATCCATTTTCGTATAGAAAAACGCAGAAGCATGTCTATTTCTGTTAACCCGTGTAGTGCCCGGGTGTGACAGAATAGTCCCTCTGTAGCTCATGTATGTCGTAAGATACGACTAAAAAGGGCACCCTGCTTCTAGGGATTATATCAGGAGACCTCAGGGACTTGCCTTCTTTAGGTAGATTTGGGCATCATGACCCCGTGTCACCCCAGCGATCTTTTTCTTTTCCATGGGGTTTAATGTCTTTGGTAAGCACGGGGGACGCGATCCCGGAATATCCCTTCTCCATTTTCGACCCTCCTTCTCGCCCACTAGTTTTTTTTACATGTCTAGATCACAGTTACATCTTGTTTTGCGCAATTTAGCCACATCTAGCTCTTGCGCCAGTAAACTTCACTTTCATTCATTCAGTTAGTCTATTTCTGTTGCATTTGAATAAGCTTTTTAAATCCAATCTGCGATGCATTGCAAAACTTAAAAATACACAGAAGCTTGTCAATCCTACTATAATTGATTTTATTCGTCACTTATATTCTATCAAAGCAATCGAAATATATTTTTGTGAGTTGTGTTTATTCTTTTCGCTCTAGTTTAGGAGGTTTTGTTGTTCCTAAATTTTACTGCTGAAGGCTGTCTCTCACCTTTCCTAATGCTTAGGCCCCTCCCTGCTAGGGGTGAGATTTAAATTTAAAGTTCGCTGCTCTAACGAATGTATTAAGTATTAAAAAAAACGAGATATTTTAAAAGGCAGCTTAATATTTCACACAATTATTATTTAATCAAAAGCTACACACTCTCAAACAAGACTATTTCGAGTATATTTTACATTTTTTTTAGTTTTCAATTTATTGAATTTTTAAGCTTTTTGAAATATATATATATATCTAAGATTTGAACACTGCAAAATTTCCTTCAAAAATTTTGATTAATTTTTTTGTTAATTTACATCGTTTTTTAATTATTTTCAACCGTTTTGGTTCCACCTTTTTTATAATTTTTAAACTGTATTCAGATATGAAAATTGGAAGAAAGATTCAACTAAACTTGATTTAGTAACATTTAAAACCCTCCTTTCCCCTTACCTCCTGAAACCACAGAAAAAATTTGTCACAGAAACAGAGTACGAAGATTTCGGCAAATTTCTAGAAATCCGGACCTCAAATTTGAACTTCATACTATCAGTTGTGAAGTAACGAGATATATAAAACACTTTTCCTAAGTAAGATGGGCAAAATATATTGAAGCACTTTTGCTTGAAAATAACACACTTTGGAGGGCAATCTCCCGGCTCAGAAAGCCTTTTCATACCATTCCATATAAGCTGAACCAGTCCTGCTTAAATAGGAATATTATTATTCCTCAGCAGCATGGCTTTATTACTAAGCGCTCCACAGTAACATAGTTACTGCGAGTTACTGAGCTGGTCCAAAACGGCTTCTCAAAGAATCAATCCATGGGTATGCTATTTGTGGACATAGCCAAAGCCTTTGATAAAATTCGGCACGAAGGGCTAATTTCCGAGTTGATGGAGCTTAGTTTTTTGGACCAAATTATTAAAATTATTCACTCGCATCTGGACTCCCACAGTTTCAGGGTACGTGTAGAAAAACGTAATCTTCATCACTAGACCAATCCTCAGTAACTTGTGATAAGGGGGAATTCTTTATCCCGTATAATTCCCCCCATATAAACGACATTCCAAAGGCTACAAACATCCATTTGGCCATGTATGCTGATGACACTGCCATAATAATGCAAAAACATCTGCAATCGGAAAATTATAAACCGATTGAAGTATATCTCTCGTCTATTGCTCTGGCTCACAAACTGGAAAATTAGCCCTTCAGTGGTTATGAAAGAGTCCAGCGCTCGCCAACCGAATAACATGCCGTAATGGACACTGACAAGTTCAGCTCGTCCGAAGTTTTTCGACCCAAATGGTTACAGCCGAACCCTACTCGGTCAGCTAGACTTTTCTCCAATGGACGCTGACGAGCTGAATTCGTACGCATATATTATCCTACGTTATTCGTGTTACAAACGATATTTACTGCCAAAATATGGTTAATACAATAGCGTACAGATGTTGGTATGAGTACCGTAAATTTTTTTTACATAACAAGAAAAAACGTTACTGATCCAATTGTTAATTTAGTTAATTTTTTTGTTTGTGTAATTTGGCGGGAGTTAATTACTGAAAAATGGTGCATTTATTGCAAAGACTGTAATGCTCCATTATGTGCAATTCCTTGTTTGAATGTGTATCACACACAGAAAGAATTTTAGATAAATATAATAATTAAGAAAAGCTTTATAAAGCTTAAATTTTTACTTCTTAAAGCTTTCTAAAGCTTAAAATTACGTGTATTTATTTAGATATTTTAATTTAATATTTTACAAACTAATATTTATAATATTTAACATTTACTTAATTGTTTCAAAGGGAGAGTTAAATTGCTGCAAATACTGCATTAATATATTGCAAATAATTGATTAAAAACTCCATACTTTAGAAACTAAAATTTGTAATATTTATAATTTACTGAGTTGTGTTTAAAAGTGCAAGTTTCAATTTGTCTAAATATTGCATTAATATACCGCAAATAATTGTTTAAAAATTTAATATTTTAGATACTAATATTTGTAATTTTTATCATTCATTGAACTGTTTAAAAGTGAAAATTACAATTATGGTAAATGTTCTTTAGTGAAATTAGTATTACGACGGACCAGTCCTTTTTGGACAAATTTTTTATTAAAACTTAACGATAAAAATTAATAGTTGAATCATAAGTACAGTTATTGTGGGTGTTAACGTGACAGTATTTACCCACGTCCGTTATTGCTGAAAGTCGTTCAGCTTCTCTCTAGTTTTTACAGAGGACCAGAAGGAGGCGCGCACATGCGTTAACAGTAAATATTGCATTATTATACCCGAAATATTTACTTAAAAGCTATCTTTTAATAGCGAGATCTTCAGAAGAGAGTGACATTTTCGAAGACCACTATGGAGAAAAAGGCCGCCACTTTCAGCGACCATTTGATCGCAGCGCTGCGCTTCATAAGAGAGCTAAAACTACTGATTCTCTAAACCGTCAAAGGGTTAAAGTTAATGCGTCTAAAAGTGCTAGCCTCCTCTTTACGAAGCAACGGTGCTTGTGGAATTTGCCCTCTATCACCATTCTTGACCTGCCCACCCCCTGAGTTACTAAATACAAGTACATAGGATTAATTTTAGACGCAAAATTAACATTCGTCCATTATATCCAAACTGCTTATCAAAAAGCAGACGGAATGAGAAGGATCCTTACTCGCTTGATTTCTCGCAAGAGCAAGCTGGCAATCAGCCACAAGCTTTCGCTCTATAAATCAATAATGAGACCTATTATGATGTATTCATCCCCCATCAGGGCAACAGATCTGAAACGACTGCACGTCTTTCAAAATATTCATCTCAGGAAAGCCGCAAATACTCTTTGGTTTGTTCGAAATGAAGTCTTGCAAAAGGATCTAAAAATTGAACTCATGCTTGATTTTATTAAAAAGTAATCCGCTAACTTTTTCAGTAGGATTCCTCAAATTCCCAGTGAGTTACTCCAAAAACATGTCAATGTATTCTGCCGAAATACCATCATTCGTTTTAAGACCCAGAGGTGCTCTAGGTCCCACATACCAACATTTCCCAGTTTTAAAAGACTAAGAACTTAATAGTAACTCATCGGGTTTCGAATCCTACGCATTACCATAGGACTTCAATCTTATTAATCTTTACACACCTATGCTACGTTGTGTACTCTCGGGTTAGTTTGCGGTAACTGCCTTAAATTTAAATCTATATTAATAATTATTAAATTCACATTTTAATATTTTGATATCAAAATCTTAGTCTAAATTCACTTAATCACCATCATTTTGCTCGTTTCTGTCAAGAACTTGCGTTTCTATATTATGGTATCGAGCACGGGAAATCTTTTTTTATTAAATTTTATTAAATTCTAAAATACCCCCCTCTCTAAATTCCATAAATCTTAGAGAACGAGGGAAAAGCTCAGTTTTTTTTGACACGATCCCTGATTTTTCACCTCCAGCAATTATCGGTGACCCTCACACACCGATTCCTGGACATTTGCATCACGATACTATTAAATTTTTATTGTAAGTCAATAAATTCTGGAACTTCCAATAAATTAAAGGTTGTTAAAATAGCAAATCTGATGATAGGGTAAAATTTATAATTTTAAATTAGGAAACTCGTAAATTTATACCGTTGCAGTTCTCAAACAATCAGCAGCTCTCACTTTGCTGAATTTTCAGGCCTTGATCCTAAATTTTGCTTGAAATTTAACTAATTATGAAAATATAACTAATTCTGCTCTTCTAATTTAACTTTATGATGAGAGGGTAAACTTAATTTTTAATGAATAGGAACCTTATAATTGTGTTGGCCTTTTTTTTTTTTGCTCGTGATCCCTCACTCACCGATTCCCGGACGTTTGCGTTCTGATCCCTTTTAATTTTGATTTGAAATTAATTCAATGCAGAAATATTCTTTTAGAGAATGATTTTAACTTCACGAGAAATAGTAAGAAGGTAAAATTTAAATTATTAAGCTAAATACTACCTCTTAATTTTACACCATTGCTTATGTTATTCGTATTCAGAGAGAGGCACCTTCATTTTGTTTTTAATATAACATTAATCTTCAAAAATATCCTTTTTATTTTCTTCTCTCCTTTTTGTGAAATTGCTTTCATATATTCTTGTTCCAAATAATACTTTTAACTACAGCATAACTTTATTTCTGTTTTTTTTTTTAATATTATCTTTTTCGTAGATAACATGTAAGGGATGAGTTTATAAAAATATTTCAAATAGTTTGTCGCTTTAGTATCTCCTTTCTCTCTCTCTCTCTAAGTTTCACAACTAATGATTTTTATTTGTTTTTATATCGCAATACATGTCTTTATAATCAATACCTTCTGAAAACAATTAAATTCGATTAAAAGCAATTTTAAAAAAATGTATCTAAGTATTGTAATAAAAGACAAAATAACCCCTCTGTAATATGTCACTTTACCTTTCTGGCACTGTCAGTAATCCGATGTTTTTACACATGCTTTCTACTTTTTCCAACGGAATAACAGTGGCCACGGTGGCCTAATGGTCATGGTCGCAGACTTGTGGTCGATGGTTTTCGTAAAAGTCGTGGGTTCAAGCTCTGATGCCACTAAAGACCGCCATGTAGCCGGGGCTGATGCACGTTAAAAATTTCGAGAATTAAAGACCTCCCGTTGGCGTGGTGTAGAAGTTTGGAGAGAGAGATGCCAGCTCAAGTATAATCCTCATCATTTGACCAAGGTCCATCGCCAATACCCCTCGCTTTGCTTCTCTGTGTGACGTTAATAAACAATTAAATCAACGGAATAATATATGCTATCAGTACAAAATATTACATTTTGTAGTTTTTGTTATTTTGTGTATTTGACTCTTTATTTGCGTGCGCTGTATTAAAATTTGTGCAATAATAAATTGTTTTTGCCGTTTAAATGTGTTATTAAGGCTCCCGTCTACCCACCATTTTGATTTCATCAGCTTAATGTTAATCCTATGGAATTTCGATTTGAATTCCCCTATCTTTACTATTTGATCTATTTGAATGCAATAAAGTGTAAAAAATAATGAATGCTTCTTTGGAATTACATTTTTCCTCCGATTTTTAAAAATATTTGAAAATATTCTTTAAAGACCGGAAAACTGAAAAACGAATAATTAAAATAAGAATAAAATATTTTTAAAAATCTTAGGAAAAAAGGAATTCCTCAGAAGCATTCATAATTTTTTGCTCTTTCAGATGCACTTTATTGCATTTAAATAGATCAAATAGTAAAGATGTGAGAATTAAAGTCAAAATTCCATAGGATTAACATTTCATCAGCTTAATGTTAATCTTATGGAATTTCGACTTTAATTTTCACATCTTTACTATTTGATCTATTTAAATGCAATAAAGTGCATCTGAAAGAGCAAAACATAATGAATGCTTCTGTGGAATTACTTTTTTCCTAAGATTTTTAAAAATATTTAAAAATATTTTTTAAAGACCGGAAAACTCACAAACGAATCATTAATATAGGGGTAAAAATATTTTTAAGAATCGGAAAAAAAAAGTAATTCTGCAAAAGCAGTCATTATTTTTTGCTCTTTCAGATTCACTTTATTACATTCAAATAATGTAGATAGATCAAATAATATAGATGAGAGAATTAAAGTCAAAATTCTATAGGATTAATATTACCTCCGCGAAATCAAAATGGCGGGTAGACGAGAGCCCTAATAGTGGTTTTCCAGTAATCTGGCGTTTGTGGTAATTCCACGATGCTCAGGTTCGATATATACCGGATTACTGAGAGAGTACTGTATTTTTAAGCAACTTTGAGGGTACTAATATTTATTAAAAATATAAATACTTAATCTTAATTTTCAGTAATTTGTTACAGTACTTATTTACGTCGAATATCAGGGGAATGGTTGAAATTTTGACTTTAGCAGAATAATAGTAGTTCCTGCATGTATTTTCTTAAAATTAAAATATGCTTCTGATTTTCATAAGACGTCAATGGAAATTTGGTAAGAATCATTTCAGATATCAACTTCGTACTTAAAGAGTTAGAAATTTGAAGAAAAAATGTAAATGGTGATGTCGGACTCCTCTAACTTATGTAGCGTGATTAATTTTGTTACATTTTTTTTTTATTTAATGCAGCTTATCAGACAAATAGCAGTTTTACTGTGGGAAATAGTACATATAATGAGGAATACTGGTGGATTTTCGGAAAGTACTTAATGTTAGAATGTTTGGTAATTTTGGTAGTCATATTCAAATCTCCCTTTCAACTTTATTCTTGACTCATATTGAGCTTGGTTTCAATTCAAAAGTAATATTTAAAGATGTATTTTTAAAGTTAAATTAGGAAGATTTATCTTATTTATTTATTAATCTTTATAAATGGTTATAAAGATTAATAAATTATAATTTAAAAGTTTTATTAATTGATATTATTGTAGATGCGCTCTTTAACCCTAATAATGAATTAGAGGTGACTGTTTGTTACTGCATTATCAGTACCCAAAGATACTGTATTCATTTTTTAACAATATAAATTCCATAAAGATAATCGTTAGGGTCTATACTCCGGTGGTTATTATTTTACTAATTTTTAGAACATGCGCTGTAACGGATTTTACAATACCCGATAACCATTGAGAACTAACTGTTATCTAAAACAGATTTATAACAGTTACTACTAAACTACTACTAAACTACTACTAAACTACTACTAAACTAACTACTAAGTTACTACTAACAGTTATTACTAAAGTTAGAAAACAGATTTATAACAATTTTGTATGTCACATTCCTGTGGTCACGTGTCGGAAAGCAATCTCGGTTATTCAAGCCAATCAGCATGCTTTTTGCGTGAAAGTTGTTTTCTGTTAGCAATAAACATGCCGGTAGTTTCGTATTTGTAAATATTAAGTCATTTCTGTATAGTCATGCTTAAATTAATTAATTCATAATTATTATTTGCTGTCTAAATCACTACTCTTTTATTATTTTCAGAAATTTTTATGTTTTCTGGAAGTTTCTGTTTTAAAACGAATTCTGATTATGGTGTTTAACGTTAACATTATAAATACAGTAAAGTATTAATTGAAAATTATTTAAAATTGTATTTTCATGGCCTTTCAAGAAAGCTCCTCAAAAGAAAGGTAATTTATGATGTTAATATTCACAGGGTTTGTGGTCGCAAGTCACATATCGTATAATTATAATTATTATTTTTTTAATTTCGAGTACTACGATAAGCAAATATCACTTGTTGAAAAATTGTTTCTTTATTAATGCTAAAATTTGTCCTGTAATTATTCAAAATAGGTAATTTACATTCTTGACTAATTTTGTATGATTATGATTTACCAAAATGATTGTGCTTTTTTTCTCAAAAGCTTTCTGAATTTTTCATGTAATGGTTAATTTCCTTATGTAAACATATCAGTTTCTGTTTCAATAATTATTTTAAGAACTTGAAAAATTAAATTAGTACCAATAATTTTTTGGAAAGATATGACTATATATATACTCCTGTTCTAAGATTTTGAATTACACATTGCATTTCATATATTTCTTATAAAGGATAAAATTTATACAAAAATGTTTTAAATTATTATATTACTCCTTTTGAATGATTTAGTAATATTGTTCATTATCTCTTGTATATAATTAACTTTCTTAATTAAAGTTATTAACGGGAAAATAATAATTATGAAGCATCAGTATATTTGGACAGGAAAATATATTAAGCAGTACAGTATATATTCGAAGGAAAATATATTTATCGAAATATTTGCATTTTATGGATGCAGTATTTCATAAAACATAACAAACTTTTAAATTCATTTTCATTAAAATTTTTTTTCGATATTTTATGTTCATAAAAATATTTATATCTTGTTTACCATATAGTTGCTTTATTCAATAATTTAGTTAGTTTGTTTAAATAATAGTATGGTTTCTTATGTGTGTATTTTTTTGAAATGGTTCAGTTAAAAATATTTCAGTTTATAGTAATTAGCTGAAAGAATTCAGTTTTATTCTTTTGTACCTATAATTTAAGAGTGTGGGAATTTGTTTTTCTTGTGTCTGATTTTATTTGAATTGATAGAAATTATAAAATTAATATTTCCTTTAATTATGCAATTTTTTTTTGTTTTTGGTCAATTTTCCCTGCTTCTTTTTTTATTTTTGATAGTTTTTCAACAAACTTTGAAAGAGAAAATACTACTTTTAATATCCATGAAATGTCATTGACCTTCCCTTCCCCCTTTTTCTGAAAGGGAATAGCATACTAAAATGACAGTAGATTATATTTAACATTTCACTATTTCTTAATCTGTTTATCTAATGGAACTTTTTTTCAATTAGTAATAATTAATTTTGTTCATTAAAAATTCTGATATGGAAGCAGGTAAGAATGTTTACATCTTGTAATTTTATTATTTGTACTCAAGATATAAAATTGCATTTTATTAAACTTTTTTGACTAGGCAAGACAGTTTACCTGAATATTTCCAGGTAAACTGACATCTTTAAACATTTTTTTTTTCTTTTTTAAAATAAAGGGTTTGATACTGTATGTGAGGTGTCTGAAGAATAAAAAATAATCTATAAATATTTATGTCTAATAATGCTATTGTAATATCACTACTCATAAATATCTTTTTTAAAAAAGAAATCTCTAATAAAAATCATTCTAAGAAATGCATAAGATTTTATCAAAAAATTTGCATAATTTAAATTTGTGCATAATCATTGCTCTGTGGGATTTTGAATAATATCCTAGTTAAGACTTGTTAAACTAGGAAAATTGCAATGCTTTTTAACTATAAAGAAAGAATAAAACATATTTTAGTTAATTTCTGCTATTATTTTAGATTTTCCTTGTTGCTTCTCGAGCCTGGTGAAATTTACTTTGAAGATTACAGCTGCTTTTGTTATCCAGGAAAAATATCGGAAAGTGAAGCTTGTAGAAGGTATTAAGGAATACTTTTATCAGAATTACTGTCCAATTAAATTTTCCTTTCATTATATTGTTTCATACATTAAAAATATAATTTTGTTTTTCAAAATATAATTTTGTTTTTAAATATCAAAAACTTGTTATTTAAGTTAGAAATTAAAAGTATTATTTTACATTTTAATTTTTTTGTTGTAACTGTTATTAATTTAGTATAGTTGTAAAATAATTAAGGATTTAACTAGAATATTTAATATGACAAATATATTTATTAAAGGTATTATTTTTTTTATAATAATTATTTCAATGAACTAAAAAAAAATTATAGAACATAATAATTCCACTTTCTTATATTATTCATCTCAAGATCTAAAACTATTTTTTTAAACCATTTTTCAAAATATTGATATCGTAATAATTGGAATTTGATATAAAACATATATACTCAATCTTGTACTAAAATAAAACTTATTATAAGATTGTACATAATTTCATGCACACACTTTATGTAATCTTATGTGTTATGTGTGTAATTTTCTCATGAATTTATGTGTTGTGTTGAATTATAACTGTAAATATGCAAATGCTATCTATGTTTGCTTTTTTAATTTAATGAGAGTAATTCTGATTCATATTTGTTTATTATTATATTGAGAGTTTTAGGAAAATTTATTATCTTGATTTGTTCAGTGATTTATTATGCTGATATTCTCGATTCATTTTAGATAGAACATAATAATTTTCATTATTGATTAACCCTTTGCGGCTCACTACGCTTTAAAATTAAAAGTCTGACAAAAAATTTGTTGCAATCTATTTAGGCCTAAAGGAGTACACAGATAAATTTTTGTAAAGATTGCTTTAAGATAAGATTTTATAAAGAATGTGGGTGGTCCCTTAGCTAGAACACTGCACCACTAGAACTCTCATAAGTGCGGCTAAGCTTCGCATTGCATTGAAGTGTAAAAATAAGTCAAAGCTTCCATATACAAATGAAAAAACACTGTATATTTTGGTTATATATAATTTTCGATTAATAAATATTTACAGTTCTATATACACGAGTCCTCAAATTTATGTACAAATTGGTCTATTTTTTAGACTCATGATATTTTTGAAAGTACGTCAAACTCTTTTGGAAGAAACAAAACAACATTGCAAGTTTTGCATATAGAAATAGTTTTGTATGGCTTCACTTTCATGCTACAGTATGCACATCTGCGCATGCTTTAATTGGCATGTGTTTAATATATGATTGCTAAATGTGATAAGGTGAAAATGCCTTGTTAACTTATGAAGACATATGTAAATAAAAAAAGATTACTTAAACTATGTGATCCTTCATGCTACCTAGATATTTTACTATACCTGGGGTCACTACGTAACATCACAAAGAGAAAAACAGAAACAAGATGTGTTCTGTGTGTCATCGCATTCTCTTGCATAACATGCAAAGTGTTAGAGTCGCAGTGTTACCCCCATATTATTCAACGATACTATGTGTACTTTTGGTAAAAAAATTAATATAATATAAAATAGTTGACTCTATAGCTAATAAATTAACATAGAAATTGCTTATCAAGCAAAAATTTTTGTACCTGAAAAAAAAGTAGACAAAACTCCTTGGAAATATAAGGTTGTACATCAGGTATTGTATTTGAAAATTATGGATTGGCTTGTATGGTGCTATCATCTCTTATTTAAATAGATAGGTGAAAGAAATGGGAATTTTTTTTTTTACCCATCTATTGATGAATTTAATGGTTCGAGAAGTGAATCAGTTTAAGTGCTCCCTTGTCTGAGCCACAAAGGGTTAATTAATAAATGTATTATGAAGGAAATAATAGGTACCTTTTTTTCAATCAGTATCAACTTTTATTATTTGTTATTTTACTTGAACTCTTGCTTTAAAGTATGAAAATATTTTATCTTTTATTGTTGATTAATGCCTTGGATTTTTTTTAAAACAGAAATCAAAAGGGGCGTTTAAAAGTTTGTTCAAAATCTATTTTATTTGATCCAAAAGATGTCTGCAATCCGATACTTAAGGTATATAACATTTATTGTTTATTTTTTTTTTGTTAAAGTCTGGAATAAGATGTCCCCTTGGCAATTGGTGACTTTTGAAAGCAATAATGATTTAAACATGGTAATTTAGGTTATGGTAACCCTGATGCATACAATTTAAAAAGAAATTTGCATATATCACATGTTCTCTATATCTGATTGTTATTTGTCAAAAACGGCACACGATTTATAATAAATAGGAGACGATATTTTTAGAATAACATATAATATTTCTTTTTTCTTTTATGAGATCAAGAATTTCTATTTTTTTCTTTGCTGATGTATAGTTAAAGATTGAAGCATTTCAGAAAAAATATAATTTATTGTTTTTTTATGATTTGGAAAGAAAGGATAAAATGAATATTATACAGTGGTGTATGGCTAAAAATTTAATTGCGCAAAAGGTTGAATATTTGGTCTGAAAGAAAGTTATGCACTTGGTAAAAAAAAAAGGAATCAGAAGATGGATATATTTGGTCTATTATACAATAGCTTTATAAAAGTCTTAAATTTATAAATAATTATTATTTGTCTATAAACAATAAGTTTTTTAAAAATAATTATGTGTGAACAATAATTGTTTATAAAATATTTATAAATAATTATTTATAAATAACTATTTTAACTAATAATTATTTATAAATGTTTATTTATAAATAATAATTGTTTATGAATAATTATTTTTTATAAATATCTATTCATAAATAATTATTGTTTGTTAACAAGTCTTACTTATTTACAATAATTTATTTATACATAATTATTAATTAATTGTTTATAAATAATAATTATTTATTAAACATTAATAATTCTAAATTATTCTTAAATCTTCAATGTTTACATTTTAATCCTCCAAACAATTTCGGTCCTTTTTGATTTCTTTCTCTTCTTCATGTCTACATGACGTCAATGCTTACATCGCATAAGTTTGGCTACCAGTTTCTCCACCAATCGCCAAGGGGACGCCCTATTCCAGACTTAAATCATTTTTTTTTTCTGTCTGTACTGTTGTTCAAAAATTGATATATATTTTTCTTAAATTGCTAATTCTGATTTATCTTACTTTTTAACAATTTTTGTGTAATTTTCATTATCAATACAGTGATGAAAGCATAACTATTCAAAAGAAAAGAAATTCATATTAATAATTGATTTTGAATTATAGAACTATTACAATGTTTTGGGGTGAAAATCTCGTAAATTATCTTAAAAATTCGCAATACATTATTTAAAGAGCTTTATTTTCTGAGAAATGCTTACAGATTTTTTTTCATTTATTTCAAATCCAAATTATGATTTGGATGAGTATTACATAAATTCTGAAGAAGTTTAGAAAATTGCTACTGCTTGGTGTAAAGTATATCCTTTAAATGAAGAAAATTCTTCTTATCTTTATAAAAATTAAGTGAACTGTTACTATTACATAATTAAAACTTTCTTTTGATATTAATTATACTATGTAAGTAAATAAAATACAATCCTTGCCTTATATACAAGTTTTGTATATATATATTGCATAAAAATAGTTAGATCGATGCATATATATATTCAATCTATCTATCTATATATATATATGTATGTAATTACTGAATTTTTGCCATTACTGAAAGCTTCCCAATTATTATAAAAAATATTTAATTTAAATAAAGGTATGTTCTGTACTTATATATTCCTGGAAAATATTTACAAAAACATATTTAATTTATCTCTTATTGTAATCAGTTGTCTGTTTCAATAAAAAAAAAAAAAAAAAAAAAATTAACAATGAATTCTGAAGGATGTGATGGATTTTTTTTCTCTGGAGAATGCCTTAGATAAAAGTATTATGTCCTTTACCAAAATTGAACCATTAGTGTACATGACTGTGTTATAATTGCACTTAGCTAACATTGATGGAACGCTTGTCAAATTTTGAAATTGTTTAATCTTTTTTTTTTTTAAGATATAAAAAAATTGTGAGATGAACTTTCAATGTATGAATACTGATACATTTAAGATTACGCTAGAGAAATGGAACCATGTAAGATTTTAATAATTTCCTTAAGTATTATTTTTCAGTTTTATTTAACAAATTATCACTATTTTTTTGCCACAAAACTGACAGAATTGTTTTTATGCTTGTTTAAAGGAATTTTAAAAAATATTTCTTGTATAAAATTAAAAAATACGTATCTTTTCCTCCTTTTTTGTATACAAGAATTATTATGAAATACTCAATGAAAACAGAATATTTATGAAATTATTAATGCCATGATGACCAGAAATTGATTTTTACTTTTTATATATCTCATGTCCTTATTACTTGACTTGAAGGGAGTTTTTGGATTCTAGGTTCTGTTTTTTTCAGTATTATGTGGAATTGCTGTGTATTAAATAAAATAAAAATTCAAATATATATGAATGAAGAGGAAATTAAAAGAGCTATATCAATCTTGTCACCTGACTATAGTTTATAATAATATTGACCATTGTTAATAACCCATTAATTAAGCTATAGTACTTTTTAAAGCAGAAAAATTTGCTATGTAATGTGGCATATGTAGGTTATTCACAGTAATTTTATTTATTCCTTTAAAAAAATAAATTATAAAATACTGTTATGTTAAGTATAAAGAAAATTAGTTTGATTTTAGAGTAAGATATTTGTAATAATCAAATTTGAAGAAATTGGTCTTTTTTTATAGAATAATGTATGTAAATTTTTTTAACCTACTATGTTTTTTTATTATCTGTTTGTAATTATATACATTTTAATAATAACTACTATATCTCTATGGTAACTGAAAATTGTTATTATATTCTAGAAAACTTTTATCAATCTCATTTATTACATTCATTTAGTCATTACCAAAGAAAATATGTGTGTTTTAATTAGAGAATCTGTAACAACATCATTATTTACAGTTTCCTCTTAGAGAGTGCCAGGCTATTGAAAGATGGCAAGGATCTTTACTTTCTAAGTAAGTATTCCTATTTATGGTGAAATATCTTTTTTAAAAATTAAAATAGTTATAATTTTTTCATTTTTGAATTTGTTACTTTTATCCAAAAGATATGTTTTTGTATTATATTTGATTAGATAATTTTTCTCCCAGTGAAGTTTGTTTTATGTCTAGTGATCTAAAAATATTTGTCAAGAATCTTAGTGATATCTGTACTTTTACCATATTATATAAAATTTTCAAAAATAATTTTTAAAGTTTATTGTCTTGGAAACTCTTAGGATTCTTCAGGAAATAAATTTTTTAAGATAATTAATTTTTTTTAAAGTACAATTTCATTTTATTTGACGATTGAACTGTTTCAAGAATAAATCAAAATTTCGCTTTAAAAGTAGTGATCCAATACCAATCAAATCAGTATATTAAAATCAAGCAGCATTTTTTGAGGAATTAATTTGAGCATTTATTAAAGTAACTTATATATAAATACATTAATTATTCATAAAAATAAAAAGTATGAAATAAGTTTTTAAAATTTTTCATGAATACCTCATTATGGTATGTAATGAATATTAATCCAAAGGTTCAAGAAGAGTTGGAGACGGGTGTTTTTCTGTAATACTTATTGTAATTTTATGCACCAATTATGTACATAAATTACTATTTACAAATTATTTACCACTGTATTGGACCTCCAAATAGCCCATTCAATCATTATTCTGCTTTAGTGATCAGGAGAACAAATTGCATCAGAGACATGAAAAACCCACCTTTTGTAGTCAACAGCTAATATATTCTGAATATCTTTCTCATGATACCATGCGATCTCGCATTTTAGATGAGACTCGCTGTCTCCTTTATTTCCACAGTATTCAAATAAATTATTTCCAACATTGTACTTTTCAAATATCTTTCTTTCTTTTTTTTTAGATCTCGTGGAGTGTTTTGATTTTAGATTTATTTCTAACTGATAAAAAAAAGTCTTATGCTATAATATGTGTTTTTACCCATCTTATTTAAAATTAATGCAAACCAATAAAAATATTCACGAAACTGTTAACTTAGGTATTGACAAGAATTTTGGATCATAGGATTAGTAGTAATTTGATATAAGGGATGGCTATGATTTTTTTTATGTGAATAAAGTTTTTTTTTTTTTTTTTTTTTGCTAGCAATTTTAGCTCAAATATTTTTAGGAATATATTTTATAAGAATATCCTAGGTAATATTAAATTAGTTAAATTATTTTGATTTTAAAAATAATTTAAATAAATTCTATCATGTATATGCTCTAGCTGAATACCTAAATCATTTTCTTTAAGAATTAATTTGAAATATAAATGATATATTTCAAATTATATATTAATGATATATTTTAGTGTGTCTTTTTATTTAAATTAATTTGAAATATAAATGATATAAAGTAGGATAATTTTCTTTTTTTAATATTCTTCTTTTTGTTTCCTGAAATAATTTTTTCTTAAGCTTTTAATCTATGTAATTTTGGTTTTCTTTTGGTTTGAATTTTTAAAAAAAATTCTGTGTTAACTTTTATTCTATATTTTTAAATAAATAACAATACAAGTTTTTAAATTTCTAATTTTATAAAATAGAGGGTGGTACTAGGCTTTTAGATAGTCACTTTTTTTAGACACCAAATGTAATATTTAGAAGAAATAACTATGTCATTGATCATTAAATTTTGTGTGAGTCACTTTTTAATTATTTTATTTTATTTAATAACATTACCTCTCTTACTTTGCTTTTTTGCAGTATATTTAAGAGTATTGAAATTTTTCTGTGGTTTTTCTTTTTGAAATTATGATTATTTGAAATTTCCTATTTGTATGCTCAATATCTTTGACTTGTGATTTTAGGTTTTAACTCTTTGTTTAAAAGCCTCTTTGTTAAATAGTTTTAAAAGCTTGTGAAGGTTTGATCATTAATTATTTGTATAAGATTACAACTATCCTAATCTAGTTTCAGTATTACATAGTATCACTTCTATTTTTATTCATTTTTAAAAGATTTTTTTTTTAGTGTGTCTTTCAGTATTTATTTTTTGTTATTCTTGATTACTTTTGTAAATTATATATATTTTTCTTAAATTTTTAGCTTTTAATTATTTAAGTTTAAGTACAGTTTTTATTGTTTATTTCTGTGCTTTCAATATTTCGCTTAACTACTTAATATTAATATAATATTTTGATTCCTTTAGGTGTTGTTTTGTGTATCATAGTTTTTCTGAATTTTTTTACTATCAATTTATGTTTATAATAATATATAACAAAGTTACATATGTCATGCATATAAATATATAAAATAATATTGATTAGTTTCGCATGTACTTTTAAAAGTTGATTGATTACATTTTGGTCACATTGATATTATACTTCACTTATTCATATTTTTAGATATTCTTTTACAATTTTTTTTTATAGGATTGACAAAGGAAATGTTATTTATGTTGAATGTGATCAAGTGATTGAAATGCTTGATGGAAATTTTATCGCTCCATATAAATTTAAAAGAGTAGGTCAGAATCTTTATATTAGTATCAAATGCTAAATGTTGTATGCTATTTATTCTTTTCAAATTATAAATAACATTTTTTTAATCATTTTTTAGTTTTAAGCTTGTATTGAGTAAATCCAAACATTTATATTATATTAAAAATCTGTTTAGCGGTTAATCTATCAAATAATTCTTTGACTGTTACTTATTTGAGTAAGTAACTTTTAAGAATGCTAACACAGAATTCTTTGAATTTATTGTCAATGTATTTAACACTAGTACATATTTAAATTTGTTCTTCATTTTAGTTTACAGCTCCTTTATTTTATTTAAATTAGGTATAAACGGTAGGTAATAGATATTAAGAATTAAAAACTGTCAAATGCGTTATTTCTTGTGTATTATTTGTTCAATGTTTTATACAGTCATACACAAATTTGAATTAATTTTTTTTTACTTAAATTAAAAAAGAAATAAAAGATTTTTTTTTACTAATTTTTAAAATTTTTTTTTACTCTAAGGTATCTTTATTTTTCCCTTTAGGAAAGAAGTACATTTTTGTTTGCTCTTCAATATGTATCAGCTAATGATTGTGTGGCTCAAATATCTCAAGTAAACATATTGCATTAATTTCTGTATAATGAATATTTATTAATTAAATTTTTGTACCAACAATTTCCTATAAACTCCAATCTAAAAATAAATTAACTGAAGTAATTATACTGAAAAAATGTTCATGTTTGTGTGATTTCTCAAATTTATGAATTTTTCTGGTATTTTTTTTTAACTTAAATTAATGAAAAATTCATTATTATTTTGTAAATATTATCAAATTCTTAAACAGAGTATTAGAATAGTTTAAAATGTGTGGATTAACTATGAATTTGTATATATATATATTTGACATCAATAATTTCATGAATTGAAATGTATTATATTTATTTTATGTAGTATTCTTCTATTAAAAAATATTTTTCTGAAGAATATTGTAATGATATTTTGTGTATCCTTTTCCTTTAACGTCTTTTCAGATTCCTAGAACATCTGTGTGTAAGGTGTTTAAAATCACTTTTATCATTTAACTCTTTATTCAGTTCTAAAGAAATGTTAATTAAAATCATTAATGATTGAAATAAGTTTTATTTTTTAAATCTTAATATATTTTTTACAGTTAATCTATTTAATATAAAATATATAATATACTCAATTTTATTATTATCAGAATCAAAAGCTCATAATTGTTTGTAGACTGAATAACAGAATTGTTTAGAACGTAACATATTCTACATTTTTGAAAATGGGTCTCTAAATTATTAATGTAAAGGAATAATATTTTTATGTCATAATGCTCTTGGAATCATTACTCTTAGTGAGTGTGTATTTAGTCTTAATAACTTAATTGATTTGTTATTTTAAAGTTATTATTAATCTGTATTTCAGTTAAAAAGGGCATCAATGCTACCTAGTGCAGAGCAAGCATCAATGGTAAGAATTTTTTTTGTAAAACTGTTTTCAGAAATTCTTAAGATACTCTTTGATATATTTGTTTCTTCATGTGTTAAAGTGGTTTTAGATATTTTAGTATATGAATGATTATAAAATGGTTAAAATAAGTTTGTAATAACATGTTTTTAAAATTATTTGTTTTAATTAATGATTGTTTTTAATTGCAATTTGGGAGTAAATAACAATACAGTTTTTGTATTATGTAATTCTGTGTAAGTCTTATTGATCTTTTCATTATTTCATCATTTGAGAACTGAAAATTTGTTGTTAAGTATTATTTATGTTATGAGACAACAATTTATATAAAGATTAAAAATAATTCAGAGAATCTAAATGAGTAAATGAATAAGAGATACTCTGTCTGATTTATAAAATTAATTTTTTAAAAATAAAATATTATTTAAGTATTGTGGCAGTAATGAAAAAGGAACTGTAAAATTGTATTGTATTATTAAGAATTTTATTTATGATTATAGGAAGAAATATAGATATATAAGTTTTCTTTCTAATTATGAGAAACCTTTTCATTAGTGTGGATAAGTTTTATAATACTCTATTAACTTTTTAATGCAAATTTTAGGCAATGTGGTTTTTTTTAATGCAAAGTGGTTAGGATACTGTTTGTTTGAATAATATAAGTATACATAATTTATTTAAGTCTCTAATTTTTGTATTGTTTGTGTTATTTTTAATTTTAGAAAGCTTGTTATAAAATATCTATGTTAAATAAATTATCTTTCCTATTTTAAAATTGTAATTGCACATGCAGGTTTTATTAATATGTTTAGTACACTTGGTTAGGATAAATTTTCTGAGAGAGAGTCATGTGGTCTTTATGAAGAAAATCATTATATGTTTAGATTTAAAGAATATTACAAAATAAGTTTGTGTTATAATAATATATTTTGATAAAGTAACATTAGTGTTTTTAGTTCCAATTTCCCCCTGTATTTTTTATAGTTTTGTTTGATTCTTATTAAGTGTTTTAAGGATTATTTTTCTTACTTTTCTGTATTGTTTAATATTGAAGTAACTATTTGTTTATATAGATTGCTGCAATTGTTAGCTGTCGTCAAAGTAGTACTAAATTTGACACAAGTTGGTATGTAGATTATCAGTATTTTTTTCCTCTTCCATTAGTATTTTCTATTTAAGTGAAACATGTAGTTTAGGACATTTTTTTTCTTTATTCATATATATATATATATATATATATATATATATATATATATATATATATATATTGATCTTTTCATTTTAGAATCTTTAGCAATTTTTTTTTTAAAATTGAGAAATCTGGTACAGAATAGAATTTAAATACTAAATTTTTTTAAGATAAGATTAAAATTTTTTTCTTTTGTCTAAGTCTTGCCTCTTGAATTGTAATTTTCTTTGTGTTGTTCTGTATTGAAGACTATTAATAAAAATGACTTGTTTTCAGGACATCACATTTATTTGCGCACATCTTTTCAAACATAAATTCAAGACACAATTTTACACAAGCACCACTTTTTCAACGTTCGTCTTTACCTCTTGGAACCAAACTCAATACTAAATTTCATATCCGTTGCCAGTAAATTTTCTAAAATCAAAACTATGATCTGGTGTTGCCAAAAAAAATATATCTTAATAAAGAATATTGAAAAAGGTATTACTTTAAGTTTAAATCGTCTGCTTTTAAAAGTAGAATAAGTAATGTCTTAAATAAAATATCAAATTAGATTAAATCGTCTGCCTTTAAAAGTCAAACAGATAAATCTTAAAAAAAGTATCACATTAAATTAAATCGTCTGCCTTTATAAGTTGGACAGATAATATCTTAAAAAAGTATCAGAATCGTTTGTTTTTAAAAATTGAATAAGTCACAACCTCTCCCCCCTCCGAAATAAACTTTAATAAATTTTTTAGATTAAAGTGTCTTAAGATTTAAATTATTGTTTCTTCCTATTTCAGGAAATTGATTTGCTTAGCAACTTAATTTTTTTATAGAATAGTTCTCTTATAACAACACCATTTCATATGCTAAGCTTAAATTCCTCAAATTACATAAAAAATCAATAATAAACATACATAAATAATAAGAAGGATATCTCTTACATAAATACATACAAGTATACTTACTTCCAAAATATTTGACGTAACAAAAATTCAAAAGCTCGCTTTTTTTTTTTAAATACAGTTAACAACAAATAGAATATGAACTGAAAATCGCAATATAATTCTAAATACTATTTTTTTTTTATATTTTTAATTCCACTAGGTATTGAATGGAATGGTTAGTCTGCAGCAGATACTACTAATTAAAATCCTTTTATAAAAATCTATACAAAAAATTGTTATGACATAAAATAGAATACATATTAAAAGTAATATCTATAATCATCACATTAGACAAACCAATAATTTATAATGAAAAAAATACTGAAACAAATAAAACATTAGAAAGCTCATATTTTTCACTGGTATGCAGCTTTTGAAAATATACAATGAATATGAATTACATACAATTTATGATGAAGAAAGTTGCTAAAACAATACAAACAATAAGCCAATTTGTAAAGGAATAAATGCCAATACTCAAAGTCTGAAAGTATATTATTTTAAATATATTTTCTCTAATCAGGCCATGGAGTGAGACTTATAGTATCTGTATGTTTATGACTCTTGCCACTGCCAGGAACTTCCATATAATTATAAGACTGTAAAGCCATTGCACGACTCATAAGTTTTGGATTCAAATTTACATTATTTTTAAGCCAAACTAAAATAGTATGGTCCATCATGGTGATGAATTTATTTGGCACATCCAAATAACATTATAGTTTCTTCACAGCAATTTCTTTGGCAGCGCACTTTTTCTCTGTAATAGAATATCACTTCTCAGTTCCTAAAAACTTCTTTCTGAAAATATCAGAAAAGATACGCTTTTTCTTAAAGGAATTTCTCTTTTTCTCGCAATTTAATTCATTATCTTCACATTTAATAGTCTCATATACCTTGTCATAATCAATAGTTACACTTTCATCAGATTTGGGGAAGTTTACAAAATATTTTGAACAAATTTTCTTAGAAGAATGCATTTCTTTACAGCATTTTTCCTTTTTTGAATAACAAGTGTTATCTTGATTATTTCCTTCACCTGAACTTGATGTTTCAGATCTAGCAAAAGTGATCTTCTGATCTGCCTTATTGTTCAGTTCAGGATTTTCATTCATTTCACCAAAACAATCTTCATTCAGTTCACGCTGAATATGACTTTCTGGAACTTGTTCAACATTTTCAATCCTATTTTCAGGTTCAACATTTTCTGCATGGACAATTACTGGTGGGAGTGCAAGGGGTTCTGTACAGAATTCCATCAAACTAACTTTGATTAATTCTTTGATTGCAAAATCTTCACTAGATGGTGGTAAAATCTCTTCATCAATTTTGGAATCGGAAAATTCTTCTTTAGGATTAAAACGTGGCACGACATCATGAATTTTGTTTTCCACAGGTTGATCTGATAACTGCATGGATTTTCTGGGTGGTATATCTGTAGCTCTTAATTCCATTTCCAGTTTTTTCAGCTCAAAGGGTCTAACTCGTGCTTTCTCTTCCAGATCCCGTTCTTCTTTCCTTTCTTCTTTTCCCAGTTTTTCCTTCCTCTCTCGTTCTTCTTTCCTTTCTTCTTTTTCCAGTTTTTCCTTCCTTTCCTGTTCTTTTTTTTCCCGTTCTTCTTTAATGGCACAAAGTAATCCAAGTGTAAATTCCTCATTTTAACCAGGATTTTCAACAATCAGTTTATATAAATGAAAAATCTTAAATTCAGGTTTAACGATTAAACCCAATTCTTCAGCTAACACTTGTAAATCCTGTTTCCTACTTCTAGCTAAGAAAGCCATGTTGTAGAACTTTAACTTGTATGTGAAATTAAATAATTTCGATAAATGAATGTTGAAACAAAACAGCTTTAAAGAAAGCCACTCGGAAAAGATGATGCTAATTCTTGAATAAACAAAGCAGTATATGATGTCAGAACAGCACAGAAAACATTCCGTTGAAGAAAAAAAAATGGCGCTTGAAATCGAAGAACTTTCACTACCAGATAATCCTTCGGGCAAAAGGAAAAAAAATTCAGCAACAGGTAATTTTTACTAAACAATTTCTTCAGGCAATTCCAAATATCTTCATTTTCAATTTAGAAACTCAGAAGACCAGCATTATTTGATTGAGGTAAGCACTCCAATTCTTCTTGTGGAGACCAGCACTACCGCCATTCGAATAAGCACATATGAATTTCAATTATCTCCGGTGGAACCTCCAAATAATAGTCTGTACTGTATTGAAGACTATTAATAAAAATGACTTGTTTTCAGGACATCACATTTATTTGCGCACATCTTTTCAAACATAAATTCAAGACACAATTTTACACAAGCACCACTTTTTCAACGTTCGTCTTTACCTCTTGGAACCAAAATCAATACTAAATTTCATATCCGTTGCCAGTAAATTTTCTAAAATCAAAACTATGATCTGGTGTTGCCAAAAAAAATATATCTTAATAAAGAATATTGAAAAAGGTATTACTTTAAGTTTAAATCGTCTGCTTTTAAAAGTAGAATAGGTAATGTCTTAAATAAAATATCAAATTAGATTAATTCGTCTGCCTTTAAAAGTCGAACAGATAAATCTTAAAAAAAGTATCACATTAAATTAAATCGTCTGCCTTTATAAGTTGGACAGATAATATCTTAAAAAAGTATCGCAATCGTTTGTTTTTAAAAATTGAATATGTCACAGTGTGTATGTTTTCTTGGTGATAGATAGCAATTATTGTTAGGCTTGGCATCTTTTGTAACTATGATTTTTCTAATGTAAATAACATGCTGGAAAACTTGGGAAAGAAGATGGAGAAAAAATCATGTTCAGTATTGAGCCAGAGGTTTTCTGGAAGAATTCAGTCAAAGAAGCCAATTTGGCTTAAAAAATGCTTGGTACAGTTTTAATAGAAAAAAATATTTTGGATGAATAAGAATAATAAAAAAAAATCTGTTCTTTGGTCTGTCATATTAAACAGGCTTTGGTAAATAATATATGTAATTAAATTCTCATTATAACATAGTTTGAATGTGATTTTTAAATTTTTTTTTTTATGGCATTTTTTTTTTTTTTGTAAATTAAAAAAGTACATGTATGTCTGCTTAAATTATTGATTTAAATTATTTTGTAATAGGAAATTTATTGAAAATATGTAACATTGTTATATTTTAATAAGAATTTTTCTTACAGGTTAGAAGATTTACATGAAACAATACTTTTAGAAACAATGGGAAATAAAATTACTCCACTTGTTGTGAATCCTGGAAGAATTTTGCTAACCACTAGTCGTTTATATTTCCAGCCTTATAATAATGCTGAACCAGTTAGTATTTTTCTAACATATTTGACAATTTCAAAATTTTAATTCTAAGTATTATGTATTTTTAGTGTAATAGTCTAAAAAATTCCAGTTAGAGAATCATCAAAATAAATTATAACTTTTCATTCTTTAAAAATTATTTTAGTTTTATCATTAGTATAATTTATATATGTAACTTTTTATAAAATTATATATTTTATCAAACTGAGTTTATTATATGAAAACTTCATCTGCTATCAAAAACAAGATATCCATTTTAACATCTGTATTTTGTTTTCTGATGAGTATTGTTTAATGTGTGATCACATAACATGTCCTTTGAAAAGTTCCCGGCCTGACACATAGATGGCGCTACTAGAATTAAATCCATATGTTTTTAGTTAGCCCTAACCCTCAAAAGATGCGTGTATAAATTTGACAGCTGTCGGATCATTTGTTTGTGAATTATAGCATTTTGAGTGAAGCAACTTTTGTTATTGTGAAAAAAATGGATAAAAAGGAATTTCACGTGTTGATAAAATATTGCTTTTTGAAGGGAAAAAATACAGTTGAAGCAAAAACTTGGCTTGATGCCGAGTTTCCGGACACTGCCCCAGGAAAATCAACCATCAAGGATTGGTATGCTACGTTTAGACATGGTGAAATGAGCACCGAAGACGGTGAACGCAGTGGACGCCCAAAAGAGGTTGTTACCGAAGAAAACATTAAAAAAATCCACAAAATGATTTTGAATGACCGTCAATTGAAATGGAATGAAATAGCAGACACTCTAAAGATATCAACTGAACGTGTACATCATATCATTCACGAATATTTGGGTATGAGAAAGCTCTGTTCAAAGTGGGTGCCGCGCGAGCTCACTTTTGACCAAAAACAACGATGAGTTGATGATTCGGAGCAGTGTTTGAAGATGATCAAGCGTAATAAACCCGAGTTTTTGCGTTGATATTGTTGGCCTGCCTCAGAGTAGGCCTTTGATAATTTAATTTAATTTATATGCCACATCAACAGAGAAAGACAAATTCTAATATTTTAAAATCTATATTTATTTTACACTATTATTTATTTACATTATTTACAATACTAATTGTATCACTTTCTAAACCGAAAGCTCCAACATTATAACAATGGTCTCATCGATCATATTCAAAAAAGCACGAAGCCCCCAGTTCATTTGGCCATTCATAAACAGCTGTCATACAGCATCCAAAAAAAAAACTTCCTATAAAAGCCAAAGACTCTTGCACCATCCTTCAAGCATCCAAGAAGCAGCAAGTCCAGTCAGTCAGTCATCCTCTCGATCTACAAAGATCTCCTTTATATATATTCCGGAATTTGCATTCGACACCGTCAACTCGACAGTTAAAAATCGGCATCCAATGAAAAACAACTTCATATGACGTAATAGAAAAACACCGTCGAATGCAAATTCCCGATTCCATTGCCAGATGCGTGAGATGATGTCATATCGGAAAACGTAATTCCTCGTGATTACCACGATATGACAACAGATATGTGACAATGGATGAAACATGGCTCCTTCATTTCACTTCGAAGTCCAATTGACAGTCATCCAAGTGGACTGCACACAATGAACTCGCTCCAAAGCGTGGGAAAGCGCAACAGTCGGCTGGCAAGGTTATGGCGTCTGTATTTTGGGATGCGCATGGAATAATTTTCATTGACTACCTTGAAAAAGGAAGGACCATCAACAGCGACTATTACATAGCGTTATTGGACCGTTTGAAGGACAAAATCGCCGAAAAAGAAAGTGCTGCTTTACCAAGACAGTCATCCAAGTGCATGTCACAAGTCAGTGAAAACGATGGCAAAAATCCATGAATTGGGCTTCGAATTGCTTCCTCATCCGCCGTATTCTCCAGATCTGGCCCCCAGCGACTATTTCCTGTTCTCAGATCTCAAAAGAATGCTCGCTGGGAAGAAATTTTCGTCGAATGAAGAGGTGATCGCCGAAACTGAGGCCTATTTTGAAGCAAAGGACAAATCGTACCACAAAAATAGTATCGAAAAGTTGGAGGGTTGCTATAATCAGTGTATTTCCTTGAAGGGAATTCTGTTGAATAAAGAAAACTAATTTTGCCAAAAAAATGTGTTTTACTATGTTAGGCCGGGACTTTTCAAATGACCTGTTACAGGCAATGCTTAATTATGTATTCATGTATGTATATGCTCACACACTCATACACCAAATTTTTTTTGGCCATTGTTTTTTTTTTTTAAAGGTATATTCAAATTATATAATTATGTATACTAGCAACAATCTACATTTTTTGAACAAATTTTGTAAAAATTTTATTGTTGTAAGCAATATTGTTTTTTGATAGATAGGTCAGTTTTTTACTTTTGCTCAAAAATATATTGTTAAACAATTTTTGAACCCATTGAATTCTTGTTCAAATAGTTAAAAAATGTATCTTATAGTGAATTCAATATCATTTTTTAAACTAAAAAACAGTATTGTAATTAAAATATATCATTCCATTCTTGTTATTCTTGGAAAATTAGTATTTAATAATTTTTTTACTGTAAATTCATTTGTGAAGTATTCATTATGTAATTTTTCCCATTCAACCGCATAATTCCCATGAATATCTGTTATACCTGTGAAAACTTCAGTAGACTTGTAATGGATTTTTAACAGATACAATGGATATTTAATAGGAGTATATATTACATGATAATTCAAATTCTGGTTACTCAGCTCAATATGCTCTGTTACTAAAAATGTCTGTTGTTATACTTACTCAATTGGATATATTTCTGACCAACTGAAGTAATATTTTTTAAGAGAATTGGGGGGGGGGGGAATTGTTGTTGGCAGATCTAAATATAAGTTTCATATTTATTGTATTATAATATTTTACATATTATTAAATGTTAAATGTTTTGATTATTTTAAGCAGTTATAAGTTATTCTAAAAGGCATTGTTGTTTATGGTGTATGGTTGACTGATATATTTGTTTTCGTTTCATAGTGTGTATTAAGTTACTCATTTTTTGAATATTGCCTTGAAATGTATGATTTTTAAGATAAATTGATTAAAAAAATTGTGAAATGATACCATTAGTGATAATGACTATTGTATAATTACCTAATCTCCAATTATGTGTAATTGCAATAACTACCGTGATGTCTGATTGAAAAGAGATTGCTGAAAGTTGCAATTAAAATATATTGCCTGCTGCCAATTGAGTATAGTGATATGAAACCATTGTGTTAAAATTTTCACTCTTTTCATGTATTCTTTTCACATAAAGTGATGTTAGTATTGTGTAAGTTTATATTGCAGTTATAATCCCCATTCTGCGTGTAACAAATTAAAAAAAAAATTCCTTTATTTTTCTGTTGTCCTGAAATGTTTACAAACTGAATTCGATGATATTACTTTTAATTGCAAGAAATATTAAATAAAGCAGTTTGGGTTTGAGTTTTTTTAATGTATGAGGATATGCTTAATTTTTGATATTTTGTACTTAAATATAATGTGCATTTGCTTAATTTTTTAATTTCCAAGTAACAATGAAACAGTTTTATGTTTTTAGTGGCCTGTTTTGAAATTAAAACTATCAGATATCAAAAGGATAATTAAAAGAAGATTTCTGCTGAAACAAGTTGTAAGAAAATTTATTTATTTGATATTTATATTTGTAATCATATTTTATATTCTTTTTTGTGCATTATGATAAGCAATTTTGTAGATTAACTCAGTTCTATTGAGGTAAAACTTTCTACATTTACCCCCTAGGGTCTAGAATTATATTGCTCCAAGCACTCTCCCACTCGCCATTTATTTTTGTCTTTCAAGACTCAGAGGGAGAGAGATAATTTATACACAAAGCTAGTTCAAGAACCTGGTAAATTTACTCTCTTATTAGTAATTCAGTGCAATATTGTAAAAAGTTTTGGGTTTCCTTGCTAATTTGTATTTTTTTTTTCATAAGCTGTTAAGTTGGATGATAGTGGACAAGAAAATATGACTCTTCTATGGCAGAATGGAGTGATATCTAATTATGATTATCTTCTATATCTGAATAGGTAATTTGGAGTATGTTTATATATATTAGTATGTGTGTTGGATTCTTTGTGTAAAAAGAAATGTTAAGATAAATTTCATACACTCATGATTTATTTTTTTACAAATTCAAAACCTCTTTTAAAAGCTGGCCATCCAAGAGGTTTTTTTTTTGTCAATGGCATAATGATCATCTAAGCATTTTTCCAAGTAAAATGTTTTTCTGAATATCAATCAAATTATATTCCATTATTGTCCTCTTTCAATATTTTATCATTTGCCATATATATATATATATATATAATTTAATAATTACTTTTTAAAAAGTTTGCACATTTGGTGGCTAAATGTATTCTTTACAAAACTTTGCATGGAACATTTTTGTTTCTCTTGTTTCCTTTGTACTGGGAAAAAATATATAACATAGATTGCATAATAACATTATTGTAATTGAAAGATGTAAAATAACAGTCACTATATATATATATATATATATATATATATA
>BMAW01046309.1:877621-998508 GCA_019974015.1 Nephila pilipes | reverse complement strand
TGTATGCTTGATTATATACAGCCTTTTTCGGAGTTTACTTTTGTGTTAAAAGAGTGCTCTCTAAATAAGTTGTTATTTGCTCTTTGAATTAAAATGCTTTATGTCTAAAAACATTATTTAAATTATAAGTTAAAAAAGTATGATGTGAAATTACAAAAATATTTAATAATTCATGTTATCAAATTATAATCTAAAAACTAAAAATTTCAATTTCAAAATATTTTAATCATCTGCTAAAAAGTGTTACAACTTCTTTTAAAAAAATTGTTCTGCATCCTTAAGAAGAATGGTTTTCTTTCTTAAACAGTTTAATTATGCAGTAATATTAAAAAATTTAAAAAAACAAATATCCTCTCTTTGTCAGATCACTAGTTTAGTCTGAATGTATTGAAATTATTTATATAAACATAATGGAATTAAAATTAATTTTAAATTGTAAAAAGTTTGTGTTCTCTTTTGTAATTTGGTTAATTTTATTTTATATGGCACCTTTTAGTAGTTTTGATGATCATAGAATAACTTGTTGGTTTTGTAAATAATTTTGAAAAAGGGAAAAAAAAAAAAAAAATCTGTTGTACAGAGTTACTTTCATTTTGAATAAAACTGATTTTGACAAAATGCTTTCCCCCATTTTTTGCTTCCCTTATGGATTTTTGATAAGCAATTCTTGTTGTTATTTCCTTTTTTTTTAAAATTTTATGTGAACACTAACACCACCATTTAACACAGATTGTATCAAATCAAAAAATTTCTTTAACCTATTCACCCTTTAAATAAAAGTACATTCTTATTTCAAAAGTTTAATTTTCTTTTTGTTTAATTAATCTGAATGTTATTGAACATTTATAAAAATAAGCTATTAATATTTTTGTACAATATGTCAAAACAACACTGCAAAATAAGAATGAGTTTTTAAAATCAGCAATATAAATTAAAATTGATTTTAAAAAGGGGGGAAGAACTTTAGTTCAAAACAGTTAATCTGTTAAATTTTAAAAGATTAATTTAAAGATAATGTTTTTATTTTTGATTTATATAAAACTGTAGTATGGAAAAATTTTATTTATGAATAAAATTCATTTAAGTGAATAAAATCGTACAAAAGAAAACGGAATATAAAATATCCATAATACAAAGTCATTTAAGAAATATATTGCTGAATATGTCTTTGAGATTGTTTTTTCAGTTTCTATTATATTGAATGAGTTTGTGAATTAATCTAAATCAGGGTAAATATGTAGAGTATTAGTTTAATGTTTGTATTTCTTTATATAAAAATTGTAAGGATGTAGTTGAATTCCGAAAGAAAAAAAGATTATAGTTTTTGTAAATTACAATAAAAAAATTACTAACATTTATTAAATTATTTTATCTTTTTTATAGTTTGGCTGATCGCAGTTTTAATGATTTGACACAGTACCCTGTATTTCCATGGGTTCTATCTAATTATTTGTCTGAATCTATAGGTAATATATTTTATACTTGTATTGCAGCTAAAAATATTAAAGTATTATTCTTAGCCTTTTCATTTTTTGACACATTTGTCAATTTGAAAAATTTTCAGTATGCAAATGTAATTAAAAGTAGGCCATTAAACAAAATGGTAAAAGGATCTCATAGCAACAATTTTAAATAGTCATGAAGATAAGTCCTTATCTTTCCAAAATGATTGAAAAATGTGGTATAAAGTCGTAATTTTTATTTTCAGTCATAAAAAAAAGGAAAACTTCAATTTTTGTAAGCTATTAATGTTTTGCAGCTGGATAAAATTAGTATCTTTTTTTAATGGCTCAAGCGGAATAAAAGTATGATGTTAATAAATTAACGTGGATAGTCAATGTACATAAAAAAAATTCCATTATGAATGCTATTTTTTTCTCTGCACAAATGAATTCTTGTCTTGATACTAACCTAAATCTTTAAAATTTGTTAGATTCCACCAAAAAATTTCAAAGTTTGGTGGCATAAAAATGCTAAATAAGTTCTGATTTTATATTTTTCTGTGTTAAGGAGCCGTATACCAGTTTTCAGTTTTAAATGTTGACCTACTGATTCATTTGTTTTTGAAAAAAAGAAAATATTTAGATCATTTTTTTATTTGATTATTAAACTAATAACATTAATTTATTAATATTATAAAATTAAGATTAAAACAAAATTTAATATTAAATGTAATTTAAATTTAATTTCGAAAAAATTATTAACTTTTATTAATTGTTATGATTTTAAATAATAAAATTACAATTTTATAATTATCTTTATGTCAAAAATTTATGAGATGTGCTTAATATTAGATTTAATTATGTATGATTATTGTCAAATTTGTTGTAGCATAATATATTGAAATATTTTCATTATTTAAATAATTTTTTTAGTAATAAATGAAATTTATTTGAAGTGTTAAAGGGGGAAATTATAATGGATGTGTGCAGCTCATTTCTCTCTCTCTTTTTTTTATCAAGCACTGCTTTACCAAACATGCCCTTTGTTCCGAAAAAATCAACCAAAGTTCTATACTAACTGTTGAAGGGATGGAAGATTTAAAAAAATTATTTACTAGACTATTTTCCACTTTTTTTTTTCACTTGCATTCTATTTATTTTTTTAGATTTAGATGATGAATCCATTTACAGAGACTTGACAAAGCCTGTTGGTGCATTAAATGAAGAAAGATTGAAACGATTAAAGGTTAGATATATAGTTTTTTTTTTTGAAAAAAAAATTGCATTAATTTTTTTAAAGATAATCTTTTTTTAACTTAGAATGACATTAAAAAGAAATTATTTCAGTTAATGGTTTATTTTTATTAAAAAAATATTTACTCGAAATTATTGCATTACTTCTTAATACGTTTAAGAGACTTCAGTAGTTGTTAAATCAATCAAACCATATTTTTTTAAATTCTGAATTTATAATATGTATTTTTCTGTCTTCTTTTTTAAGGATCGTTATAATGAAATGGCAGAACCCAAATTTTTGTATGGTTCTCATTATTCTACACCAGGATTTGTTCTTTATTATCTTGTCAGAAAAAGTATATTTCTTTTGAATTTCTTTTTTGATGTTAACTTGTAGAAATATATATTTGATTCATATAAATTGTTTTTAATTAATAAATTCTTATAGTGCCACAATACATGTTATGTTTGCAGAATGGACGTTTTGATCATCCAGATCGTATGTTTAATAGGTGAATATGATTTCAAATTTTGGAATCCATTATTATTTATTTAACTTTATTTTAAAAAAATTGTGTATCTCTGTTATAGTGTTCCTGACACATGGCGAAATATTACTACTAATACTTCTGATTTTAAAGAGCTTGTTCCACAATTTTATGATTTAGATGGAAATGGATCTTTTCTTGTGAATTCTAAAGTAGGAGTTTATTAATGTTATTAAATAAAATAAATTATATAAAATTACGTAATATTTAGACTTGTAATAATACATAAACTCTTTTATATTTCACAAAAATGAATTTTAAAATAAACATATGAACAAGTATATTTAAATAGAATTACAAAATACAATTGAATAAGTAACCTCAACTGATTTAAGGTAATCTATTATCAATGTTATTATTATTATTTGCTAACCAGAATTCTTAACTTTTTTTTTTCCTGCAGTTTTTATAAAATCTGTTCATTTATATATTTTTTTTTATATGTAACGTTGATTAAAATTAAACTAGTATAGTTGTATCATTTTGAATTTCAGTCAGTTACACATTTCATAGCTTCTTTTAGAGGTTAGCTTCTGGCCATGATTTTTTTTTTGTTTATTTTATATTTGAAGTCGCATATAAATTTAATTATCAAATACATCTTGAATGTTTTTAATATTTACTATTAATTTACAGTAATAATTTAAATACATTAATTCTCTGAGATATTTTTACATACATTTGAAAAAATATTAGGTTACTTCAAATTAATTTGGATTTACTTATGATGAACAGTTTTATATCATAAACATTATTTTTAGAATTTAGATTTCGGGACTAAAATGGATGGTTCCAAAGTTGGAGATGTTGAACTTCCACTGTGGGCAAAAGGTAGTTTTGTCAAAATCATTGGTATTTTTTAAAACTTTTGCTATTTGTCCATTAATGGCGATTGGGAAATAAAATTGGAGTGGGGCAAAAAATATAATGATTATAAAAATAAAGTTGGTAGGCACATACATAAAATTTAAAAATTTAGGTACAAAATTGTAAGTTTTTGACAATTTTTGCATGAATATGGACAGAGAAGTAAAAGTTTGACAATTTATACTAACTTTCCTGTGGCTTAGTTTTAATACTAGTGTGTAACTTTTTTTCTTTTGAAATTTAATATTAAATATATATTATATCATAGGAACAATATTACTCTTGTATGAGTAGCGAGCATTTCATTTTAAAAAGAGTGTTATTTGTTTAAAATTAATGCTAAAAAATTATAATTTACCAAAATCAAAACAGTGAGTGCTGTGGTGCTTTACAAAACAGTTAGCCACAATTCACGAGTCTTAATAACTGTGCTGTGTGTTAATAATGCTTACATTTTGTGTGTAATTTTTTTTTTACTGTGTGTCAATAATGCTTACATTTTGTGTGTAATTTTGTTTACTGTGTGTTAATAATGCTTACATTTTGTGCATATTTCCATAAAGTAAATTTTTTGATAATTACAAAAATTAAAGTGAAGATAATTGCAGGTGAATAAGATAACAGGACTTATGTAAATACTTTGTTTATAATTCCTAGTTTTAGGTACCTAAATATGAGTAAAAATTTAATTTCCCCCCAAAACTGGAATGGAACATCCACCACCCTGCTCCCTTCCCCAATCGCCAATACTGTATTTGGCTGATATGTTCATTTCTGATTTTAAAACGATTTCTTTCTATTTTTTTCTTGACATTTCAGATCCAATTCATTTTGTTCAAACTTTACATGAAGCCTTGGAATCTGATTATGTATCTTGCAATTTGAATCATTGGATTGACCTCATATTTGGTTTCAAGCAGAGAGGAGAAGAAGCAATTAAAGCAAACAATGGTATTTATATGATCTGTATTTATTTTTATGTTAAAATTTCTGGTAGATAATATCAAAGCTAGGGGGTAAAACTGGATCTTTATATGTGAAAAGAAAGTTAATTTTATTTTATAACTTATAATTTGAGCTAATATAATATTTATCATAATCCTTTTTTTTTTTCCCCCCCTTCCATATTAAACTTTTTTTTTTAAAAAAAAACCTAAATTCTCATTGTTCCTTTTTTTTTCTGTTTTAACTTTTCAAATATGATGGAATTTTTTTCTACTTAAATATTGAATTTCTGATGGGTTTTTAAACAATTTCCAATCAATAATTTTGTGACAGAAATCTGTGTAGAATTAGTTGATTTGTTTGAATTAATATCAGTTAAGAGATATACATAAGGTGGAAGTGATAAATCTTGTAATTTACTACCATGGTCTTTTGAGGAAGATTTTATCTGAGTAGTTCCTTGAATGAAGTGTTGTTTCTCTCATATGTCTGCAAACCCGTGTGGTAACCGGGAATGACAGAATAGTCCCACTGTAGCTCATGCATATCGTAAGAGGTGACTAAAATGGGTACTCAGCGTCTGGGGATATAGTCGGGCACCCTGCCTCTGGGGATTATATCAGGGGACCTTGGGGACTTGCCTTCTTCAGATAAGTACGGGCATCATAACCCCGAGGCACCTTAATGATCTTTTTCTTTCGCATGGGGTTTACTGTCTTTGGTAAACACGGGTGACACACTCCCGGGATAACCTAGCGATCATTCTCTATTTTTGACCCTCCTTGTCAACCACTTTTTGTCTTTTTTTCAACTTCACATCTAGACCATAGTTTAATCTTGTTTGGCACAGCATAGCCATATCTGACTCTTGCACCAATAAACTTTATATTCACTCACTCACTCATATGTCTGCATTAATTGCATTTTTGTCATTTAAAAATATTTTGGAGATTAGAATTATATGGCTATATCTATAGTTTTTCAATTTTTGTGGATTAAAAGTGAAGAAATGTAACTAAATGTAAGGATTTCATCTAACTTTCTTTAAATGTACTTTAATTGAATCAATGATTTTGAATATTGAAATTTCACTATTTTAAAAAAAGTATGTGCTAAAATGTACATATTTCAAAAAAAGGGGCAAAAATTAACTTCTTAATATCATAAAAATTGTTTTACCTACACATCATTTATCCATGAATCATTTTTTTTCTTTCAGTATTTTACCATCTAACTTATGAAGGTGCAGTTGATTTAGATAGGTTTGTAATATTCATTATGATTTATATTCAATTATTAAATTATTATCTTAATTTTGTTATAATTGTTATGTTATTTTAATCTTATACAATTTTTAAGAGAACTTTTAATATGTATATTAAAAATTTTGATTACATTTAAGCTGTAAATTTCTTAAGTAGTTTTTGTTTTGATAGGATTGATCTACAACCAATCATTTCTTAATCAAAATTCATTTATAGTTATTTGTAGTTTATATCAATCTATGTGTGTGTTAAAAATTTCATTTTTAAGTTTTTGTGGTTGTATTTTTTTGCTGTGTATACATTGGGTTGGTTTTGTTAAATGATATTTATGGCTGTAAAACATTTGCATTCTATGATTGAAATATTCTTTTTTAAAAAAAGAGAGAGAATATTGTATTCAGAGAATGGGAAAATCTTTCATTTTAATTAAAAATTTTCTTAAATTGTATATCCATCTTAAAACATTAAGCTTTTTTTTTTCAATGTGTATTGCTCCCTTAATTTGAATAGAGAAATTTTTTTCATTTCGTGCTTTGTAAAATACATTTAATCATACATACTATGAACATTGTTTCAACTTAATAAAACTAATTTTACTGGAAGGATGCAGGTGAAGTCTCTTGACATACAAGTAAAAAGGAAAAATTGATTATCTCATTAATGCATCTAATGTGGTGTTCCTGAGCAAATGAAATTTGTGCGGAATATTGAAAAGTTATTTTGCTTATATGTATGCAAAGTTGTTCTTTTTTAAAGTTTTACTTTTTTAAAATTTGATTATTAATTAATTTAGTAAGAGAGAATAAGTATAAAATCATAGTTTAGTGAATAAAAGTTTGTTATTAAATATAATTTTGAAATAAGCCTTTCTACTGTAGTAAGTTATAAAGAATTTGAGCGTATTTTTAAAGTTATTTGTTTCATTTAATGTCTCATATTTGTATTCTAAGTATTTTTTTATTAATTTTTTATTGCATTAGTTCTTAACAAAATTTATTATAGATCAATGCTGAGTATGAAAATGTGCTTGTTTCTCATCTATATTCTCATTATAATATGAAATAGAATTGTGATTTGAAGAAATAATTGTTTTATCACCCACCCCTCTTATTTTACTTCATAAGATATATTTGTAAAAAAAAAGGTTAAATTTCTTTCTTCCTAGTATAAACGATGTGAATGAAAGGTATTCTCTTGAAGTGCAAATCATGGAATTTGGGCAAATTCCGAAACAATTATTTACAAAGCCACATCCTCAGAGAAGAGTACCTTCACCATTAGATAATCTTCCCGATTCTGTTAACAATATTATCTCATCTAAAGATGGAAGGAGTAAGTTCAGATCTTATTTCCAAAAAAATTATGATCAATACTATGATTAACATTTTATAAAAAGGCAAATTAAGTAATAAAAGAGAACTTTTTTAAAAAATAAGCAATATTCAGCTGAATATATAGTAAATGCCACTGAATTTAGTTTCATTAAGAATTAGCAATCTAATTACTAATTAAATAAAAACAATAACCAAGTAATGAAAATGTAACATATGCCATATATATCCATTTATTTAATATAATATAAAGGAATAAAGATTTATAAGTATATTAAAATAATTCATTGATTAATATTAAATATGTTTTTGAAAATTACTGGAGGAAATGTTGCAAGTACCTTTTAAAATTCGCAGTTAAAGATTCAAATAGTTATTTTTTGATATTTTTTTTATTGTAGTTTTATTTTATTTCTTTTCTTTGTCAATATAATCTTGTGCTGATGTAATATATTCATTTTATTTTGTAAACTCTGAAGTAAAGATTATGTTTTGAAAATATCACGATAATGGAATTGTCTTTATTATCCATGGCTCTCAACCCTTCTTCTGATAATTTCATAATTGTTGGTTTTGATTGGACTGAGTCCTTCAGGAATAAAACAGCTTTAAAAACTTGTTCATGAGGAAATTTCTTTGAATTTTTTTCAGGTTTTTAATATAAAAGAACTGATTTGCTGAAACAGTTGTAACATTAATTAACATTATGCTCTCGCACACATTAAGTGTTGCTTAAATATATAGCAGAATCAAGGTAGCCAAGATATATATGTGATTTTGATACCATTAATTTATTTGATTATGTTAACTTTGATTACTTTCATATATGTTTATTGTATTTCAAAGGTATTAAAGTGTTTGTTTAAAACACAGATAAACAATTAATATATACTCTCAAATTTGTTAGTTAAATTGTTAAAGAACAGTTGAATGTTAATGAACAGTTTAACAAATCACCTGCATTGCTTGGATATTGTATTGTTTTCAAATATTACAATCTGTAAATTCTTTTTTTAAATATTAAGATTTGAAAAGTTGTATTAATATTTTTTTATAATTATATCCATTCATTTAAATAATAGCTGCATCAATGTTTAATAATTTTATTCAGGTGCTTCTATGTCTAGCACAAGATCTGAATCATCATCTAAAAGATGGAATAAAGATGTTACAAAACTTTCTATGTGTTTTGATTGTAAAGGGCACAAAGAGTAAGTTTGTAGTGAAATATAAATATATTTCAAATTCTTTATGTGAATGTATTTATGCTTAATTTATTTGTACATTATTAATAAGAAATTTCTGATAAGCATGATTATAAAAAGCATATTATAAAAGTATTGAAACTATCAAATTCCCATGCTTCAAAACTCTAGGGAAAAAATAGTGTATTTTCATTTATTAGCATGTATCATCATAATAGCATAGCTCAAAATGAATTAAAAAAAAGTATCTTCTACGGATACATAAAATACACTCAAAAGGAAAATTATCTTTTTGAAAAATATATATCAAAATCTTATTTAATGTATTTAGAATATTTTAAATTAAGTTTTAAAAATTGACGTTTTGCGGGAATTGTAAAAAATTTAAGGCAATGAAAGCTGAGTGATTTTCAAATCCAATAATTAAATACTTAATCAATAATATCTATTCATATGTGGCTTAAAATGGTTATTTTTATAAGCATAACTAAATACATTTTCTAAAAAATGGGCATTTAATATTAATAAATACAGAAGCATGAATTTATTCTTATAAGTATTTAATGACCATTAAATTTATCTTATGAATGTACTTTTTAACATAAGCATTATTATCATGTGAAATCTAATATCAATTTCTAGTTTATAAAAAATGTTTTGTAGATTATTTTAGATTTCATTTGTTTTAATTATAATTCACTGTATTTTTAATTATATTTTCAGCGTTATCACAGATATTTGCATTACTAAAGACAAAAAGTATATTTTTTCTGTTTCAAAAGGTATGAAATATTCCTTTACATTACATATTCCTACTATTAGAAAATTATGCATGAAAAGATTTTTAAATACATATCTTTGTATTCGTTTGGAAAGGAATATGTATGTACTCACATATATACACATGTATTATATTTATTAAATATGTTTTTATTGGCTATAATTTGTAATTTGATATGATATTGTTACAAAAACTTCTGGATGTATGGGAGTTAAATGAAAGTCCAACTAGTAGGATAACAACAAATGACGCTTTTTCAAAAAAATGTCAGGACAACACGACACAGGTAGCAGAGCTTGGACTATAACAGCACAAACAGAAAACACAGTATTTGTACAGATTAGTGATGCAGATACAGGAACAAGAATAGCATTTGTAATGACAGTCCCATTTGTATCAGCAACATTCAGCTCACCAGCTTACTAGTTCCCTCTACGATCAAATCATGAGCCATAATAATCTTCACTTCCAGGGCAGACACCAGCCACTCTACAAATTCATTTGGCCCTACAACTGCCAATTCCTCGGCAGATCTGCTTGTCCAAATGCTGAGTGCTTCCCAATGGATTTCCCAATCATTCTGAAAAGTAGATTCCATAGACAGTCTCGCTCACTGATTGAGGCTTTTGGTGTATTTATACCTGTTCTGGCCAGATGTGACATCACTTTGGAAAATTCAGGAACAGTCTGTAGATTTCTTTTCCATGGAGATATTGACTACATTCCAGTGCTTTCAGAAACTTTCAATTTGTTGCCAAGTTGCCCAAACGGTTGCCAAATCCATCACAGAGGTTAAGGGGTCATTGCTTAAACTTCCCTTGGCTGACATGATATCTCTGCAAATGTTTCTTTTCCTTCAAAAGAGAAACATTGCAGAGAAGCATCATCTCATCTTTGTAACCATATTATGCAATTTGAAATTATGTCTAATTAATAATAATTATATACATATGTATCTATTTACATATATATATATACTTATATGGGGTAAGATTCAAAAGTTTCTGGATTGAATCTATAATTTAAAAAACTTTTTACAGTTGAGAAACTATATGATAATCAATTCTGTGTTACTATGATCTACCCTTCTTCTAAAAGTGGTTTGACCAAAATCATGTGATTGATGGTTCATCATGCCATTGCATTTTGTAAATGGGTGCATTTAGTAAACTGGCGATTGAAATAAAAGGTTGTTTGTTGAGCAGATAATTTATATCAAATTTTGTGTTTGAGAATTAGTATCAGATTTTGTGGGGGAATGAGTGCTACTGAGGTTTAAGAAATATTGGATCATGTGTGCAGCAGTGATCAGGGATGTCTTAAGGCATGGGCCAACTGGGTCTAGGGCCTTGCCTTTGAGGGGGACGTCGTCTCGTTCTCTACTCGGTCTCAATAAGAATAATTTTAATCATCAAATGTTACCCCCAGACATGATTGGTTGAAGACAGTTACTTCTATAATAAATATTTCTATTTACTACGTTTGCTAAGAATCAGGGAAAATATTAGTTTCATTTCTACAGTAAAAGCGAGATATATCCCATTTATTGATAAAAATGCTTCTGGTGTAAAGACGGTCACAGACATAATAGACACTCCTTCCTGCAACCTTTTATTTATTTGCACAAATGAGTTAAGGATCACTCATAAATGGACAAAAGATATACTTAAGCCCCCAACAGAAGTGACAAAAACATATTCCCTATTGTATGACTGGTGTCAAGGCTAATAAAAAGAGGGTTGAAATGACACAGAGGGAAATCACACTTTTTTGAAGAAACTAGTGGCCTACAGTTATAAATCAGCAATTCCTTCCTTTAAATTTAATTTCTTTGAAACTGCAAAAGGTAATTATGTTTTTATTTTTGAATTTTATTTCTTTGAGATTTAAGATAATATACAAATATTTATATGGCATTAAAAAAAAGTATAATAATATGTAATTGTATTTGCTTTTTTTTATAGAGAGTTATAAAAATAATATCCAGTTTAAAAAATTCTGCTCTTTTTTTTGTAAATTTTCACTCTCTCCCTCTGAACAACATGAAATAATATCTTAACTGTTTGTAAAATTATATATGAATATTTCAATGGAACCTGTAAAATATTTTTATATGATTAATATGCATAAGTGTGCGCTTCCTTCATTTTGAATGCACTAACAGGTCAATTGAAAAGTCCCCGGCCTGACACATTGATGGCTCTACTAGAATTAAATCCATTTGTTTTTAGTTAGCCCTAACCCTCAAAAGATGTGTGTATAAATTTGACAGCTGTCGGATCATTAGTTTGTGAATTATAGCATTTTGAGTGAAGCAACTTTTGTTATTGTGAAAAAAATGGATAAAAAGGAATTTCACGTGTTGATAAAATATTGCTTTTTGAAGGGAAAAAATACAGTTGAAGCAAAAACTTGGCTTGATGCCGAGTTTCCGGACACTGCCCCAGGAAAATCAACCATCAAGGATTGGTTTGCTACGTTTAGACATGGTGAAATGAGCACCGAAGACGGTGAACGCATTGGACGCCCAAAAGAGGTTGTTACCGAAGAAAACATTAAAAAAATCCACAAAATGATTTTGAATGACCGTCAATTGAAATGGAATGAAATAGCAGACACTCTAAAGATATCAACTGAACGTGTACATCATATCATTCACGAATATTTGGGTATGAGAAAGCTCTATTCAAAGTGGGTGCCGCACGAGCTCACTTTTGACCAAAAATTGTTGGCCTGCCTCAGAGTAGGCCTTTGATAATTGAATTTAATATATAATGCCACATCAACAGAGAAAGACAAATTCTAATATTTTAAAATCTATATTTATTTTACACTATTATTTATTTACATTATTTACAATACTAATAATATCACTTTCTAAACCGAAAGCTCCAACATTATAACGATGGTCTCATCGATCATATTAAAAAAAGCACGAAGCCCCCAGTTTATTTGGCCATTCATAAACAGCTGTCATACAGCATCCAAAAAGAGCTTCCTATAACCGCCAAAGACTCTTGCACCATCCGTCAAGCATCCAAGAAGCAGCAAGTCCAGTCAGTCAGTCATCTCTCAAATCTAATAAGATCTCCTTTATATATATTCCGGAATTTGCATTCGACACCGTCAACTCGACAGTTAAAAATCGGCATCCAATGAAAAACAACTTCATATGACGTAATAGAAAAACACCGTCGAATGCAAATTCCCGATCCCATTGCCAGATGCGTGAGATGACGTCATATCGGAAAACGTAATTCCACGTGATTACCACGATATGACAACAAAAACAACGATGAGTTGATGATTCGGAGCAGTGTTTGAAGATGATCAAGCGTAATAAACCTGAGTTTTCGCGTCGATATGTGACAATGGATGAAACATGGCTCCATCATTTCACTCCGAAGTCCAATCGACAGTCATCCGAGTGGACTGCACACGATGAACCCGCTCCAAAGCGTGGGAAAACGCAACAGTCGGCTGGCAAGATTATGGCGTCTGTATTTTGGGATGCGCGTGGAATAATTTTCATTGACTACCTTGAAAAAGGAAGGACCATCAACAGCGACTCTTACATAGTGTTATTGGACCGTTTGAAGGACGAAATCGCCAAAAATGGCCACATTTGAAGAAAAAGAAAGTGCTGCTTCACCAAGACAATGTACCGTGTCACAAGTCAGTGAAAACGATGGCAAAAATCCATGAATTGGGCTTTGAATTACTTCCTCCTCCACCGTATTCTCCAGATCTGTTCCCCAGCGACTATTTCCTGTTCTCAGATCTCAAAAGAATGCTCGCTGGGAAGAAATTTTCGTTTTGATTTAGCTTTTAATTTCGGTGAATTTAGCTTTTAGAAACTATTTACATTCAAGCCATTACAACCACTATTGTATGAATTCTTAGCCATTCCTTTGGATATGCCCATTCCCTTCCCAGAAGAGAGAGTTTTCTTTCGTTTTTAACTTTTGATTTCAATCGAAGGGTCCCTTAAATATACACCTTATTCTTTTTGTACACAGTAGATATGATCCCGAAGAATACGTGTAAAAAATTTTATATGTAAAATTATTGCATCTGTGGAAAAATAAAAGATTACTTTTAGTTCTGAGAAATCTGCAAAAATATTACAACAAACCATGAATTTCCATGTTAGGATCTCAAATATTTAATTTCATAATGATTGTATATATAACATACAAAGTAAAATATCATGAATTTCTCTGATAGGATCCCAGAGATTTCATTTCATAATGATTGTAAATAAAAAAAAAAAATTAAAATATTTTTTAAAAAAGGGGAAAAAAATGCCATTAATTCATTAAAAAAAAAAAAAAAAAAAAATCAGGCAATATAAGTTAGACAAAAAGATTTTATTCATTGTCATTTTCTGACAATATACATTTGCGCAAATCTGCAACATCATTCCTATCATTAGAAATATCTTGGTTATAGAAAGGATTGGAGGAAGAAAAAAAAAGAGAAAGTATAAAACTCGCTTGTATTGTGCTGCCAAGGCGACCGCCTTGTAAAAATACAAGAGAAGTGCTGAAATCAGTTTTTGAGAAAACAAAAATGAGACAAACGAAAACAGACAGCATAGGGTGTGGCCAATGGGGAAGTGAAGTTATGTGTTTGGATTGTAATTTTCGCAATTAGAATGTGTGGCTTCTATAGCCTCTAAAATGATTTAACTCAATTCTAGTTAGTGAATTCTTCCATTTCAAATAAATTGTGTTATTTTTGTTATCGTGGCCCTCCTTGTATCCAGAACTTGACATCTGTGATTGAATGCACATTTTTGCTGTTACTGTCTTTGTGCTTCATTGAGGAAATTCTTTTTGAAATTTGTTGAACAAAATTAGGATAAGCCTTTTATGGTGCTGATGTTTAAGTAGATTTAAGAGCAATTGAATATAAAATAAAGATTTGATTACTATTGTAACCAAGTTATAAGTACCTATTTTAAGCCATGCGAGCATGCATTTTATTATCATGCGAGAAAATATCAAAATTTTATGATAAAGATATTAATGGAGAGGAACTGAACTTGGAATGTCAACATTTCAAGTCATATATGATCACTGATGGTGTTAAAACATTGTTTTCCATGATATAACAAGATCAAAAGGTAATTCAAATGGGAAATAATGGGAGATTTAATTTTGGCTGTTAACAAAGATCTTCTCTTCTTGGCAGAATTGTTATAGGAGATGAGAGATTGTGTTTTTTATACAATCCACAATCTAAGAGAGCATCAGCAATAGCACAATCACCATGTTAGCATAGAGTCACCACAATCATTACATAAGCAAAAATTCTGCCCAGATTTTTCAAAAGAAAGGTAATGTTAGACCTGATCTTTGATATCCAGAGCATTGTGTGCCTGGAATTTATCCTTGAAAGAGGCACTGTGAATAAGGAATTGTGAATAGTATGACTATTCACAATCCCTTATTTCTATAGTCAATCCAAAAAAAATAAGACCAAAACTGAGGGCTGAGCAGTCATGGGTGCTTTTGCTTGACAATGTTCCTGCTCACCAATCCCTCCTTGTCTTCGATTTTCTTACAAAAGCACAAATAAGGGTTTTGCCACATCTTCCTTATTCCTCTGATCTGGCCTTCTGTGACTTCAGTCTATTTCCTGAACTGGCAAGATGCTTTCAGGGTCGTTGATTTGAATTCGCAGTTGAAGCTAAGACTGAATCACAGGCTGAATTAAAGGATATGATTAAAAATGGATTCCAGAAGTGTTTCAATGATCTTTACAAGCAACGGAAAAAGTGTGCTGTGCAAAAGTCTTATTTTGAAGGACGATATATTTCCGCTTTTTAATGGATATTTTTTATGTCTGATAACTTCTGAATCCTACCTCATATGTTTGTATATATGTGTATATATACTTGAAGGTAATTATATGTATGCATAAAATCAAAAAGTATCTATAATATATATTCTGTATAAATTCTTACGTATAATTATAATTTTAATATTAATGAATGTTCGATAATTCTTTGTCTATTGCATAATTTGTTATGTTTTTTTATTCTTTGAATAAATACAATATAATGTATGAATTAAAATATTATAAAGTATTAATCGTGTTTTAGTGTTCTTGTTAGTCTATTTAACAATTGAAAAACTGCTTATAAAGAAAAGATAAAAATAAAATTTTAATTGTTTTATATCAATATTTTTAATTATAATTATAAAAGAAAAAAATTGATTTAGGAAAAACAAAGTGTATTTTAACTTCTATTTTTTTTACATAAATGGTGTTGTTAAAAACAGTTTTGTATTACTCAGTGTTTGATTGTCAGTTGATGATATATATATATATTTTTAAAAAATAGATGGTCTTCTTAAAATGTATTCATTGGAAGAAAAAAGACAATTGAGAAGTATCAATGTTTATAATATGGTAATTATATCTTTATTTGTATTAATGTTTTGTTCTACATTATTATCTTGAAAATGATCATTATTTTTGTATTAATCATTTCATTAAAATAAATTAATTTCATAGGCCTTATCTTCATGCTCACTTATGGGAGATGATCGAACTGTTATAGTTGGATCTTGGGACAATTATGTGTAAGACATATTTTTATTAAATTTTAAACACTTCAATCTTGTGAAACTATGTTAAACAAGAGTAGAAATTCTTGAGTATATTGCAAATTAATCATTTAAATGCTGTTGTGATTAAATATCTAATGTTTATTATTAATATTTTTTTGTTTGAGTTTGAAAAATTAAAAAAGTAATTCTAATATTTACAAATAAAAAAATTAAAAAAAACTTAATTATTATTTAAAAATAAAATAATAATTGTGACTTAATAAATAATAATTGTGATTTAAACTTAAAAGTTAAACAATAATTGTGAGGAAGTAATTATAATTGTATCTTTTATTGCTTTCTGATGATAGGAAACAGTTAAAATCTTAGCATGTTCTTGATTTCCTGACATTTAATATAATTTTGTCATTTGGCTTTGTTTTTTAAAATGGTGGTCTTTCTTTTTATTTTTTGAAAAAAAAAAAGTTTAAAAGATTGCTTTTATTCTTTATATATTTGTTTTACTTAACATTTTTATACCCATGTTTTTATTTTTAGATATTTATATAATGTTGAATATGGGAAACTCTTAGCTACTACTATGGCTCATGATGATTGTGGTAGGTGCATCAATTCAATATTCATGTTAATAAATTAAAGTAATCAAAAAGAAAAAAATTTTAGGAACTTTTTGAAGAGTAAGAAAAATAATATGTAAAGTGAATTTCAAGAAAACAGATCTGGCTGCTAAGTTTTGTTGTGTGAAAATATTCCTAAACTCAAGATGCATATCTCAATGAGTGATAGAATGCAACTAAATGAATAGTTATCACCAAACAATCCATGTTCAGAACTCAAGTGGTAATGCACAAGAAGGTTCCTACGATGGGCGCATTTCCATTCCAAACATTTATTCAGAAATGCTTCTTGTAAAACCCTGAATGCAGGGTGTTGAGATTATCATTTTCCCATATGATAGTTATGGATATTCGAAATTTCCTTTTGCATGAATGTGCATTTGTTAGAATTAATAATCCATGTGCAGAAAAATATGAATCCACCTCATTTTGTTGCAGAAATTATGTGGCAAATTTCACATGGGGCCAATTCTCAGCAATTGACAAGTCCTGAACTCTTTGCACATGGTAAGGGTGCATTCTTTTTTCCTACTGTACTCACCATACCATCTGATGGGATACATAAACAGCTGGGAACAATGCCCATATGCTACATTCTGAAAACTTGTTAATTTGCTGCACTATATTGTCCATTACAGATAACATTTATATTCTTCTTACTTATATGGTATCATGCATGGAACTAGAAAAGAGCCTCTGTCGTAGAATTATTCTTACATGGAGACATATCTTGTTATGAAAATTTTTTGTGTAATCTTTGAGTTTTCTTAGCACTTTTTCACTGCAACTCCATCCATGCAATGCATTTCAGCCTTCTCTTGATTTAAGCATGCACCCATCTCTTTGGTTATCCATTGCACAAATGAAGGTGACTGCTGTGGACAATGTTTTTATTGTGTTCACTTGGAAGTTTCCTCTAATGCTTTATCGCTCGAGTTCCAAAAATGATTTGTTTGGGAATTTGTACTTTCCTAGTTGAATTCTATCACCCCTCCTCAACTTATGTATTCGTACCATGAGTATAGGAACACTTTGTATGCATGTATACAATTTTGATTAGGCAGGAAAAGGCTTTTTATATAGATATGTAAAGTACTTCACATTTTATAATTATCTAATTTTTCTAAATGCTCAAGCACATTATTTAATTTTTGTGGACTAGTTAGTCAAAATGAAAAAAGAAAAAAAAAATTTTTATATTTCAAATTATATCGTCAAATGAAAGATTCTAAAACATTTAATAATACTTTTTTAAAATTTTTATTGTAATATTTTTCACCTTGATAAATCATTTTGAATCTTAAATCATTTCATGCTTCTTACACTTATCAAAAATATTCAGATACCTTTCCAATGTTAAGATCATATTTGAAACTGTTCCAGAAGCTCTTTTTTTAAAAAAAATTTCTTTTCACTAAACTAAAATAATGTTTGCAGATTTGCAAATATGTATTTTTAACATTTTCATTTTCTTTTTTAGTAACCGATATTTGTTTTAGTAATGGTTTGCTTGCTACTGCATCACTTGATTCTACTGCTAAGGTAACTTTCATATTTCTGTAATTTGTAATAATATAAAGAATACGTTTGACTGGAATTATTTAAAAACACCCAAAAAATATAATGTACAACAATTGATGGTTTTTAAACTCTTATATCTTGGATAACACAGAGTTGCAAAATTTAAGTTTTTGTAAAATATAAAAAAAATATTTCTGTGACTTTTATGTTATTTGGTGTGCTGATTTCGAAAATGACCTCCACCCTCCGCATCACATCAGAATTTTTTGTAAAACTGATATCAATATTTTTGCTAAAACCCTGTTTGAAAAGGAATTCTCTCGAATAATTTAGCATCTACTATCTGGCAACAATATTTTTTATCCAGTTAAATCTATTTAAATATAGATTCTTGGTGAGGCAAGTTGATTTTTCATCAAATGGATGAAAACCACTGTTGCCAGATCTCACAAACTGCCTCTAGCAAAGTAAGAAGTTTCCTTGAGGTTCAAACTTTTTATATCCTATTTTGAAGCAGTTTCTAGAAGAAAATCACCAACAAAATATTTTAATTTAGTTTTATTAAGGTAATTTACATAAAATAGGCAATTGACCAAGAGGAGCAAATATTGTCCTTGTGTGCATGAAAGTTTGAAACAAATTTTAAATTGTGCAAAAATAAAAAAACGTTTCTATATAAGTACATGCTCTTTTTCCTTTGAAACTTGTTTTTGATGTTCTTCATTTATGTTCGATCTCGGGCCTATCTCATGTTAATAGCCATCAGTAGTCAGTGAACATGTTTTTGTTCCATCTTCCTTGATATTTGCACTTGATATTTTTGATGTCTTGGTGGAACCTTTCACTTTGTTATTTGCTTACTGATCCTAAATTTTCGGGGGGAAAGTCCACATGCGAAAGAAAGAAATGTATTTTGACTCTTATGGAGCACCCAAGGCCTAAAATTTGTCCTGAATATTCATTACAGTCACTTTATAGTCAGGATCCTTGTAATTACCCAGGAATTTTTTGACATCTTTGAAGACAACCCAAGTTCCTTTTTCTTTGTTGTCATGCTCTCAAACTCTTTATCCTTCTTAAGTTTTTTTGCAGATACCTGAACAACAAAGATTCCCTCTTGCAATTTGGGTTCGGATAAACCTGGAAACTTTTTGCACAGGTATTTGAAACAAGCAGCATATTTTGGAATATTCTTGACAAACTAATTCATTACATCTAAGTTTATATGCAGAAATGGTAACAATACTTTATTCAGCTCTACTAGCTGTTTTGAATCTTATTCTTGACGCTTGGTTTAAAATTTTGTCTTTTCGGCTATTATGTTTTGATCCAATTTTGAGTCTTATCATTGCTGTCCCAATCAGAAATGTAACATAGGAAGTTTGTATATCCCCAAATGGTTCAATCTTGGTTGGCATATTTTATTGAGGGCAAAATCTAGATTTATTCATTGTGTTCTTTTAAATGCATTAAGTGTTCCACTAATACATATGCATGCTGGCTTCTATGGTGAAGGAGGACAGCTTTAAGGCTTCTTTTGGATTGGATAAATCTATAAACAGCCTCCATTTATCTTAATTGTTATTGTTATTTTTAATTTGCTCATCAATCTGGGAACATCTGAATAATAGACTAGGTTCTCATCTTCCTCAAAGTACTTAACAAATTCGTTTTCTTCACTCCCATACCAATTAAAGGAGGTTCCTCCTTTGGCTAAGTTTTTTCTTTCAATCTGGAGACCAACAATTCTGCTGCCTCTTTTGAAAGTTCCTGAACTCGAGTCAGATCATTAAGTTCAACCTGAGAGAAGGGCTAAGATGAATCAGCTCCAGTGGTCTTACATTCAGTATTGGAGCCTTGAACTTGTGGATGATCCCAGTCTGAAGACTCGAAAGGAATGACTGGCAATTCCATTGGAGGCAAAGGCACTGGTACATTAAGTCCATGAGGAACAGGGGGTATAGCTGATGGAATGTTATCAGGGTAAGAGATTAGCTTTTGAATTTTGTAGTTATACATTCAGACATGGCAAGAACAAAATCATCTTAGTAGTTTTTCGGCTCCCTCCATGTCAGAATTGCAGATCATTAAGACATTGCACACAAGCTTTGTGAGAAGTAAATGACTTGTCTTTGTATCATAGTTTCATGCCAAAACAAACAAGATAAGGTTGTCTTACATAGTCTGTAATGCTTCTCACGGGATTTTTAATTACTATATATTCATTGCATGTGGAACAAAAGTCATCTGGCAAATTTTAGCAACCTCTCAATCTCAAAGCCATATTTCTCAAAATGCACAGAGAAAAATACAACTGTGATGTTCAGGACAGAGAAAAACACAGCTGTTGCTGTGATGAAGTTTCCATTTGTCACTGTATCTGCACATGCACGACATTACTCATGAAAGAAAAATTGAGACGAAGTTCAAAATTTCGACGACTTTTTTTTTTTTTATCTTACCACATATACAATAAATAGATGTTATTCTAAGTTAAAGAGAGATAAATTAAGTTCCTTGTGGGGGACATCTATTTTATATCTTTTATGGTGACTCCAGTAAAGTCGAAAGAATTCAGTCTTAGGAAAGATAACACATTCAAAATAAATTCAGATAAAGCTCGAAAAGTGACTGTCACCAACACTCGTTAAGTGAGATTTCCTGTGAGGTCTGTGAACCAAGATGGTCTGAGATAAGGTTTCACACGACATTATTGGTGAAGAGATGGCGACGTGGAGGTGTCACAGAGTGCCATTCTGTACGTTTTACCAAGGTAGAATGAAGGTCAGTTATGGAGGGAAGAAATTCAACGTTGAAAAATTTATTGATAAAAGTTCATGAAAATCCAAGAAAATGTGATATAAAAAATTTTCATTATTATTTTTGGAAATCAGTACTAAAAAATACATAAAGTTTTTCTATCACTTCCCATGTATTTTTTCCTTTGCAGGCCTGTGTAATTAGTAATGAGTTTGTGAAATGTCAAAAAAGGCTTTTTTTTAATAATTTAATTTCTTTTCTTAACATTTTTAATGTATCCCTAAAAATTAAGTATTTAAATATTTTTCAAAATGCATTGAAATATTTTAAAATTTGCTCTTTTAGTTAAAATTCTCAGGAATTATAGCAAAATATGTAATGATATATATTGAATGGTTAATACATTTGAAAATAAAAGATAAAACCCTTACCTCACTTTTAAGTACTAAAGGTCGATGGGTTATGTATTCTTCGCAATGAAAATCCAAACAGTTGTTTCAATAACTGCTATAGAAAAAGGTCATCAGGTTATTTTAGGTAAATAATATATTGAAATAAGACTATTTACATGTTTTATATTTCATACATAAATTTATAGTTTTATCGCTTAAAGATGGCACAGCTGATGATTTCGAAAGTTATGTTTAGTTGTCTTCCCTTCACTTCAGCAACTATCTCGTTTCCTCCACTCAGTGGCGGGGCTGTAGCATCATGGAACAAATAACTTAATTTCTGTAATTGTTGAAGAGTCTTTGTTAATAATGTTTACTCTCACAATGACAAGTAATTTTCAAAAATTAAATTATTTCATAGAAGTGTTAAAAAGCAATTAAATTAACACTGCTTTTGAAAATAATACTTTTATTAAATTTTATTACCTTTGCTTGGTTGTTTTAAAAAGAATTATCACCAGTTATTAAATAAGCTGATATTTTTTATATTCATGGAATGAATATTTTATTCAACCTTGCAAGGAACAACATCTTAAATAAAATGGCAAAGAAGGCATTGTTTTAAACTTATTGTTTTCGGAAACTTTGTATGGTTATATATAGTGACTAGCCGATACCCACCCGCTTCGCTGGGCAGACGATAATATTATATTTCGCAACCTATACGTAAAATATCATATGATGAGTCAGTCAGTGGTATTTCGCTTATATATATGTAGATTAATATGAATTTAATTCAAAAATATTTTACATGAGATATGATCCATAACGATAGTTTTCTTTTCTTTTTTTTCATTGTCTCCTGAATTTGATTTCTTAAATCCAGTGTTTCCATAATCCCTTCTTTTTACTTTGAATATTTTTTTTGTACTTACATATTTATTACTGATAAGGATATATTTTTTACACATATCCACCAGCTTTCATATTATTGTATGTATTTTTTCTCTCTCTCTGCCCTTTTATATTATGTTTATCATATATTTGTATTTCTGTTTTATTGTAAATTTTTTTAAAGGTCTGGAAGTATGAAGCTGCAGAAGGAATGCGTCCAACTTTTAATTTAAGTGTTAGTATTGACTTTATTTGGATTTATTTATTCTAAATTATATGAAATAAAAACGGAAAATATGTGTATAAATATATAATTGAAAATGAGCTCAAATTTCAAATGTGTATTAAAAGCTGGTAAACTTTTTTTTTTTTAAACATTTAGTAGAATTTTGTAACTTAACAAAAAATAAACTGCGCCATTTGACTTCTATTTGATACTTAGGTTCAAATCGGGAATAGGGTGACCCCTAGGAGATTGGCGACGAAACTTGTCGGCTTCCTAGATAGGTTGCCAAATGTGCGTGACTTAAGCATTGTGTATGCTGAGGGTTACCATGACTTAAATCACCAATTATTGCTCCCAAAAGTTGCCAATTGCCTAGGGGACACCCTATTCCCAATTTGAACCGATACTTAAAATCTGTGCTGGCTTCTTCAGTTTCATTCATTAGTATTTTTAGAATAACTTATGTGGAGTAGGTATTGAGCTTTTTTACTCAATATTTACAAGAGATTTGTATTGTAAAAATAATCATTTCCATAATTACAAAACTAATAGTGATCTAAATGATTTAAAAATTGTGCACTGCGAAATTTTAAAAATTGTAAGTGTTGTATATCAATTATAGTCTGAAAATAAATTGGCTTTTCTTGGTGCTAATTCAGAAAGAAAATTCCTACTTTATCAGAGCATGGTAAATTATGTAATAGGAAAAATATTTTTCAAAAAATAAGGGTGAATTATATTGTAGTGTCCAGAAATTTTTAATCCTTGTGTATCTTACTTTAACTGGAAGAAAAAAAAATTCATATTTAGATATAACAATCGTATACTAATCTCCTTCAAAGTAGTACTCTTGGGCTGCCAATAACTTTTCTCATCTGTTCTACCTCTGTCTAAAGTAGTACTAGAAAGCTTATTTTAAAATTTCACTCATCTGATCCATTGTATTCTCTTGGGACGGATATCTGGATTTTTTTTTCCCAACTGGTTTGTTGATTTCTGGTTTGTTTCCTTAAAGGAATTGCAAAGCTTTGCTAAGTTTTTTTTTTTTTTTTGTCATTTTGTCAAAAACAGAAATTTGATCATTTTCCTTTCATTTCTTCACTCATTGGCAGTCTGCAGATGATTGACAGCTTCTGTATTGAAGAAAAATTCTCACACACACTTTTTAGGATTAGCTACTTACGTGCACCAAACAATGCCTGTCAGCTTCAGTTGTTAGGGCATGCAAAATTTTGGACATACTATTAGAACACAATAGTGTATATAGTTTAAATTTATGGATTTCAAATTTTTTCCTTAGGCTCATGATATTTTTTGTTTGTATAAATTATAATGTTTTTAAATAGTATATATCTAATGGTTTGAATAGCTAGTTAATAATTGAAAATAATTACATTTATTGGATCTTCAACATTTAAAAGAATTTGATCTTTTCCTGTAACTTTATAATTATGTCTGTATAAAATTACTTTATTGAGGTTTTGCATTTTTGAAGTGATCTGTAATTCTGAAACATGTTTTGAAAATAAGAATTTTAAGACGTTAAAAATATTTAAAAAAATTCTTAGTTCAATTCTTAGAATTCATACCTTGCATATACTTTAAATTTTTTTCTGTAATTGCAACCTGTATTAAATAGTGGAGATAGTCTACTTTGCTCCTTTAATAAGCCTGCAAAGTCTACTTTAAGCCACTGAAGTCTTTAACTCTAGAACACTAGCGTGTTTGCAAGGTGTGTCCCAAAAGTATGTTGAATGACCTTGCGCCGCCGAAGCAAGTTGGTAGCAATGTGCATGCATTGATGGAAAAGGTGGTGGTGTTTTTCAGGAAGCCAATGATACCTGCGTTAGTGGCCTGCAGGCTGTTCTACAGTGTGCATTACTGCTTGTTCAAACCCTTGTTTTAGTGTCTCGTTGGAATTTCAAGGACCAGTGCTACATGATAAAATTTTGTGTTGCTCAAGAAAACGGGCACTTAGACCATTGCCTTACTGAGGGAAGCTTATGGAGACAATACCATGTCCCAAAATATAGTTTACTATTGGCACAAGATGTTCCTGGAGGGCAGAGAGGAAGTTGGGGACAAAGACCGCTTTGGATGCCTGTCAATGTCACATTCTGATCAAAGTGTAAAGAAAGGTAGGGACATGTTGAATTCTAATTGACACCTGAGTGTTAGAATCCTGGCAGATTAGTGTAATATGTGTCTTTAAAAGTCCTGAAAAGGCTTCAAAGCAGATTAAAATGCGTCAAGAAGGAGATCAGCAACACTTGGTGTATTTTCATGACAACTCACAGTCGCACACTACCTTCATTGTCATGGAGTACTTAGCGAAACGCAGCGTGGCAACACTGCCCCAGCTGCAGACAGCCTGACTTGTCACCAGCTGACTACTTCTTGTTCCCAAGAAACAAGATGGAATTAAAGGGCCACCATTTTGGGACTTTGGAAGCCGTCAAAGAAGCAACTTCGAGGTGCTTGAAGGAGATTCCTGTTGATGCTTTCCAGGGGTGTTCAGTGCCTGGGAAAATTGTTGGTGTCAGTGTGCCAACGTGGAAGGAAGCTACTTTTAAGAATTCAAGTTGCTTTTACCTTTATCTGTAATAAATCTTTTTTCCTGGACTTATTCAATTTACTTTTGGGACACACCCTCTATATATTCTGCTATTACTAGATATGCGCAAAATTTACATGCTCATGTAAAATTCGTTTCATTTGCTTATACTACATTAATGCTGTTTTTAAATACAATGAAAGTCATTTGCCTTTTAAAATTTAATACAATCTGTCCAATTGAAAAATAGATTTACTTAATAATTAGTTACCAATACAATTATATGTCTATACAGAAGAAGAACATGACTTTTGGTGCTTTCCACATTTGCAGATGGAGGTTGCTTTAAGCCTTCCACCAGAAAAATGGTTATCTTGTAATGCTGAAGTTAGTATTAATAATCCAAGCAAGGTATTCAATTCATTGTAATTTAAATTATTTAGGGAACCATCCATAACATTTGCATAACTTGTCTTGTTTTGATATATTTCTGCATTTGTGTGTGTAAGTATTTCTTCCTTTTCTACATCCAAAGTAAACAAATTAAAACAATCAATTGGTCCTTAGCAAATTGAGCCTTAGCAATTGGACCTGGTCTAATATGAACAATATTTCTTTGCACTAGCTTTATGTTTAGTGTTATCATTAATTTTCCTATACCACCATAACCATTTATTTCTTTTATTAAGTCAGCATCCAAAAATATATGACTTTGTTCATTTGTTATTTGTTTATTTTTATTTATTTTTTAACTTGAATTCAATTTTCTTTCTTTCTTTTTTACTTTTGACCATATCACTACTGTACTCAATTTCTTGTGTTGAAGAATGAATTGCTAAATCCGGATCAATCTCTATTTTATCATCAGAAATATAATCTGGATCAGCATCACTATCTTCATCAAATTCAATGTTATCGCCACTTTCACTATCATCATATTCCTTATATCAATTCTTGAATTTCTTCATCCTTTAAGTACTTGCGTCATTTGCAATTTCTTCAACACAGTATGAAATAAGAATAGAATTACTTTTATATATGCCAATCACAAATTTAAAAATGAAGACTCTATTACTAAGACTTTGTTAATATTACGTGTTTAAAAAATCGAGTATTACTAGCGACACGTAAAATTTACTTGGTAAAGGTCGTGGACTCTTTGTTGGTAGTTTTTGTTAAGTCATGAGTTTGAGGCTTGATACTATGAAAAAACCCACTGTGTAGCAGGGTCTGATGCAGGCTAAATCTGTCGAGGCTCAAAGTTCTTCCTATTGCATGGTTTATAAATAAGGAAAGGGAGGTGCCTGTTTAGGTGTTGTCCTTGTCATTTGACTGAGGTTTAAAATTACGAGGTTCGTTGACATTAGCTCTCAGGTTGCTTCTCAGTGCAGTATAAGTAATTAACCTACATATATTTCTAGGTGAGTAAGTAAGGTTACAGTAACAATCATTATTGTAAGTGTAAGGAATACAACACCAATTTAAAAGTTGTGGTTGGATTCTTTATTTCAGAAATGTTACCTCTCGTATACTTTATAAATTACTTGTTATGAGCTGTAAAAACTTTGAACTTGTTGTATTCATCTAGATCAAGGGTAGGCAAATAATGTCCCTCTAAATTTTTTTTGCCCCCCCCCCCCCCCAAGTCGAATAGAAAAATCCACCTTGAACTGAGATTTCTTCTGGTGTGTAAATAAATCAAAGCAAAACTAAGTGTATTTGCAAATCAAGCAGGTGAAAGCAATTTTTAATATTTCCCTTTGTTAGGAAAATAGAAAGGGCCGGATGGTATTTCTTAGGGATTATATCTAATGTGTGATCACAAGATTTCAGGACTGTACAAAAATAGTCTAAATTCAATTTGCTCTCTTATATCTTCACTGCTGATATTGATGGAACACTTGAGGAGCTGCAAATTAAATTTATTGATATGTATTCAGATCACAGTGTAATAAACGTTTAGTACTTGTGTACATTTATAAATCTTTTTCTTTATTGTTGAAAAATTACCATGTATGAAGAAATTTTCTGGGAAAATGTCCTCTAAATTTGGATCTACATAAATTTATGAGTTAAGTATTTTCTTTCTTGAAGATCAACAAGAGTAAAAGGGGTGGTGTTTTTCGGGAAGCCAATGATACCTGCTTTAGTTGCCTGCAGGCTGTTCTACAGTGTGCATCACTGCTTGTTCAAATCCCAACTTTTGTCTTTGACATATTTTGTAAGCTGTGATGAGAATCTCTACTAGCAATCTCACTTCTGATTTCTAGAAAAAGTAGAAGAATATGATAGAGTACATTTGTCTCATTAAACCAATTCTAGAACAAAATGCACTTTCGTTTATCATTGATATAAAATTAGCACAATGAATAAATTGAATGAAACTACCACTTTTTATTAAATTTATATCTATTGATTTTTATAGTACAATTTATGTCTTTTCTGAAATGCAAAGTTAAATAATGAATGGAATCATTTTAAAAAAGGCCATTATCCGCTAACCTCCACAAAGGGGCCCTGAAATCAAAACTATTACCCACCCTTGATCTAGATTAATAAATTTAACATAACTATGGTACATGCATAATACTCTGATAGAATTCTACTGTGCCTTGCTTGGCTCATTGCCAAAAGTAAATGACACCTAATTGATTCTCTAATCAGATATATTAATCAGCTTCATTAAAATGAAGGGAAAGTGCCTATGCATTTCCTATTTTGGATTATTTTGTTAGGAATTTCTAGAATAAACACAATTAAACTTTATTGCTTAACATTTTTGATTAAATTATCTTTCTATTGGTAAATGATTTGATAATAAAACTCTAAAAAAGTTGGAATTTTGAGCCATCAAAACTCAAATATATATCTTTGAATAAGGTATATTTTTATAGGAGGTCAGAACCTACTTGGGGTAAGCACTCCAGCAAACTTCTTTAGAAAGGATTTCATCAATTTTAACTACTAGAGTTCACCATTACATATTTTATGTCACTTTTAAATTATATGCTAAAGTAATAGTACATACACAAAAATTGTTTTTTTTCTGGCTAAAAACAGTAGAGGATAAATGTTTTGAAAAAGATTCACTCAGCATAGATACAGAAATAATAATAATATGAATAATTTAAAAAAAAATGTTACAAGATCCTATGATGAACTTGATTTTGTATGAACTGTTTTTAATTTTTCACAAATGTAGCTATTTCCACTATATATTTTGGTGTTTTATTTATAAATTTGTTTTTAATGCAGGCAGAACTTGATCATGAATCTGGTGTATATTGTCTCAGTTTAAATGAAAAGAATACCTTGCTAGTATCTGGGAGTTGCTGTGGTTATGTTTATATTTGGGATTTGATTACCTATATGCTCTTGGGACAGCATCAATGTAAGTATCTACAGTTTCAAATTTTTGATTCGTTTATTTTCTGTAAAATGAAGCGCATGTGTGTTAAAGGCATGCCAGACTGTTATTTTTATGTAATATATTCCTGTGCATTAGCTCTAGTTTGATGTAATAGGTTCAAATAACTTATTACTTTCAAATATTTTTTTCCTTATCCTGTTACTTTTGGATTTGATTTGCTAACTTATTAATTTTCAATTAAATTCCATGAACCAATTACATTCGAATTTTATTCCTTGACCTTATTATTCTTGCCAGCAGAACAAACTTCCGTCAATTCAGGGAACTGGGTATATATATGGACAAGGCCTTCTAGTGGAGCCTTGCACCCAAACACCTTATTTTATTCAATAATGCAATTGACCCATGTGGTTACCAGATATGACAGAATAGTCCCACTGTAGCTCATGCATGTTGTAAGAGGCTACTAAAATGGGTATCTAATGTCTGGGGGTATAGCCAGGCACCCTTCCTCTGGGGATTAATATCAGGGGACCTCAGGGACTTGCCTTCTTTAGGTAAGTACGGGCATCATGACCTCGAGGCACCCTTGTGATAATTTTCTTTCCTGTAGGGTTTACTGTCTTTGGTAAACATGGGTAACTCATCTCCCAATTACCCTAGAGATCCTTCTCTTCTTTCAGACCTCCTTGTCAACCAATTTTTGTCTTTTTTTTCCAGTTTTCTCTTGTATAGACCACAGTTAAATCTTGTTTGGTGCAGCATATCCACATCTAACTCTTGTGCCAATAACCTTTACATTCACTCACTCATCCATACAATTTATGTTTTACAGATCAATAAAATAGTTTGAGAGACCAATATTTAATGCAAAATCTTATATATAATGTTACATCTTACTTTTGAAACTAAGCATGCCATATTTCTACCGGAAGTATAATGCAAAATAATTATAAAAGTATCTTAGCGAATGTGGCATAAAAACTAACAAAGTGCACTTTATTCAAAATATCACATAGTAGATTATTCAACCTACTTTTGTTAGCCATAAAAAATAATTTAAAAAAAAATTAAATCCAAGTAAAATAAAGTTATTTCAATTTTGTATTAATAATAGATTTAATTAAACATTTTTCTCCTGTTTGTGTAAAATGTTTTGTGATGTTTTACTTATTTAATAATTTTTATTTATTAATTTAATTTTTTAAAAATTACTTTCATATTCATAACTAGTCCCCCTAACTTGAAAGCACATTCCTGACTTTTTGATTATGTTTGATTATGTTGCATTACCCTAATATTTTTGGAATTGTTATCAGCTACCCTATTACTTCATGGATTCATAAAACCATTTTATTTTTTGGAATCGTATTCCATAACCCTATCACGTTATGGAATCATATTCCACAATCTTATTACTTTGTGCAGCATATTTTATGATATTGTTGCTTTGGACCACTACTTTATTTTTAAAATTGTGTTCTATATTTTTTATTGTGTTTTATTATCGTATAATTTAATTTAAGTTTTAAATTAAACAATTTTAAGTTTAACAATTAAAAAATAAAAAAAAAGTTAAAATATCAGTATTTTTGGATATTTTATTGTTCTGTGAAAACAAAACTTAGAATAAGTGCATAGTTAGCACTTAATATATGTTTACTAATTCTAAAAATTTTATTACTGATTTCTGAAAATTTTTATTATCTATGCTCTGTATGGAATTTAATGGAATGAAAAAGATATATTTGAATGTTTTGTAAAAAAATCATTGGTAAACATAGGCATTCATATCACATTTTTTTTATTTTATTTTTGCATCGATTTCAAATGAATGATTTAAAAATTAAAATTTTTATGCTTTGAAAAACAGATTAAACATATTTTATACAGGTTGAACATTAATTTTAAAAATGATTTGTTCCTTGTTAGACTTACAGTCATTGTAATCTGCTTTATAGTGTTAATTATTTTATCATCAGATTGCTTCATGTTCAATATATGTGCTGATAATCATATTTTGAAAGTTTAAATTTAAGCTATTAACCAGGTTTTGTTTTACATTATAAATGGACTTTCATAAAGTCTTAGAATACATTAGGAAAAAAAAATACATGCTTAATATTTCACATTAAAAAAAGAAAGAAAAAGAAAAATATTTTTTGGAAAAATGAAAACATTTTCTTATTGCTTGAACATTCTTTGTTTGAAACAATACAACTGAAATATTTGATAATTATATAGAGTTACTCATGTATTACTAACTATGAAGGAAAATTATCATAATAAAAATAACTACTGTGTTTTCATATTTCAAGCTTTGTATTATTACTAAAATAATTTTTATAGTAATTAATGAATGAATTTCAATGGTTATTAATATTCCATATGTATAGCAAATGTTCCTTTAAAGTTTGAAATAAGTTGTTATCAGAGTTCAAAAACAATTTAAGTAATGCTTTCTCCATGTGAGAGGCAAATAGAAATTTATCTTCAAAATACAGAACTTATCGAATTTTTGTGTGTGTGGAAGATTATGGTGCATTATATATATGTATATACACACACAAGCAGAAACTAAAAAATTGGAATATTATTCATAAATCTTATAAAAGATTTCAATAAACTTTCAGAATATTATTTTTGTTGCTCATCTTATAAATAGAAAGTAAATAAATAAGATATTTTTCTGATCAGAATATAAATTTTCATAATTAGGAGTCGGATGTTTTTTCTTCAGTTATTTAAAGTCTTGATTTGAAATCCACCTTTTAAATTTTACAAATCTTGTAATTAAAAGGATAGGTTATTAAAATAAAAGATAAAATAGATAGGGGTTTGTATATGTATGAAATATATATTAACATATATTCTGGCATGTAACTTGCACTATAATTTCAAACTACATTTTTTTTAATTTTTAGGTATATTCTCTATATAATGTGCTCTCTTTTCTTTATAACCCTCCCCCCCCCCAGTTATGTGCACTTCTCTTATCTTTTAAAGTCAGTTATTTGAAGTTTTCCCCTAGCTTTTGAACAATTGTATACTGAATTTACTAGTGATGAGGGGAACAATATGTATGGGAGAGGAATGCTTGGGGGGAGGGGGTAAATAATTGTGTTCTAACTGGGTGTGTTATATCCAATTCAAATAAGCTCAAGAATATTATTCTAGATTTTCGAAAATAGTTCGACACAATTGGGTTATGAACAATCACTTCTGATCCAAATGAATTCAATCAAATTAGGAGTCAGATGTTTTTTCTTTTTCCAGTCATTTCCAGTCAGTCCAGTTTTTCCAGCCTTGATTTGAGGTGAACATTGAAAGCTTTTATAAATCCCATTTGGCTTAGTTGTAATACAATTTATCTAGTATGTTTTATAGTAGTAAATATGTTTCCTGCTGAATGAAACAAACACAGTGCTGGTTTTCGGAAATCGTGCTGCAGCAATGATGCTTAGTGTTGGTGAAAATTGCATTCATGAGTAAAAGAAAAATAAAATTGCTATAATTAATATGCTGAATATAATTAATATGATGTGAAAGAAGCAAAAATAGTTCTCATAGCAACTACAGGTCATGAAAAATTGGAACTTCACTGTAGTGTTTTCTTGTTTAGTAGACGGTACAAAATTAAAACCCATTGTTATTTCTAAAAAAGGGAATGCTGAGATATAATTTGCTGAAGGATGTTTTCATTAATGTGTATTAAAAAGGATAGATGAAAGCAACGCACAATTGGGGATAAAGAACATTCGGCAGAAGTGTCCTGGTGCCTTAAAGATTCTGGGAAGTATTTTAGTTTGGGACATGCTCAAATCCTGTCTAATGGATAATACAGAGAAGTTGATGAAAAAGTGTAACACAGACATGTAAGTTATTCCAGGCATATTAACCCTCCAAGCGTTTTACTTTTTTGTGCAAAGCTATTCCAAAAGCGATCTACTTAAGCTCAGCTACCAATCGTGAAAAGATTTCTGTTTTCTTTCACAACATCTTCAAAAAAGCAAGATGATCCTATTCCTTCCCCCTTTTAAGATGCGCATGGTTGACAACAACTCTAAGGAAGGACAGTTTTTTTTTACAAAGATCTATCTCTTTTATGTAAGTGAAAAGCAGTTTTGTTGCCTTGGGTGAATCTTGTGTGATAAGATGTTTTGTCATGTGGGGTTCAGATTATTGAGATTAAATCTTAGAAGGTGTTTGCCTGATCTATTGAGTTTCAATAAAAGTGTTTCAACAAATGAGTAAAAAATCATTTGAAAAAATTGGGGTTTAAAAGTTGAAAAATTTTGTTTATTTAAACAATAGAAAAATTCCTTTTTTTCTGACAATTTTCAAAATTTTTTTTTTAAAAAATAATCATTTTTATTTTAATATCGTGATTTTAACCGGGAAAAGCTCCCTATATTTATTGTTGAATACTATACCAAGAAAACACAAGATTATTTGCATGTTTTGAGAAAAGTAATGTTTAGTACAATGCCAGATTGGCTAGATTCACACAATCTGTTTCTGGTTCTTCCAGAAATAGTGGCACGCTCATATTATTGTCATGCTTAGAATTACCCACGACCTGTGACTAGTGACCATCTTTTTTTTTTTTTTTTTGCAAGAGTACAAATGACATATTATTATGCAGAATCATTAAATTTGTGGAATTAAAACTGAGCTTTCTCTGTTCAATTATATTTTAAATAACAAAGATCGATTTTTTAATATTTTTAATTTAAAAAAAATTTTAATTCTTAAAATTATATTTTTCTGTTGAATGAATTCTTTCAGCTTGATTTTAAATTTTCTTCCATAGTGGTCTTACTGCAGAACAAACCATCTCTCTCTGCATCCACATTTGTGCCAGGGCAACATGGTGCACATTCAATCAAAAATTTTAATGGGATATATATTCTTCAAAATGTGAAAATGTTTCTAACCATCTTCGATCTACATTTAAATTTTCAGCTTCCCCTTTCTTTAGTATTTCAGACTTTAAATACATATTCGCATATATCTTTTAACAGAATATTTTCATCGTTAACTACATCTTTCATATCAGCTATTACAAATTCAACTGTGAGAGAAACTTCTCCCATTTTAATTTTGTCTTTCAAAACAGTATACTCAAAATGCTTTTGTTCAGTGAAGTTGACAGACATTTCCTCAACATTTTTATAACAAATTTTGTAAATAATTTTAAATTTTACAAATGTATCCTTAATCCCAGGATTATAACCCTTCAAAATTGTTAGTTTATTCTTTAGTAATAAAGTAGGAATCAATTATCATATCTAATACATTATTTGTGCGTGTATATTCTGGCTTCAAAGTAAACCACCTCACTTTTGAATATCTGAGGAGCTTTTTATATTCGATATCAGCCTCAATGTAAAATTGCTTATGATTTGCTACTCAAACCATAAAGGGACTAAAATATATGACCAAATTCAGTCCAAAATATTCACAATATGTTAAAATCATATTCCTCTACTAATCTTAGTCCATTTTACAAATTGTACCTAAAAACAATTATAAGTGTTCATTAGACCATAAATTCAATTATATAGATGACTTTTTCCTAATAAAATTCATAAATTGTACAAGAATGTACAGTAATAAAATGTACAGTTACAAGTGGTAAAAATATAAAAGATATAGAAATTTTTTTAAAAATATTCCATAAAATGCTTAAACAAAGCAAAATGTATTTAAAGTACCTTAATGCCTACCTTCGGACACTTTAAGAAAAAAAAGAAAAAGAAATATTTGTGAAACACTTACGTTTTTAGTTACAGTGGTCTATATAAAATTGTAAATTAAAAAGTCATTTTAATGAACTTTTTTTTGTATTCAAATTTTGACCAAATTTGTTTAAAATTTAGTAAAAATTTTGACATTTACGCCTAAGTTCATACAACAAATTCTAATTAATATATTTCCCTTTTTGTTTTCACAATATATTCAATATGCATATATCTGTGTTGTGAAGCAGAAAAAATATAGTTATCTCTTAAACTTACTGAGTTATACCAAAACTTATGAACCCAACGTGATTTTACAAAAAAAGTATGTCACTTTTTTAAATAAAAAAATAACTCCAAAATAGATAGTTATATACTTAAAAGCTATGTTGCTCAGGTTCACAACATTCCAAGAAATGTACTGAACATTCATTCAAAAGTGAAATTTCATTTCAATATATGAAATACTTTTTAAGAAATGAGATTTTTTGTAATAAAAAAAATTAAAATTGCAATTTTTCAGAAAATGCGAATAAAGATTTTAATGTTTCTTAAAAAATTATATATTTAGAATAATGCATTCACTAACTACCCTAGAAGCAATTGCAAATTATTTTTGGGATCGTAAATATGTGGGCTTAAATAAAAAGTTATAAAAAATTTTTTCGAAAACTTTCTTGAAAATGGTAGTTTTTGGGTAGGCACATATCTTAACAAAATCAAAAGTTTGTCTAAGCAATTGTTCATTCTGAAGCTTTTAATTGTACAAATGGATATTTGCAGCAAAAAGATAAACAAATATAGTTGTTCAAACACATTTTAAATCCTCTAATTTTATTCAGAAAAATATTTGTATACATTCATGAGTCCATAAACTGTTTATAATACCGTCACAATGTGATATTTTTTTTTTTAAACACAGTGCTGCACAGAGTCCAACATTACAGTTTTTGCATTCAAACCATGTTTCTCTTTGAATGCATTTTGCATTATCATTTTTTAAGGCTGCATACATTTAAACAAAGAAATGTCATTTTAATCTTCTTAATAACGGAAAACTCATTTTTGAATTCTCACTAAAACATTTTTTACTTCTCTTTGAACTACCTATATTGCTCTATAAAAAAAAAACATGCACTAGAATATTTAGCTTAAAATAATGCCAAATCACTTTCATTTGCTTTGAGGGGGATCCTGGAAATGATGCAATCCTGTTCAGTAAACAGAAAACTAATGGTTGGAATTTAATGCAATCCCCTACTACTGAATTTTTTTTTTTTTTATGATAAGAACTGCATTTAGAAGGGAATTGGTTAATAAGAACTTATAAACGTTTGCATAAAATATCCATTATAGTTTAGGAGTGAAAAGGATGCAAAGGTATATTTTGGCAGTACAGATTTAAAAAGGAATACAGTATAAAGGGATACAAAACTACCTAAAGGAGTACAGTTGGTTACTTTGGTTATTGTTTGTTGTTTTGTTAGCAAAACAAGGCTCTGTTCAATACCTAAATCCTCTGCCCCCTCTGACTTATGCAGAACTGCAATTCACTTATAGTAATAAGTGGTCTATGTTACAAAAACTTAATTCTATTTGATAATTTGAATGTGAAGAAAAAAACAATTTGGTTTTTTAGCGAGCAATGATGACATAGAAAAAAAGTAATTTGTCCAACTAGATAAAATAGCAGATTTACCTCCCTGCCCAATTTTGTTAAAGCTTCAAATCAATATTAATTTTAAAAAATATGAATAAAATCTATTTTATTTATGGGATGCAATTTCAAAGAAGCTTTTGGATTGATTCAAATAAAATGATTGTTGTGAAAGCTAGGTCAAAGAATGTATTTAATTCAAACCTAATAAAATCTCAAACCAACCTTGCATACATTTACACTTACTGATACCCAGTACACTTTTAGATGGGACTAAAAAAAATTCTTACCCTTCCCATCTTGAACAAATGTCTCAATGGAAAATGTTTCAAACTTAAGGACAAGAGCGGGCCCCCAAATGAACAATAAAACTTCCTGTCAACTTCATTGTGCGTCTCCAGCTATCTATCAAAATGTTAAACCTTTAAAGGGGAGGGGGAGAGAATTTCGTAAAAATACATCTCACACGAATTGGAAGTAATCCTGTGATGGTGAAAATGTACATCTTTACTGCTTTTGGCAAGTTCAGAGTCAAATGGAATAAATGTTTGGAATGCTTTTGAAGTGTTTCGAGCAGGACGAGATTTTACGTTTATCACGCTTAGAGTGTTAATGCCATTAGTTCAGCCTTAAAATGTGTGTATTGATAAACCATTCAAAGGAAAATTAAAATGACAGTGGAATTTGTGGATATTAGAAGATGAAAAAACATTTACAAAGGGAGGCAAAATATGCAATGTCAGTCTAGTGTGTGAGTAGATAATAAAAGCATGGAATGAAATTAGATCTGACATAATTCAAAAATCATTTAAAAAATATAGTATATCTAACAATCTAGATGGAATAGAAGATGATTTTTTTATTTATGGATCAGAGTCATAGTTATGGTGAAGATGAAACACAGAATTTGATTATGTGCCGTAAGATATAATGGAAGACAAATCTGAAGAACATTTCATGTTATCTGATAATGAAAATTAAGTTCATAGGTATATCATTTCTTTTAAATGAGCAGCATGTAGATTCAAGTAGAAATCTAGCTTTTTTTGCTCATGTTTTCCTCTTTTTTTTTAAAAAATCTTAATATTTTTATATCTTATTTATAATATGTACCTGTTAATTTTAATTGCAATTATTATATTAAAAGTGTGCATTATATGTTGGAATATATGTTACTGACATCTGTTAATGTTCCCAAATGCATAATACCACCATTTATCCTAATACAGAAAATAATGCTACCCATAGTGTGTGTATATATATAGGTGTAATTTTTTTTATTTGTTATTGTTGAAGGAGAATTTTTTTTAAAAAAAAAATTGACACATACATTATATAATATCATTTGAGAATGTCAATATGGCTTTTATGAAATGTTCTCTAAAATACATTTTTAAGGCAGTAACTTTTATTTAAGTAATGTTCCCTTCTCATTTAATGAACTTTTATTTTGAATTGAATTATGTCTTTTTCAGTTCATATGGGAATTGTATATGCAGTTCAATTTAGTCCAGGTATGTAAATGTTCTAATTTTATGCAAATGATTATGTACAAAGGGATTAAACTTTTATATTTTAAATTTAATATTCATTCAGTTTTGTATATATATATATATATATATATATATATATATAATTCGGCATTTTTGATTATTTTATAATCTTTTATTTAAACAAAATTTAATCTCATTTTTATTAATAGTTTTATTCATCTCAGTAAAAGGCTGTAAATGTTTAATGTAAAGGGAATGGCTGTAGTTAAAAGACTTGACTTTTTTTTTAAAGTCTTTTAACTACAGACACTTTTTAAGGGTCTCCATGATTTTTGAAATTATTTTCCTTTGCCCAGACTTGGATAAAATTCTCAGTTATAAACTTAAATTGCTGTTCTCTTTTTCATCAATTTTTTCAGTATTTGATAGAAAAGCCGTTGAAGAAATCTTAAGATATTTCTAATTCAATTTAAATAATGAATCTTAATTTTTGCTATCCATTTTTTCCCATTGTGTCTTAAAAATGATTGTAAAAAATCTTAATGTCTTTTTAATTTTTTTGTCATCCTTACAAAAATATCATGAATTTCCATTATTGTGTATCTCAATTTCCATCATTAAAGACTATCAGTTTTGTCAAAATTTTAAGTGGGAATAGATGCATAATAATTTATTGTGATCAATGTAAAATATTGAAAATGAAAATTATATTCATGAATATCGCATTCAGAAAGTGTACTTTCAAATATTAAACAAATTCAATGATTGAAAGTATTGACTTATTGTTTGCCTTTGATTTTCTGGATTTATATCATAATTATCGTTTAAAAATATTGACTTAAAGGTATTTTTCTGAATTATTTAAATTTAAAAGTTAATAAATTTTTTTAAAAAAAATTGCTTCATGAGTTTTTTCTGTAAAGGATATATTCTACATTGCACATCTTTTAATGATGTACCTCAACAACTCAGAAAGTTATACAGAATAGCTGTTTGTAATTTGAATAATTATTTATATATATAATTTGAAAATAAACTTTTTACAGCAAAATTAATATTTTATTTCTATGTATATTCTTATATAGATGGTCAAAAAGTAGCTACTTGTGGTAGTGATGGGACATTAAAGGTTATTGACAGTCAAACTGCTACTTTACTTTTTAGTACAGAAACAAAAGAAGATCTGAGGCAAGTGTAGTTTTTCCATAATAGACAAATCAAAATAGATGCTATATTTTTAATTGTATTGTTTAGATGCTGAAGAATTGTTATTTTTGACAAATATTCTGTGCTATTCTCTGAAAAATATCTGAACAGGTAGAAATTATTTTAAATGATTCATAGAGCATCAAAAGTATAAAAAAATATGGATTTTTTTTAATATTCTACTTTTAAAATCGAATTATAAATTGTATAAATATATTTTTAATGTGCTTGATTTCTGAAAATGATGCATCTGAGTGTTTTAATTCAAAGTGCATACTTTCTTAGTAATCCAGCATAAATCAGACTAGTACAATGCTAAATTACTGAAGACACCAGATGATTGGAAAACCCTCAATAATAATGCATTCAAATTGCTAAAGCTGTGTATTTTTGTGCGTGTATAAAATTTAATGCAGTACACTCAATTAAAATGTTAAACTCACAAAACAATAAAATTACAAAAAAATTACTGTTTTGTACTGATATCCTATATTATTTCATTGAAGTAAAAGATATTTAGTAAGAAGTAAAGATAGTTTGTTTTGTTTTTTTACTTTCAATGAAACTTTTATCACTTGTCTTTAAGTCACTTCAACACTTAAAAGTCACTTTTCGAAACATGTAGTGAATGTAGCAAATTAATCGGTGAACGTGTTGTGAGATTGTTTGAACGGCTGTCATCATTTCTCCTTCCCTGCCTTCTTCTATATCCTCTAATCACATTCTCTAATATGTTGTCATGTGTCAGAAACAGTTTTTTTCCTCTCTCACTGATCAACTACTCACATTGTTTGTTCCTAGAACGGCTGTATCCATGAGCTTTTCAATAACCACATTGCACATTTGATTGTTACTTTCTTTGATATTTACAATGGCTGTCTTGCTTTTCTTATTCTTTTTGTATTGGTCTACCAATTCCATGTGAAGCCATAAGTGTCTCCATAAACAATCACTTTCCCATCAAGATTTACCCCAGCATCAGCAAGTGAATAAACCACGTCTTTCAAGTTAATGTCTTTGAAGATTTGAATCATGCTGTTGTTTTTAGTCAAATCCATGTATTGAAGTTTTTGCTGCATTTTATCGCTTGGTAACAGCTTGTTTAATTGCTGCAAGAGAGGCATCAATGTGGGAGGTACGAACATCACACAATACTAAACTGTCTTATGAATTCAAGTCCTCTTCATTAGGTGATGGGACGGTTGTCCAATATAAGCAAAGCTTTCTTTGGGTTTGAATGTGTGTGAGTTAGTTTATAAAGAATTTTTTTAATTGTCAGTTTAAATAAATCATGAAATCATTAAACGAACGTGGACTTAGTTATCTACCTTTTGCTTTGATTTTTATAATCAACAGGAAATTTTACATACAAAATACCCTGGTTTTTTTTTGCCTTACCAATTACTAACTTGTTAATCTTATGTGTACCACTTGCATTTGAACAAGGCATGAAAGTTACTCTATCCTTAGTTAGTGTTCATCCAGGAGTACTAGCTTCAACAAGGTAAACAAAAGATTTTTGGGTCAAATCAGTCCAAACAAACAACTTTCATCTTCATTGTACACTTGATCAGATGTCAAAGTCAGTTCTTGAAACAATTTTTGGATATTTTCTTTGAAGAGTTTGAATGTATTAACATTGCACAGCAGCTTTTCAGCTTCCTAAAATAAAAACTTGTTTTAAATTTGTCCTACCAGATCTCGCTGGTCTGAAACTTATTTTTATTCATTTCTGCAAAAAAGTCTAGATTTTTCCTTTAGGATTTCTCTAGATTTAGATATCTGCTTGCTTACACTCTTCCAAAAACCAAAAATAAAGGCTATCTTTAACTTGAGAAAACTTATTAGTTTTTAATACTTTTCTCACACTTCTAATGTTTTAATTTTTTGTTGAAAGAAAGACTGTTTATTGTCATAGTTCTTTTTAGTGTTGTGTATTATTGTTAGACCAATTCTATACTCTTTAGTGATAGTAACATATCATATTTTTCAAATTATTTTCAAAATCTTTTTATCCACAAGAGATAAAGTTATATGTTTACACTGCAAGGTCATTTTAAATACATCTCTGCGCATGTACAAAATTATCTTATGAAAAACTGCACATTGGGGAGCAAATGCAAACTCGTATAGTTACTGTTATGCCTCTGAACAACCTGAATTCTCTCAATAGAACTCAATTCAGTTTGTGCCCAGATAGAGAATGCCACAAACCCTTTTTTTTTTTTTTTTTTTTTTTTTTTTTTTTTGCAATAAATTTTTTAACTTGAATATCCATATATATTTTGATCAGAGAATTTCACTGATGTTTCGTTGACAAGTGGGGTTAAAGAAATAGGATTGGAACCGTGCCAGTGCAGAAAACATTATTATAAATTAAAAACAGCAACAAAACTGCTTGAGTAACAAAAATACAAATCATAATCTATTAAGTGGAGATGAAGTTACAAAAATGCAAATGTGGGTACACATGTATAAAAAGGAACACAAAATTATATAAAAAAAGGAAGTAAAATTTAAACATTTTCTAAAGAAAAGAAGAATGTTTATTTCTTGTCATTTCCCCCCTTTTTTTTAAATAAAAAAACCTTGATCACCAGTTCTGATAACAAATCAATTAAGAGTTATCATGATGCTAACTAGAAATTACTCTAAAAAAGGTAGGGGCCTTCAGGAAAAAAAAAAAAAAAGGTGGCTATGTTAATAACAAAAAGTAATTTACAGAATATAAATGAGTATCAAAAAGAAGAGACTTGTTTGCCTGTGTTAAAATGCTGGATTAGTGGCAGGCTGGAAAGATGATGTGCCAGTTTATAGAGGGGAATACTGTATTTAAATTGGCTTATTATTACTGCAGAATGAAATGTTATAGAGTGAAAGAAATTAAACAAGTCTGATTATTGGAAAATTTCTTTTAAATTTTATTTTTACTTACTTTCATTCTTGAATTTTGGATCAGTGTTCTCCTGGAAATCGAACCCTGTATAGTACATACAAGTATACATAGAACACAATAACTCTTATGTATCTGCATAGATTTTTTTTTTTAAATTTGAGAATCAGTCTGAAAATCTTCATGGTAATATTTATTTCTTTCATTCATGTATTTAGAAAGAAAAGCGGGAAGGATTTTATAAATATTATGTACATTGTCAATAAATCCTTAGTTACACCTTTAATTACCAGTGATATATGTTATACCGTACTACATCATCTAAATGGAATAAAAACTTTGAGTGCTATAAAACAACTTTGAGTGCACCTTTATTGCAATTTTCCACTCTAGCTAAGTGAAATAATGATTGCCTGGAGTAGAACAGGTTGGGAAGGGGAGAGACGTTTTATGATTTTTTAGTGTTTTTTTTTTTCTCCTGCTTTTAATCTGAATTCGTTTTAGTTCCAATCAATCCTACTAATTGAGGTTTTACTGTACTATGGTGATATATAATTCTGAAATTTCATCTTATTATTATTCCCAATAGGATTATGTATAAGTTATTATTTTGAAGTATTACTTTTTTTTGAGTATTCTCAACTTTATCTCAGAAGGCACATTAATGATAATTTTCTCCTTTTTTTTTTTTAACATTGATTGAAATTCGATAATTTAAAAAAAGAAATGAATCTGGAATAACTTATTAAGCCAATATGCTCCTTAGGAGGGAAATTTTTTTTTTTCTTTTTCAGTATAATTAATAAAAGGGTGTAATTTAATACAAGATCATCCCTATATGATTTGTGTCATTCATTACTTTATGTAAAAGTATCACTATTTTCCTGCTTTTTTCCCACCCAGTCATATTATATGAAGCTAATTTTTTTACCTATTACCTTTCAGTTATAATATTCAAAAATGATAAATTAAAACTATTTAATGTTCAAGAAAATTGAAAGTATTATTCAGAACTAACTACTACTTGGTTACAGTTCTCAAGTATATTTTATTTCCAGCACAAAATGAATGATACATGTTTCAGTTTTTAGAAATTAGATTTTACTGATGGATTTAATGAAACATATTGCATAAAATTAGATTTTAGATAACTTTATTTTAAAAATATATTGTGATTACTGTATACAGATATCTCATGTATTTTTTCTGATATTAGTATTCTATTATGGCACACAATCCAGATATGAGTGTCAGAGGAGTGATACACAATACATTCAATATCCAGTAATACCACTGATTTAATATGGATTTAATGCAAATTTATTTAAAACTTAATTGAAATATTTTATATACTAATAAAATAAGTTATAAAGAAGTCAATGAAATATAAATTCTTTTTAATACTAAGAGCTTGATATGATAGCATTTAAAGTTACTATTATGGATTTTTAGAATGTTAATAGTTTTAATTATTAAAAAAAGAATATCGATATGTTAATGCCAAAAATTAAAATGTATGAGGGGTTGCTATAACTCATTAGTTATGGTCTTAAAGTTTCTTGTTCAGTGATATTCGAGTCAGTTGCAGGTTTGAATCTTTATTTCAACTTATAACCATATGATGTAACAGTAAGGGTTGCTGTGTGTTAAATAATATTAGGACACATAGTTCTCTTGTGGTGTGGAAGTTAGAAGAGTGAGGTATCTCCCTCTTAATTTTTGAAACTCACACCTTAGCTTTCGTTCTAATATTTAGGATGGTCCAATATCAAAACTCCTCTCACATTTCTAAAACAATTTTAATGTAAATCAAACTTTAAACAATGAGATAGTTGCAAACACTGAGATTGACTTTTTTTTGCCAGCAATTTTAAATTTTTCAGAAAAATACATTTAATAATATATCATAATTTTTAATATTATAAAAGGTATTACCCAGATAGAATTTGTGAAAAATCCATGTATCTTTTCAAAGGTGTTTATGCTGGGATGGTTGTATTGCCATAGTAGGTTCAGCATCTGGAAGTTTACTTGTTTGGGACCTTTTCAAAGGTGAATTGCTAGAAAAATTGCCTGCTCATTCCGGTAAGGAACTTTAAAATTTCTTTCAACAAATAATATGTATTTATAAATAATAAGATTGAGACAAAATATGTTAATCTCTCAAACCTTCTTAGTCTATTTATTCTAGACAATTCATAGAATATATATATATGTTACAATGTTAAAATAATTAATATACCTTTATAGTATTTTTTGCATTCAGAATCAATTTAATGAAAGGTTATATCTCCTTAAGTGTGTATAGTTAAAATAACTTTATGATATACAACAGTTTTATCTTAAGAAATGTCCCCAACTATAGCAGCAATTACAGTTGTACAACTAAGAATGTTAAACATTTTATTAAAATGCATACTTCTGAAAAGTAAACAAAAAAGTGTTCAGCAAAAATCTGGAAGTTCATAACACTAAAACAATAATTGTAAGATAAGTTATTACAAGAGTTGGACTTGTATTATCAGTTTGAAATAGAATCAGTATTTTTGAATATACTTTGAATATTCACACATTACTAAACTCACTTAATGAATTTATATAATGAGACTGTTGTGTGTTAGTATCGAATACACTATGATATGAAGAATTATCTTGTTTAAATAAATGGTTTAATTAATCCTGAATCACACACAGAATTAGACTATCAATGCATAGTATACATTTATTTTTGAAAAGAATATTCTTTAGAAATAAGTGGTATTTCCTGCAGCTTGTCTTATAATTCTTCAAATGTAATAACAGGTCAATTGAAAAGTTCCCGGCCTGACACATAGATGGCGCAATTAGAATTAAATCCATATGTTTTTTAGTTAGCCCTAACCCTCAAAAGATGCGTGTATAGATTTGACAGCTGTTGGATCATTAGTTTGTGAATTATAGCATTTTGAGTGAAGCAACTTTTGTTATTGTGAAAAAAATGGATAAAAAGGAATTTTATGTTGATAAATATTGCTTTTTTAAGGGAAAAAATACAGTTGAAGTCAAAACTTGGCGATGCCGAGTTTCCACACTCACCCCAGGAAAATCAACCATCAAGCGATTGGTATAAGTTTAGACGTGGTGAAATGAGCACCGAAGACGGTAACAGTGGATCAAAAGAGGTTGTTACCGAAGAAAATTAAAAATCCACAAAATGATTTTGAATAAACGTAATTGAAATTGAATGAAATAGCAGACACTCTAAGATATCAACTGAACGTGTACATTCATCATTCACGAATATTTGGGTATGAAAGCTCTGTTCAAAGTGGGTGCCGCAGCGATTACTTTTGACCAAAAAACAACAACAAGTTGATGATTCGAGCAGTGTTTGAAGATGATCAAGCTAATAAACCCAGTTTTTGTGTCGAATGTGACAATGGATGAGATAGGTCATGAGTTCTCACTCGAAGTCCAATCGCAGTCATCCCAGTGGACTGCACATGATGAACCCGCCCAAAGCGTGGGAAAACGCAACAGTCGGCTGGCGTCTGCAGCATTTTCATTGACTACCTTGAAAAAGGAAGGACCATCAACAGCGACTGTTACATAGCGTTATTGGACCGTTTGAAGGACGAAATCGCCGAAAAACGGCCGCATTTGAAGAAAAAGAAAGTGCTGCTTCACCAAGACAATGCACCGTGTCACAAGTCAGTGAAAACGCTGGCAAAAATCCATGAATTGGGCTTCGAATTGCTTCCTCATCCACCGTATTCTCCAGATCTGACCCCCAGCGACTATTTCCTCTTGTCAGATCTCAAAAGAATGCTCGCTGGGAAGAAATTTTCGTCGAATGAAGAGGTGATCGCCGAAACTGAGGCCTATTTTGAAGCAAAGGACAAATCGTACTACAAAAATGGTATCGAAAAGTTGGAGGGTTGCTATAATCAGTGTATCACCCTTGAAGGGAATTATGTTGAATAAAAAAAACTAATTTTGCCAAAAAAATGTGTTTTACTGTGGCACGCCGGGAACTTTTCAATTGACCTGTTATTTGGGTGAATTTTTCCCAAACTGTGACAAATTTATTCGAATACAAATACGTTGAAATGGTCAATTTTCGTAAAGAAAAAAAAATTCAGTTTTTTATTTTCTTGAATAAAGCATTTATTTAGTTTTATAAAACTGTTCTTATTTTGTTTCTATATCACTTAAAAGCCAAAATATTAAATAATTAGTGAAGCTCAAAAAATCATATGTTGGTATTTAAATGATTGGAAGTCAGTATTTAAAAATGCCCTTTAAAGTTGTCATACAGTATTAAAATACCATATTTCTTATTGATATAATTTTATCAAACATTTCATATAATATTTAAAATAATTACACATTGAGTAAGTGTCAGACGACGTAGAATTTAATGAAATCTGGCACAATAATTGTTTTTTTTTATTTACTTACAGTTTAATTTGATGACAACTGTACTTGTTTAGTTGTAAAACAAAAGTGATTAACTTTTATTTGAAACAGTACTGAATTATTATTTGGTATTTTTGGCATTATTTGGCATTTTTACAGCTATTGGAAATAACAAAAATAAAAGCTATTCGCATAAAAGACAGTTCAAAGAAAATAGGTACTCTAATAATGTTTCAGTTCCTGAGAACGAAAAAATTAGTACCGATTTAGATATTTTAACTATGAGTGAAATAAAATTAATGAATTCTTTCAAACCTTCAGATGTTGCAGAAAATGATGAGAAAAATGTTATTTTTAACTTAGGAATTTTGAGTCATGTAATTTCTTTATTATGTTGTCCTGTGTGTTTTGAAAGAAGAATTAATGTGATGCAAGAGTCTGTTTTCGGATTAGCCATGAACATGGCTTTAAAATGTGAAAAGTGAGACTATTCCTTCTTTTTCTTCTCTTCTAACAAAGTAAACAAATTGCATAATGTTAATCTTGCTTTTGTTTTGATATGAGAGTCATTGGTAAAGGATATTCTGCAGCCAAAAAAACTTTGTTCTGCTATCAATGCAAATGTTCCGTCAACAAAAGCATTTGGTTCCCATGAGAAAAAAAACTTGAAGTTGCTGCTTGCTACGTAGCATGCAATATGATAAATGAAGTTGATTTGGAAATTAGAGGTAATGGAAATGACCCTGAATTATCTTATTGTGGTGTGTCGGTTGATAGAACTTGGCAATGGAGAGGATATTGATCCTTGAATGGATGTGTCTGTCATATCAATAGACACAGAGAAGGTATTGGATGTTGAATTCATGTCTGCAGTATGTAGACTTTGTGATTCAAAAAATGAATTAAACATCATTAATAACTGTGGAAAACATACAGGGTCATCTGGTGCTAGGGAACCTGTTGGTGTGTATCGTCTTTTTTAACATTCTTTTGAAATGAGAAATTGCAATACGTAAACTTTTTTGGCAACAGAGGCTTCAAAGGATAGGATACTAGATATATATAGTCAGAATACTGTAATAAAGTACGAATGTACAGGACATATACAAAAAATTGTTGTGGCATTTCTATCTGTGACAATATGAATGATTTAGAAGATATGTAATGTGCAGTATTTTTTCACTGTTGTTCAAATGCAAAATATCCAATGCACGGCCAATGCCCTGTTGGACCGGAAAGCTGGTGCAAATATCAACGAGCCATATTGCACAATAAACAAATCTTCAAGGATAAATCTAAAGGACTTCTATTAAATCTGGTTAACATTATCAAACCAATATACATGAAGTTATGTGATAAAAGCCTATTAGAGAAATTTTTACCAGGAAAAACTTAAAATGCAAATGAGTGCTTAATGGAAATTCATTCCAAAAGACATTTTTGTTGCATTGCCAATACTGCGTTTAGGAGGATACATGGCAGTAATTCAGTTTAATAAGGGATTATTAGATATATAGAAACATTTCAGTATGCCTATTGGTGTATTTGCTTTAAGAGATTTTGCTGAACTGGATGAAGTTCGAGTAACAGAGTTAAAACAACATTCTTTGTCAATGGTAAAAATAGATTAACTAAAAAGAAAAAAAATGGTTAAAAATGAGCAAACAGAAGGTGTAAGCTATATAACTGGTGAATTTTAAGTAAGTAATTGTGTATATATAGAAAATATATGATAAATTGTTATAACAATGCATTTTTCTCAAAATCAGTTTTTTTTTTTTTTTTTGCATATTTTGAAAACTATTACTCATAATATTTAAATTTAACAGTAATATTCAAAATATTACTGTTAAATTTTTTTGAAACTTGTTATTATCTTTTCTTATAATGTTTTCTAGGGGTTGAACTAAAATATTATTCATAATAATATTTTTTAAATTATAGTCTATTATTTGTATAACAGTGTTGTAAAATATGGCTAATTTCTTCAATGGCTTCGACTTGCTCTGAAATTTTGATTTATATAGCAGCCAAATGATTTTAATTCATGCCCTAGATATATGCATAAGTTTTATTATGATATTAAATTTACATAAATTAGGTAAATAGATTTTCATGTACATTTTTGAAATTTTTCTAAAATTTCTTCTAAATTCTCTATACATTTATTGCAAATATCGGCTTAATATAGCTTATTTACATAGAAATTGAATTTTAAAAAGAAATTGAATTTTAAAAAGGTATAAATTTTTCTCAAATGGTGTTTTTTTTTTAAAAAAAGTACTCCGAATGTATTCATGTACTTTAATAGGACTAGCAAATATACTTAAAGGTTTTACGCCCTTGTGGTTATAATTTGATTTCTAAGAAGAAAAAAAAAATCATTTTATGGCACTCATTTTCAAATTTAAGGTATTTCTGGCAATGATCATTATTATTTTAACCAACATAAAAAGTGTTGTTATAGGTGTACTATATGGCATCCATTTTTTTGGCAGTGGACTGTATTCAATACTTATGATAACATATTGAAGAGTGGTTGAAAGATATTAAATTCCAACTTTTATGTGTTGTGTTTAAACATACATTTCGTATTATAAAATAACCTGTTTGAAAATAGTGACACAAGATGAAGTATCTTTAGTGTAATGTATATAGTGAATGAATATTAGAATCTCTTATTTATTCAGTTATTTTTATTACTGAATGTTTCCATGCTGTCTAAGTTAACTTGTAATAAGATGAACTTTCCATTGAAGGTAGATGATTTGTAGTGCTTAAAAATAAAGTTTTCCCAATATATATATAAATATCAAGGAATAAGAGCTTATATCAATCGTAATGTTCTCATATCTGTTTTTTAAGACTTAAGATACTGTCTTTGTTAATGAATTAAGCAGATACAGTCAGGAGCTCAAGGCTAGCATATTATTTGTTGAGTTATGATTTCAAGTCCTGATGCTATTAAAGACTTGTCATGTAGTGGGAATGATGCATTTTGTATCTGTGTCAAGGCTACACATTCTCCAATTAGTATAGTGTAAAAGTTTGGAGAGAGAGGTGCCTGTTGGAGTGTCATCCTTGACTGAGTTTTAAATCATGAGGTACAATACCAATAGCCCTTGTGTTGCTTCTAGGTGTGATGTTCATAAAATTATTAATTTATTGTTGAAATGAGAAATTTATATTTGTTGGAGATTGTAAAAAAGGATTATTTAAAATTTTCAGAATGAGGATTCTTGGCTATTTTAAGCACAAACATCTACATGACAAGTTTAAATTTTTTTTCTGGATACTGAAAAGCATTTGTCATTGAAAATTCTGTTTTCATGATTCTCGCAAAAGAAAATCTATTATTTTGTATGATAACATAATGTTGTCTGTGATGAAAGTTATATTTTGTTAGAAGATATATTAAATGAGTTAATGAACAAAAAATAAAAACCATGTTCTTGTGAAAGAAATGCGTGTAATCATGCATACTTTCACAATTTGCATGACAATTTTATTTCTATATCAATAAATCTAGATACAGAATTTATTAGTAAAGTTCTCAGATTTGAGAATATTTATCAATGTCAAAAATGGATTACATTTCAAGCATATGCAGTGTTGTGATCCAATTGATTTTAAAGTCACAATATTAAATAAAAACTCGCAATGCAGTAGTTAAATGATATAAGCTATGTGTACATTCTGAATTTACATCCTTAGTTAAGAAAAATAAGATTTCAATGTAAACTGTCAATAAATTTATTTTCATCACTATTGTTTTATATCACCAAAAACTTTAGTAAATCAAATTAATAAAGTGCAATTTTATTACTAAGCATACAATATCCTCATATTTTTTTAGACATTCAATTGTATTAATCTTTGATTTATAAATGATCTTGAATATTGTGAAATAATATTTTTCCAGGTGCTGTATCATGTGTTTCAGTGTCAGGAGATGGAGATATATTAATTACTGGTGGAGAGGACCTTCGTGCTCTAGCATGGAGAATTCAAGATGATTAAATTAATCAATGCCATAGAATAACAAGTTTTGGGGGAAATCTTATACTTAATCAGACTTTTGTAAATTGTACAGCAATAAATCCTATTTATAACAAGAACAAAAATGTGGTTTATTAATAAAATAGCAAAATTATTTTTCCTTCATTGATTCACAAAGCACGGTATTAAGGATTTTGCTAAAAGATCTTAAAGAAAGGTTCTGGTAGCTTGGTTGGTAAAAAAAGTTTTGTTCAAACCACTTCTAAGTACAATCTTTTTATTGCTGGGAATTAAAACAAATTATGCTAATTTCAATCTTCATAAGCAAGGACAAAGTATTTGAGAAACGAGATGCTGACTCGGTTTGTAGTGTATATTCTTTACTTGTGGTTTCAAACCTCAAGTAAACTCTTAATGTATTATGTTATAATTAATTTCAACTTTAAGTTAAAAAATACAAAAACTGGTTGCTTTTTGTGATACATAAATAAAATAGCTTGACAGAATCAATATTATATAATTCCAACAAATAAATTTTTTTTTTTTTTTTTTTTTAAAACAATTTATGTAAATGAAAGAAATACAACTATAAGCACCTGGAATACTTTATTCTTAAATTACAAAGATGATTCCTTTTATGGAAAAAAAAATGGCACAATTCATACTGAATTTAAAATGAATAAATTTTTAGCCACAAAATACTAAATATTGTGGATATAACTATTTTAGGCATAAGTATGAGGAATAAATAAAAAATGAATCAAAACACAAAAAACATATGTGAATAATTTAATACCATTTCATAGCACTTTAATAAATATACTTTCTTGACCTACTCTTGCCAATTCTTCACAATAAATATCTTTCTTCTAAAAAATTAAGTATTAATTTCTTCCTTCAGTTTTAATGTAATTTTTAAACCACATATCTAGTTATTCCAATCTCCTCTATTCATATATTATGACCAGATTAGTACTATATACAAAAAAATATACCTCGCATAGTAACAAAAACCACTCATTTTACTTACACACAAACATTTTTAAGTTACTAAAAAATACATGCATAAATAAGGAAATGCTTTCCTTTTTTGAAACTATGGAATAATCACAGATTTTAAATTTGTTGCCAATTTTCCCCATTTGAATTAAAAAAAATCAAAATATGCACATGCTTTAAAAAGAAACGAAGAAGTGCATTAATCACAAAGCATCACAGGGTTAAACAATAAGTAAAATAAGTGTGAAAAGAGTACACATTATTTTTGAACAAAAAAATAATACTTTTTACATAGGTTTAAATTTTTTTTCTTTCATAAGCTTTTTTTTTTATAAACAAAACTTAAAAATAATCTCAGTCAATTTTTCGAAAAGAATTCCAATAAATGCATTTTAAATAGCAAAACACTGAACATATGCTCATAAAAATAAATAATTCCTCATATAACATTTATTATTTACATATAATAAGGAACTTGAATAAAAAAATTTTTTTAACCCATTCATGCCCTTCTACTTCCAAGAGTCTTCTTTCAAAACTGAGCCCTTCAAGAATTTCAGCCTAACATTACAAGATTCTTTAAAAAAATTAACAACACTAAACATATTTTTAGCCACATATATGAATTGGACTGCCATATATGTACAGTGTTTTTTATTAACCAAGTTCATAGAGGTAGAAAATTGTTATCAATCAATTTACTTGAACATTGATAAATTAACAAAATAAAATGAGAAGTAAAAAAAAACTTAAAAGAATCTCTACCCCTATCACATCATGTGTGTTTTTGTTTTCAGCAAAACAATCTAGTTATGAAAACCAAACATCAAAATTAAATTGAAACTTATAATAATGCAATGTCATATTTCAATCAAAATATTCAACTTCAACTGATAGAAGAAGCAATTTGTATAGAACAGTAATTTTTTAATGAAATCTTCAAAATTCATATTACAAATACAGTTCACTGGGCCAGCAAAGTTTCTGTTCTCTATCAGATATAATAGACATAAAGGGGTTAACATCCTCATAATAGTTTTGATTTCGCAGAATTGTATGTTTTAAGGTTTAAATTTTGTTAAGTATGTTATCAAGAAATACAATTAACATTTAAATCAAAAGATGTAAATAGAAAATGCAGTTTTCGATACAATTTTCTATTTAAAATATCAGATACAAGAAATACAAAAATTTGATTCACTTAATATTACAAAATGTAACCATTGCCAGTTGTTTATTATATTCAATAACACATTGTTTCAAGTAATTTCTTAAATAACCAATTTTAAAAAGAAAAAAAATATATATCACCCTATATATGTATTTACTTCAGTTAACTTTTAATGCCCAAAAAACATTTCAATTAAAAATGAAAATATTTAGCAAACATTTTGTATCAATTGTTATTCAATATTAAAAAAAATATTATACAAGAAAACATTCGTGAACTAAATCATCATTACACAAAACAGTTAAAAATGTAAATATTAGCTCAAAATAATTGCTACCAATTTTATTGCTTTATATTGGTCAAAATGCATATCTTAAAAATATTAACTCAACAGAAATAATTCAACAATAAAGAAATCAAAAATCAATTTTGTTTTCAATAAGATTCTTAACAATCCATTTACATCCAAGAAAAACATATATACATATATAACGTAACATTAATATAAGGAGTTAAAAAAATTATATCAACATCTTGGCTTAATGTTATGCAAAACTGGCAGCAAATGGAGACATCCAGAACATAAAAAACTCAACGGAATTCATATATTTGCAAGCTGTGTTCTGGAACATGAGTTAATGTTAATGATTGGTACCTGAAATTAAATTTAAAAACAGAAAAATGTAAGTTCATTACACAGCAAAAAATTTCAACATTAACTTATTTTCTCTATGTGTGTAAAAAAATGTTGCAATTTCTGAAATACTTCAATAAAATGCAATTAATTATTCAACCTTCTGTTAAATTAATCTTGATCCACATACATTGATCAAACTATTTTTAAAATCAATAGCAATATAAATTTAAGAATTTAATATATTAAAGAACTACAAGTAAGCCTTCAATACTTATATGAATAAAAATGCCTATTAGTCAACAAAGAAAATCTTTAGCAGACAGGATTAGCCAATAGTAACTTGACCAACAACTTGAACATGACATACATAGTATAAATAGCTACACAAAAAATGTGCGGTATATTACAACTATCAAATTAGCAAGTCAGATTTTACAAATTGAACAGAAGCTCAAATGAATCTAGTGCTATTGATTGATAATGCCTCATTTTCTAATAATCCAGTATCTGACACTCCTAATCTCAAGTTGTAGTTGAATGAAAATCTATATGTCCAAAAAATATTGTATAAGTAGCCGGTAAATCAAAACCAGCAAAGGCTTGTAAATCAATTACACAATAAATTATGAAACAATGAGTATTTTTATCTACTAATATAAAAAAATTTCATAGCAAGTTAAGAAGTTTCTTGCACGCAAAGAGGTTTACAATAAATTGGTCTTCAACTTCATTTTCAACTTGAATTTTTATGTTCTGAATAAAGAATACATATTTAAAACATTTTATTTTCATGCAAGATAGCCATTTTGTTCCCTTATTTTTGGCAGATATTGTACTATCAAAGTCACCAGATTCCATGTCCATCTATCCCAAATTGATGAAATATTTCTATCGGAACTTTTAACAAAATATAAAGTTTGTTGTTTACCATTAAAAATTTCATCAAATTCATCCTAAGCAATTTAAACATAATATTTAATCTAAATTTATGACAGCTACATTTTTTTATTATGCATTCTATCAAACAAGGATGCCTTGTGGGATTTACAAAGCACTTAGTAACAACAAAGAGCATGTATAATTTTTAAAAATTTTTACAAATATAATAATCTCATAATGAATTTTACAAATTTAATAACCGTAAATCTCGCAATGTTTATTGTATCTGAATTCTTCAAGAATACCTCATCTTGAATACATATAGAGTGATCAAAAGGAGGGGGGGGGCACTCTTGGTATTTTATAGATAAAAATGGTATTTTATTGACTTAAAGGAAAATAAATTATGTTACTGATTTAACTAGCTTTTAAAGCCAATTTTTATTAACAGAGATCTGATTTTCTATGTTGTAGGATTTGAAAATGATCTAAAACACCCTGTGTTCCAAATTTCATTCAAATCTGATCGTCAATTCCAGAGGTTCAGGAGAACAACTAAAACAGGAATCATATGAATCAGTTGCTTGAAGTAAGCAAGCATATCTGGCAATTTTTTTTCAATATCACATGGATGAAAGGAACAATAATTCAGATTTATAAAATAGAATATGACCCCCCTAAAATTGTGATTTCTTACAAGATTTCACCTTTAATGTTTCTTGAACTATTGGAAAAAATGCATAAAATTTTAGATTTAGGAGTTTTATGACATGAGGAATCTATATAAAAAATAAATTTATTACAATTCACTTTTTTCATAATAGCACTTAATTATCCACATTTTTCATGATGTCAATTTTCAATTTTTTTATGCTTTTAATATTGGGGAGTAATCTACCAGTTAATGCACAGTTTTCAGAAGCATTGAGCACAATATTAAACATGTTTTTTATTGTTAAATGTTTGAAGTACTCATTTAAAGTTAGAGAACCAACTTTACATCTCGATAACTTTGAAACTACTTGATAAAATTTAAAATTTTTAGGTAAAAAAAAAAATGAGAAATCAGATAAGGGGTTAAAAAAAATCTGACTTCATTATGGAAAAAATTATTTTCTGAATAGTAACTATGTAAATTAATCATACTTTAGCTCCTAATGATCCCAATTTTATTTAGCTGTGAAGAGAGTTACTGAAGTTAATAAGGGTGTCCCCCCCCCCCCCCCCCTTTTGATGACTGTACATTCCACACTTTGAAAATGAAAACCATGAGTCTGTCATTGCAAACATTTTCTTGCAAGTTTTAAACTGATCTTTAAATATATAATTCATTCTTTTTTTTTATTATTATTATTAATCTTTGTTATTTATTGTATCTATCACATTTTTAAAACTGCTCATAGCATTTCTGTCCATTTATTAAGCTATTATGATATCTTAGAATGACCACATTTTTTTCTATTTTACTGAAATAATAAATATCTATTTATTCAAAAATACAGAGAAAAAAAAAGGGAATCTAATAACTTTTAAAAAACATGCTTCACAACTCAAGACTGTTTCTTAAAATTTAAATCCTTAAAGAATACTTTTTCAAAAGCAAAAATGTTACACAATTTATATATATTTTAGCAATCCAATTCATTACATTTTTCAAATAATATATCATTTATTTCCAATAAATATGGAAAAAATTAAAACTTGTATTTGTAGAATGTTACAAAAATTCTAGTGAAAAATTATTAAATTTAATATTTCCTAAATCAACTAACATATCATGAAAGTGTTGTGAAACATCAAGTTAAATTTTGTGATATTTAAAGTATTATGAAGTGCATTTCTTAAAAAATAATCATTTATCTATAAACTACAAAGAGTTAAAAGTCTGTAGGTAGGTTTTAAGCACAGGTTAAGCGAACAACAAATTTGTTTCCTTCACCAATTAAGTGAAAAAATATTGAAAGTTACCATTCAGAGCTTCTATGATAGTAATATCCTTCAATAGATGATGAGGATTTTTGAAAGCATATGTAATAAAAACCAGCAAATGAAGCACCACTTATATCTTTAATTGTATGATCAGGAACCAAGAAGTGTTCCTAAAGTAAGAAAATAAAAAAAAATGACAGAAGTTTAGATCTAAGCATCATATAATTATTATTAGAAAATTTTGGAATTATACTACAATATAGTTCAACACAAAATATTTTTTAAAAGAAAAGTGCATTAAAAATAAATTAAATTTTTAATTTATGCAGTGTTTATTTTAAACAAGTTCTGTAGAGAAACCTATCATTAAGGTATGCTTGCAGGTTTTAATTAATGTTGTACTGAGCTACATGAATGATAGTATTGAGCCTTATAATTTTGAACCATGGTCAGAGATAAATATGATATTTGAACAGATATTTCTTTCTTCTTATTTCAATACTACAAATGGGAGGACTTCAATTCTATGTTTTACATTTAACAAGCAGCATATCTTATTGTTTCACATGATTAGTTTAGTTTTATTAACCTCACATTAGAACTAACATGAGGGCTATTTTACAAGAAAATCTTCTTTGCAAGCAGGATTTTAATGTCCCAGGGAAGAAAAAACTTGTGCTTATAACTACTGAGTTATGTTGAGCCTTCAACTACCATTAAAATATGAAAATAGTACTTTTCTGTTTATAAGTTCATGGCTTGTAACATAATGAATGAGTATATATTTTCAAGTAAAAAAATAATTCAGTAATTCTTCCTTCCAATCAAACAAAATTGAGTCGCTTTTGGAAACAACAAGCTCCTTTCTTCAACATATGTACATTCAAAATTAATCTTGCTCAAAGAAACAATTCCCGAAGTATCAACTTCCATGTCCATTACTCTTTTAAATGGGGAGGGGAGGGGAGGCAGAAGGACAGAAGGGAGTAAAATTGATAGATTGCAAACAAGGGGATATGTGATGTGACAATAAAATAAAAGCAAAGACAAAAATAAAGGCAAGACAATTTAATACTCTCCCCAACAAAAACTATCTTAAAATATGTAGATGCAAATAAAGAAATTTTGAAAATTCCATAATTTATTGAATATTTTAAAAAACTTTATTATAATTCTATTCACAATTAGATTTTTCAAATATAAACTTAAAAAACTGAGTAGTTATATGTTTTAAATACTATACCACTAAACAGTAATGGGTCTTCATAATGAAAATATCTACAAACTTAAATAGTTTACCATAAAATAAAACCATTTTTCATTCAAATTATTTATACATATTAAGGCTAAAAAACTTTATTGTAGTATACCAAAATGTATTTATCTCAGTTGTGAGAATAAGATGTTAAAAATGAGGGGGAAATATCAGTGAATTATTAAAACAAATTCATTAATTCAAAGAATATCAATAACTCACCTTCCATCTCATAAATACATAATCAGTATTTTTCAGTTCATCATAATCAAAATTGTCCGAATTGAAGCATTTGGCATATTGGTAAAAAGAATGGAATTTATTCTATAAAAAAATGCAGGGACAATTTATATTCATATAATTTACATCAGATGTTATATATTTATATAAACTTCCATAATCAATATAAAATACACATTCCATTCAAAATTATGAAAATCATTTCAAGGCTATGGATGTTATGAACTATATTTACTATATTATGAAAAATATTTCAAAACTAATTTTATACACAGTTATAAACAGTTTTAATATAACTTTTAGTGGAACATAATTTTTATAAGAAATTTTAACTACTGTAATAATATGTAATGATTTAAATTTGTTTTGACTACATATATAATTAGCATTCATTAGTTTCTAAATATAATAAAAATGTACATTTACCATAATATTAGTATTTTATTATTTAAAATCTCATGAAAATACACACTGCAAATGAAATTTCATAATAAAAAAGATAGAAGAAAAAGTTTGATGTTCATCCATAGCAAAAACACTTATTGAATATTATAAAATAATTTTGAGAAATGCACAAATATGCAGACGAGTAACATAATTTTTAAAATTGCTGTAAACAACTAAAAGTATATTATGGTATTTAAATTTCAAAAGAAAATCTTGATCTTTCTAATACAGATTTTAGAAACCAGATAGCTATCAATGTTAATAACATTAAAAGTTATACAATTAAGTTCCAGCACTGATATAGATACTTTATTACTACTAAAGGAAAGAAAGCATTCGACATATCAGATTAAAACTATGACATTTAGGACATGTGAAAATTAAATAACGAGAATATGTGCGAGATCATCCAACTAACACGATTTTTTGCATGGAACATATGGTGGGTGTTACATTTTTATCAAAGTTAAAAAAATAGGTACAACACAGATTTACTAAATGATCTGAACTGTTTCTCAAGAAAATAATATATCTTAAGTCTATGTTTGAATGATATGCCAAATTTTGTGATGGACATAAAGATATTTGAAATGACCCAAAATTAATCAATTGGAGATGACACTGCAACATATCTATGATCATCTGTAAAATCAATCGCAAAATGATTCTGGAGATCTTCATGCAAAATCTAGGAAAATCAAATATTTATGAGTTGTTAATACTTTCCTTCATGAATGTAGAACAAAGAATTAAATGAGCAAATATGTATGAGTGGTTAATACTTTCCTTCATGAATGAAGAACAAAGCATTAAATGAGTAAAGTACAACTACAGTAAACTGAAGCTATGGAAATGAGCCTTTCAATACTGCTCCAAATTATCACAAGCGACTAAATATGATACTTTTGAAATGATCCATTTACAAAAAGACAAAGTGAAAATTGGAGAACAATTCACTGTGACTCAAGAAGATTCACTTCACACATTTACAATATTAGACCAAGCCTGAAAGTGTACTGAAGACAAGATCATAAAACAAACTTTTATCTGTTGGATGAGAGTTAAAATCCTCATTTAGTCATAATTGTAACACAATTCTTAGTAAAGTATGCAATCACCAAGCTTACCCATCCATCTAATTCCCCAGTTATAGCTAGCTCCTTACAACTACTTCTGTTTCTTGAACTTAAATTGGCACTGAAGGAACAATATTTGAGAACCATATAGAAATCTCCAATAACTTAAGATATCAAGGTAAACTTAAGTACATCTCATAGAATGACTACAAAACATGTATTTTTTAATGGAGAAATCCATAGCCTGATTGGTTGGTTGAATTTATTAATGACGCATTTACATCAACCAACACCAAATAAGACATCCATAATTTAAAGCATGGTGGAAAACATAAGACTGCATATGCAAATAAACGTTCCAGATGTTCCGAGTTCATGTTACCCACTTGTATATTGAATGAAGACCATACTTTTACAGCCGTAACTTTCTCTGCTGATCAAAAATTTATTTATACTTGAGAAAAGATCAAAACCTCAGAATGTTCCAAATATGTTTTCAAATTGCACAAATTGTCCAGGCTGCTTTGTAGAAAAGGATGAAATACAGTTATATCCTTCTATCCCTACTTTGATATTCAAATGATTTAAGTGATACAAATGTTTTGGTACATGATTTATCCCTTCCAAGTAATACAAATCCTATACCTTATATTTCAGATACAATATAAATTTACTTGATTACTTATGAAAACAATGTCACAAAGCAATAAACCATTTACTCATAAGAGAAAGTACTTTTTTAGTACTCTCATTATTTTCCAAAAGTATTTAAATGAAACCTGCATTTGTATTTTTTAAAAAAATGATGAAATAATCATTTTTATCAATGAATGCACTTTCAAGAATTTGCAAGGTTAATAAATACCCTTACAAGAAAAAATGAATTAACGGTAATTTAAAATAATTTCAAAACCAAAGAGAAATGTTTATCATGCAATATACTCTGCTGAATAACAATACAAAATTTACATAAATGAATGACAAAAGTTTAAAACTACAACATGACTGCAACTTAAAAGAAAATATTTCATAAGAAAATACAATCTGTAATAATCTTAATAAAATCAATCTGATAATACATAAAAAAATTCTACTGAAACCATTAAAAATGTTATGATTATAAATAACTAAATATATTTTTACAAGTTAAATTTTGATACTTTTCCATTTCACCAGTGCAAGCGATAAAGTCGCCAAAAGTCATACAACAGATGTCATACGGAATATGTGTATTCTAAGTGTTGTCACGAATAAAGTCTGTTTGACGAGATTTGCGCCAGCAGAAACTAAAAGTACTTAAATTTTTAAAGAGAAGAAAAAAATACATTTAAAGCAAAGCATTTACCGTGCTTTCCAAAATATTTAACAACTATCTAATAATCTCTCTGGATAACATTCTAAAAATGATTAAGCAGAATTTTAAATCCTTATAATTTATTCTGAGCAAAGATTCACTATATTTAAGCAGTCTAACTTTCAATATACCGTTACACGCAATATTAGTGATGATTTAATACATATATTTCACTAACACAGAAAATATGATATTGATAGCAAAAATTTCAAAATTCAAGGTATAAATAATGGGAGAAAAGATTACCCGATCTTACCCAATGTTTTTTATCAACTTCTTCATCGGCATCCCACTTTCGAGTTAAAAATGGATATTTTTTACCAATAATTTCTCCATCAAAAAAGGTTGTCAAGGTAGGATACTCTTCTGTTAAACCTTTAATTTTTAAATAGCCACAAACATAAGCATTCTCTTCATCAACATGCTGTTAAGAAAAGAGAAAACATTACATGTAAATTTGTTATCCTTACAATACATCCTGAAAATGAAATAAACTGTATACAAAAATTATTTCCTAAAAATAAAGTGAACTTAAAATATTGCAGCTATAATCTGTTTCTTCATTTTATTCCATTTTTATCTTAATATATGCAAGCAAATTATATAACTTCATTCAGAAATTTTATTAAAAACAAATGTTTTATGATAAAAATTCCACACATAGTACAGGTAATAAAAATAACATTACAACTGTTTACTTTACAATATTTGTTAACAATAATATAAAACAACATATTTACATTTTAATTTTGTCTAATTAAAATACATGATAAACCCAAAATCACACTCGAACAAGTGTTTCTACATAGAAATATCACGATAAACACTTATTCAGACCATTCTTTTTACCTAAATATTTTTGTTAATACAACGGAGACGAAATAAAAAAGGAAATTACCTGAAGAACCACTTCTACATCATAACAGTTCCCTTTACTTTTTTGGTGGCCTTGAAATTTTGATCCATTGTATAATAATGATGTCGCTATTCCAGGCTGACAAGAGTTCGCAGGGGGTGGAGGTATAATTTTTTTTGTACTCCCAGGCATTTCAAAGCTCATTTGACTGCAAACCAAAAACAAAACGTCAACTATGTGTATACGGTAAGGTTGTAAAAAGTGACGTTGAGTTGAGCTTTCATGTTGAAATTCAATATTTGAAACTTTTAATAATGTTTTTTGCTGATTGAAACAAGATGTTAGGTAATCAGTATTAAGAAAACTAAAAATTATTTTACATATTGGAAATAAATCAATCACAGCTTGGAATTTTTAGTTGCGCTTTCGTATATTACTATTTTTTTCTTGCTAATATATTGACTGTCACTTGATTAAAACAACCTTAACATGAAGTGAAGAGAGTTTTTATTTATAATCAAAAAGCGAATGTTTTTTTGTACTATGGATTGATGTTTATAAGTAATACATAAATAAAACTTTGAATCTTAATCTCTTTCTTCAACTCTTTTTCGGGTTGCCTATTCTACTTCTTCAAAACCTTTCTTTGTGCAAATCTTTGAAAAAGAGGTATTGTCTGTTATAATTTGTAAGGAAATGCAATATGGTTAATAATTCATATGCAAGTTTTTCAACGAAGACTTTTAATTTTTTTGATTAATATTTTATGGATAATAAATTTTCAACTACATAAACAAATTTTGATTTTATTTTCCCTTATATATAGCAAAACAAACCAACTACTTATATGATGTCTTAAGTGTTTTTGCTGATTCATTTCGCAATATGAAAGTGTGAACGGAATGAAATATAAAATGGGAGTGGCTATCAATTGTTCTGTAAAATTTTTTTGGATATTCTTATTCATATGCTTAAATTTTATATGAATCAAAGATTTTTACCTGCATATTGGTATAATTATTTATAACAATATTTTGAATTAAATGCAAATGTTCTGGAAGTAAAATTATGTAATTCAAGGTTAGCACTTCAAAAATTGTTATGTAATTTTACTCTATTGCAAATTATTTTTGCCCTTGTATTAATTGCTGAAGAGCACAACTGTGTTAAAAAATTGGTTCATTCAACTATTGCAATTTTCTATATCCTCTAAAGTTTTATAAAATATGTCTTGACATAACATGATTGTACTTAAAGTATATTTGATTTTTGAAGACTGTTTATGTAAATGGTTCAGAAATTATGATTAAAAATTATTTATTATTATATAACTTGATTCAAATTCAGCAAAAGCAAGTGCAAGATTCAATATTAATTTTGTACAAATATCAATATTTGTGCTTATTTTCAATTACAGTGAAACAGTTTTCAATAATAAATTTGTAATTATTATATAAAATTAATAATGACATCTTTTAAATTATTAGCTTAAACATTATCAGAGTAGGATTCTGATTCTATTTTATTCTCTTTTTTTGTCATAAAATTGTTCATAGAAATTCATGCTTTTTTTTCTTTATTAATTAGGAATGGCTGGTATATTAGCTACTTTAGGAGGAAATCCTCTTAATACTCCAGTTGGACAAAAGATTGGTGAGATTTTTGTTTTCATTTATAATTTGAAAACCATTTTGATTCATGAAGATCTTGTATTTATATTGCTTTTATGTATAATTTTATGTCATAATTGTAAATGTGTAAAATCTAGCCAAACCACACAAATATCCCCAAACGAGGTAGTGGAACTATGCATCACCATTAAGATTATGTTTAAATGTATTTATGTGAAGTTACATTCATAATGGAAAAGTCCCATTTGTTACTATATTAATTAAAATGTGGGATATTTGACTACCAAAAAGATTGGCATATGTTTAGCTGGAATTGCATCAACTGTCATTTAAATAAGGTGTTAAGTGGAAAATTAAAGGATTTCATGTTTAGAATCTCTGAATATGTTCTTTAAAAGATCTTTTAATCCATATTCTTTCTCATCAAGGATCACTGATGTTTGTTGCTTATAAATTTCCAAAAAATTGTGTTAGCATCCTATTTCTGATGCATACCAGTACAATATTTAAATGTAATTGAACATTAAACATTTTGATATAGGTAAAAGTAATACTGAAAGTATAAAAATATGTGATGATATATTGTAAACTTCAAAACAGATTATTTATTTTACTAGTAATTTTCATGAAATGTCAAATAATTAAATGTGTAAATAGCATTATCTTACTGCAGTTTACAAACTTGTAATTTATCCTTTTTTTTTTATCTGGCTATGTATTTAAATGTTCTTAAAGGAAGATTTATTAAATTTTTTTATAATAATGAGTCAGGTATTTGTAGTAATATATTATAATAATTAATCTCTTAAATTTGTTTCAAAACCAACATCTACTCTTTGCAATAATTCTTTATGTTCGTATAAACTTGATTCTCCTGCATATGTGAAATATATTCTATTGATAGTAATTCATTTAAATGTTTATTGCTATAATAAAATTTTAGAGATGATTTTAAAAAGTCATCGAATTGTAAATATGTAATGGATTTTTTATGCAATGTCTTCTTATTTATATACATTTGCATTATTTGATTACAAATTATTAAACTATTTTCATATTTTTTGTTTCCTTTTCGTCTTTACTTATTTTAATTTTCTTATACAGAGCAAGCTACAGATGGTGCACTTTCATGTGAAAACTGGGCTTTAAATATGGAAATTTGTGATATGATTAATGACACAGATGAAGGGTAAGTTGAAATGTAAAATTTCTTATTCAAAAGAGAAAATATTAAAATTCAGAGTATAGAAATGAATAATTGATGTTTAAATTTAAAACTGCTTTAAATTTTGAAAATTAAAAGCAGTTTGTTTAATTTTTTCTGTTAAAATAATAAAATATATTGTATTATAGGGTTTATCCTCAGTCAGAATATTGCCAAAAAGGATAAAGAATTTTAAAAAAGTTAATTTTACAACAACAAAAAATCATATTAATTTTTTATTATTTGTTCAGTTATCATGACAAGTGGCTTTGCTAGTGCTTCATCTAAATATGTAATAACAAGAATGAGTTGTAAGAAGGAAGGGGGGAGGATATTTTGCACTTTTACAATAAAAAAACCATTTATGTTGTAGTGTAAATTGTACTGCTTTTACAAAATTAAAAATAGAGTAAAATAAAACTCTTTGTACTCTCCCAATTAGACTGTGTTTTGTGTAATTAAGAAATTGTTTGAATGTTAGAATTTATATTCCATAAAAGAATACAAAACATTATTTATGTACCATTAACAGGTTTAAAATAAGTGCAAATATAAATAGGCAGTTACTCTCAAATTCCAAAATCAGGCACTGGGATATTTTGTGCTATTGAAAAACTTCACTAAATCATGTTTTAAAATAAATTTTTCTGAAATTTGTAACTTTTGTAGGATTTATTTTGTATCAATTAATCTTTAAAAAATTATCAAAAATAAGTGCATAATTTTCATTGAAAGAATTATTAATGGTTTCTGGAAGTTTTTATTGCTTGTATCTTGTTTATTCTGTAGAATTATTTTAGAAAGTAAACTTGTATCTTATGAAATTATTCTAATCACTCTGCAGTTTCTCCCTCACTCCTCTTTTAAAAACTTATTTGCACTGGTGCATACCATCAGAGAGTCACACTTAAATGTATTATCAAGTGGTGCATACTACCAAAAATTGAGTTTGTTTAGTACTTAAAAAAATTTCCATTTAATTGAAATTTAAAATAATGGAAATGTTACAAATTTTTATTGAAAAAGTAGTATTCATTTTATTTCAACTCAATATTAGAAACATAACTTGTAATACTTATATTATCAAATTTATTATAATTCAAGTTAAATATAGTTACAATGTGTTTGATTATTAACAAATTTTTCATTCTGAATATACTATACGTCCAAACCACATGACAACAATAGGAGTAAATAAATAAAGAGCAGTGACAATTATCTTTGCTATAAAAATTCATTTTTCACTTTAGTTTGATACCATCTGACAAAGGAAAGTGTTCTTAAAATAGCCACCCATGGAAGCGAAATATGAATTGGGGCACTGATTAAATGTTATTTCAGAAGCTCATAATAGTATTAAGTTAATTATATTGTTTCTAAAGATTTAGGTTATTAAATGTTCTTTATGTGTTGAAAATGAATTTTTTAATTTCCTGATTTATGTGTTATTTTATCCTCAATTTGCTCTTTTTTTAAATGCATTTTAAAAATTATAGAACTATCAGTCTTTTATAATTATTTCACTGTATATTGTAAGTAATGATATTGTTAAGACATAATGTAAAATTTAGAGTGTTGTTTTTTCATATTTATTTTAATTTTTTATATTATTTTCAGACCAAAAGATGCTGTGAAAGCTATTAGAAAGAGATTGCAGCAAAATACTGGAAAAAATTATACTGTGGTTTTATATACCTTGACAGTAAGGGTACTTTTATAAATATCTTATAGTATGTATTTTATAAAGTTTCTTTCATTGTTTTTAATCTCTTTCATTTATTTAATCGTATTTGAATGACTAATTTTATGTTATAATATACAAATAATTAATATTTAAAACTTGATATTCCTATACACACAGTTTTACTTTAACACGACTGTTGAGAAAAACTCTTCTTTAATATTTCTAAAATTCTATTATGGTTTAACATAACTCTAGATATGGGGTTAATCTATTGTGTAATAAATATATTTATCTTAATGATAATTATTAGAAAAAATATAATTTTTTTTTATTAAGTTCAGTTAATTATTACTTGTGTAATTATCTCTGTTGCTGCACATTATTTAACTTAAGTATAAAAAAAGTAATATGAATTTTTTTTTAAATTCAATTATTTTTATTTTAGCTTCCTGTTTTGTGTGACATGTATTTACTTGGTATAAAATTTATGGGATTATAATGAAAATGAATTACCAGTTTTTTTTTTTTTTTTTTAATTTCCTTAAAGAAATATTGTATTTGTGAATAACATGTAACAATTATTTAAGATTATTTTATATTTACTGTTATTTTCTGAAAAACTGAGTTTGAGATTTATTTATATGTAATTATTACCGTATTAATTGGTCTAAAATTTGTAGAGGTATTTTAAATTCAACTAATGCTTATAATGTGAGTGAAGAAGTAATTTTAATTGCTTGATAAAGTAACTCAGTAATCATTATTTAAATAGTTACTAATTGTTTTTATGTGTGTGTGAAAATAGAGTTAAATTTTGCCTTTAATTGTAGATTTAAAGACCGATTTAGCTTTTAATTACCATCCAAATTTTGATTGAAAATGTATATAGTTTTTCATTAATGGTGTCATATTGTAATGAATATTAATCATGTAAGTCATAGTAATGGTATTGTGATTGCTTCAGTTATTTATTATCTTGTTGCTAGTATTGTATCAGAAGCAAATCTGAATTAACGAGTTTCTGAATTATGAAGTCTAAATTTCTAGGTAGATTCCACCTAATATAACATATTTACTGTTAATTTGATTTAGAACTAAATAGATTGTTTCATGTATTGTATCATATATATGCCCTCAGGGGCTTACTTTCTTTAGGTAGGTTCAGGCTTCACAAACCTAAGGGACCTGAGTGATCTTTCTCTTTCCCGTGGGGTTTACTATCTTTGGTAAACACTGGTGATGATCCCCTTTGACCCTTTGTGATCATTCTCTATTTTTGACCCTTTTTCTTATCAACTAATTTTTCTCCTCCCCCCCCTTCTAAATTTTACCCATCAGCTTTACCTTGCTTGATGCCTCTCTTTGGTGCAGGATAGCCACTTCAGCTCTTACACCATTAAACTACTATTACTTTCTCACATCCTATCAGATATTTTAATCAAACTCAATTCTTTTTTTTTTTTTTATAGTAGATGGATAATTGTCATTATTTTATAATTTTAAATCCTTTTCTAAACTAGGAAATACTTATTTTCATGAGAAAAAATATATATATTGGAAATGTGTCATAAATGAATACAATATTATTAAATATTTTACTGTGAAACTTTCAGTCAGTGGTAGAACAGTTGAAAAATATTTTCAACAATATTTTAATTTTGAAAATTATCTTTGAAAATTGGTTATAAGTTACTTATATGTATTATAAGAAAAAGAATATATTTGCTCAAGCCACAAGTGTTTCCTTGTTGGCTGAGCTGTTTTATGCCCCTTTTCTGTGCAGGATGAATTTTTTCTTCTCTTTCAAGAAAAGGAACTGGAATGCTCAACCCTGACAGGAATTTTGGATGGGCAATGGCCTTGGCGTCACAAAGCAAACTGGATATTTTATCATTTTCAATCGAGTCGCCTTTGCCAAAAGACACTTATGTATTCGGAGATTTTCTGCTTTATTATGAGAATCCATATATATTACTATTTTAAAATTTATTTAAGTATTGCCTTAACCATATGTTTTTGTTGTTAGTAAAATTATTTAAAGTTGATACAATCCACTACTCCAGGGGTATCCAACCCTTTTCATACCATGCTCCAATTTTTTTATGAATGAGTTCAGATGCTCCATTTTAAAAATGGCAAGCAAATATTTGGAGACAAGGCTTAACAATTTCTTCTCTTTCTCTCTTCCTGTAAGAAATAGATCCCCCCCCCCCCCTCTAATACGAAAGTCAATTTCATATGATACCTATATTATTACTAAGTCTTTCCAACTTAATTTAGCAAATACATTTGATCTTCTGATATTTTCCTTTTTCTCAATCACATATTCTTTTCTCAACTCATATCTAAAAACAAATTTCATTTTTTTTCTTTTATATAAGTCTGAATTTGTCTTTTATGGTGTCTATTAAGACTATGTCTTCTATTATACAAACAATTTCTTTCACAAAATAATGCAAAACGGTTTTCCTGATGAATAAATAGCTCGTTTTCCATCTGTTAATTCACACCTTCTATCACTTTTTGCACTTTGTTTGGTCATTTTATTTTACATTGAAATGGATAAGATGAATTTTTTAAAAAAAACATAAAAAAGAGCAAATAGATCGCAATTACGTTCTTCGTATCACGCAATATTTGAAAAAAAAACAGGAACACACAAAATGCTCTAGCAAAAACTTTGCTTGAAAACTTGACACCATGATAGCTCACTCTGAAGTCACTGAGGCACCACTTGCAATCATCCATTGTGTTATGTTTGATGCATGTGCTATAGGTTTGGCCTCCCCTATCTGATTGAGCTTCACAACAAAATTATTATATTAAATAAAAATGAATGTAACCTCATATTTTTAAAGAATTGATTTAAAGAGTAACAAAACTTAATGAACAACCAAATTTTGTTCATATTTAGACAAAGAGTAATTACTGGTCATGGAATATGATTTGCATATCAATGAAGTATGAGAAGTTATTGTCTTCTTATTATGTTGTTTTCCTCTATATTCTGTTGTAAAGAAGAAAGCAAGTTAAAGTTGAAATTCATGAGATAAGTTCTTAATAAATATGCATTGTATTATATGCAAGTATTTCTATATCTAATTTTTTTTTCTGTTGCTATTTTTATATTGATGTTTATATACATATTCAAAACCTTCTAATGCATTTTTAAATTTTTAGGTCTTAGAAACATGTGTAAAAAATTGTAAGAGAAGGTTTCACCTCCTTGTTATGCAAAAAGATTTTATTCTTGAACTAGTAAAATTAATTGGACCTAAAAATGATCCTCCAACTGCTGTGCAGGAAAAAGTTCTCAGTCTAATACAGGTAATGAATTAATATTTGTCATTTGCAAACAGGTATGATATACTTTATAAAAGATACATTTTTTTTGTACCTTCTTAATGTAAGGAAAACAAATGTAGATCTCTAGACTTCTCTTAATTCAACTGAGTGAATACTGTATAGAGAATACTGTGAAGAAGTTTAAGTTAAAATGGTTTTGGATGATTAGCAAATATATTTTTACTGAAAGATGGGAAGAAACAAATTTGTACACTCGTGATCTCCATGTATTTTATTTAAATTATGAATAAAATTTTTAATATTTGGTTATAGTTTCTACTTTATTTAAGAACAATTTAGAAATCCCTCCCTTCTCTTCTAGAAGGAAATGTAATTATTGCAAATAAAAATAATTCATTTGTAAATTTTTAATTTTCAAGTATGTAAATAAAAAAGTACAAATATATAAAGCTTACTTAGTCTGTCTGTATATGTTGATTAATGCAGAGTATATCAGTATTGTTAATATCCAAGTAAAATATACCACAAAATTTATTTTTTTATGCATTTTTTCCTTAGATTTATGTTTGAGCTAGTTGCTTATAGTTATGTTAGAATAATTTTCGTACCTATTGTAATATTTTGATTTTGACTCATTGTAGTTTTACAAAATATGAATACTAGAAAAATAGCGTAATTATATTTATGGATTATTTAACCAATCAACATTTTTTTTCATGTTATATCATAAAACAAGCTTATTTTTGAATCACTATTTCTTATTCCATTTGATTATATAAACTCAAAGCAGCAGTGAAAACAATTTTAGACATAGATTTTAAGAAATTATTCTAATTCTTATTTATAGCAAAAGAATAAAATTTTTACTTAAAGTTGGCTTTCTTTGAAGCAATAGCTGAAATGGAAAGAACACTTTATAAAAAAGAATGTATTTTCATTTTTACTTACATTTAATATCCTCTTAAAACTTCGCTTTTGTATGGTAAATCTTAAAACAGGGAAACAAGTATAGTCCAACAGCACAATCAGGACCAAAATATCTTATTTCTTTTCTCACCCTTTTTTCCAAATCATTTCTCTTTGAGCAACTCACAAAGCACTGCCTTGCCGGTCTCAATTTCTTGTCGGTGGGAACCATCACTTCTAAAAAAAATGTCTTTCATTCAATCGTAAAGGATTGTGCTAAATTCCTGTTCATCTTTTTTTCTCATTAAGTGTTCCATATCTTTCTATCAGTCTATCAATTATATCAAGTCTAAAATTCAGATTTGAATATTTTCCTCCATGCTTCTGATATAAAACAAAAGCATTCCAAATTGATATATCTAAAAGGTGGATGATTATTTTTTTGAAATATTTCTTTCCTCTTCTCTTTGTTATCAGGTAATTGGTGAGATACTGATCCATTCTGTTTACTCCTCCCATTGAATAATTTATTCTATTACTACTTTTGGTTTTTGTTTTATCTCATCCTTGTAAGACGGTACTTCAATCATTTCAGGAATCTGTATGGTAGACAACAGAGATACCACCTTCTTATCCATCCATTTGATGATGCACACCTTCCTTCTTTGGTATGCACAGATTTCGCCTTTCTTTAGTTTTTTTTTACTGTATTTCTTTTGGAACGTCTTTTCTTCTAAGCTTGAGTGTTCTATACATATCTGTTTTATTGCTGAGAAGGATGTCAGCCACACACAGTTCAGATGTGTAATAATTGTTCGTTGTTAGGCAGTACCCTTTATTCAGTAGAGGCTGGAAAGAGTCGTAACAACGTGAGATGACTTGCACAGGTGCTGGTAATTATTATCAAGCAGAGTACCTTTCCCAGTTTATATAATGAATTGATATTAATAACCTAACTTCAATTCACATAGAATAAAACTTTTTATGCCAAATAGTGATCTTTTTAGTGGTATATATTGTTTCAAGTGTAACCTTCCCTTGAACAGTATCAAGTTCTCATTGATTGTTACATCTCATTTAGGTGAGATAGTTTCTCAATAATGAGTATTCAAATATTTGATTATTGGCCACAGTTTAAACAACTTTGGCCACTCATGTGTTATAGTGTACAATTTGGTGTCATCTGAGAAATGTAAATACTGGTAAATAAGATGATAGCATCAATAAGGCATTATTTTTGAAAAAACGAAAGATAATGTTGAATGTCTCATACTCCAAAGTGCTCAACATGAGGCTTTTTCACAATTCCTTTGTAAAATATTCAAAGCAATCGGAACTTGAATTTCGTTTTTCGATGTTGTTTCCTATTTTCTTTTTCTGCTGTTTCTTTGTAGATTACTGTTTCAAATAATTAGATCTGGATATTGATTAGTTTCACTAACTATCATTTCAAGGAGATGATCATCAAAGAAAATATCAAGAAATTGTAGAGTTCCAATTCTTAAATCTATATTGAAATTAGCAGCTGGATTCGCTGTGAAAGGAAATCATGATGGAGCTAAAGGTGGATTACTAATATCAATTTCACAAAAGTTCCAAACTTAAATAAGGTCATCTAAAATTTCTGCTTCCTCATCACTATAGAAGTCTAATAATGAACTTTTGTAACTACCAGAATCACTTAGTGAAATTTCAGTTTCACCATCTGATCCAATCTCAGAGTTACCTTCTATTATAAGCTGCTGATTGTCACTCCTTCTGCTTTTATTTTAGTTCTGAATTAAAAGAAATATTATTTACAACGTATGATTTATTGAGCTCATGAAACAAAATTTGCATTTCTTACTGTTTAAAAAAAAGAAGGAAAAACCAGACAAATCAGTGGATTAGTGTCAAAAAATATATTGCCCAAGCGGCATTGCGGCAAATCAGGGAAGATCCATTTTTAAATACCAGAGTGGTGTTCAAGCAAAACTGGGAAGTGGTTAAGTGACTATTATTTGAGTTTGAATATAATTACTATGAACTTAATTAAAAATTTGTATGAGGTAGTACATATGATAAAATTGATTTGTAATCAATAACATTTCAAAGTTTATTTTATAATTAAAGTGTACTCATAGTACTGTTTACATATAATTGCAAACATATTTAATAAATTGCATTTGAAAAATGACATGTATTAAGTAAACTAAATTTCTAAACAGCAAAGCTGAATTTCATATTTTTTTTATAAAACTATATTTAGAATTGTAAACAGATTATTTCTTGTTGAATTTTTCAATTTTTAGAATTAAAATTCATTGTAATTTGTTCAACTCATTCATGCATTTTAATATTTTTTTTAAAAAAAATGAATTAATACATCAATTATCATTATTGTTTTTATCACATTTTTTTTAATTGATAAGTAAAGTTCTAGATATATTTTTAAGTATTAGTTTTAATTTTAGAGTTGGGCTGATGCTTTTCAAGGAAACCCTGAAATGCAAGGAGTTGTTCAAGTTTATCATGATCTAAAACAAAAAGGCATTGAATTTCCAATGACAGACTTGGATACAATGGCACCCATTCATACACCTCAAAGAGTAAGCTATTTATTTTCTTATTACATAATTAATTTTTTCCACTTTTTGGTTATTATTTTGTCCTCTTGGTTAGTAAGAAGAGGGTGGTAAATATTGATTAGCATGATTTTCACTGTATTATGTTTAATCCAAATTGGTTTCAAAATTGTCTTGTCATGTGGAAGTTTAAAGAGCTTTAGTTGAAATTTTTATCTTCATATAGTGGTTTTATAAAAGATTGATAATTTTAAAAGGGACTGGCACATTCCATTTTTCTTTTGTACTTTGAACCTATGAATTCGCGTTTAAAGCCATATATTCCATCCTACTTCCCTTGTAAAGCCAAGTATTTTGTTTCACATATACCTTTCTTAATGGTTTACAGTGCCTATCTAAAACAGATTCGCTTAAATCAATCTCAGACTTATAGCTTTGCATGAACTGTTAATGGAAGATTAATCAATCTGCTGGAATATTGAAACTCGGTTAAGTGATGTATCTCTCAGAATGACTCTCTGCACATTTATTTGATTTTGAGATTCCAGCTGTAAAGGCTGACTCAGATAACCTACATGTAGTCAAGGTTGATTTAAGGTTTCAAATTTTAATTAAATTAATACACTTTGCTGAATATTTTAAATTTTTTTAAAATTATGTTTTGAGTTCCACTTTCACTAAAGACTGGTCATGTTATGTGGTTGATGCTCCTTAACTTTTAATACTTTTGGGGACCCTAAAGATCTCATTGACACAGTGTGAAAGTTTGGAGATAGAAGTGTCAGCTCAAGTATCATCCTCATCACTTGACTGAGGATGAAAATTACCAAGAGTGGTTATCAACAACCTCATGTTACTTCTTAGGAGCAAAGGCTTTTAGATTTATGAATGATAAATGGATATATTGTAAAATATTCATTTAATATTTTTTTTAGATACAACAAAAATTAAACTAGATACTAATCTTAATCTTTAAACTTAAAATCGTTGGTTTTTTACAGTATATTATGCCCTTTATCATGTGTTTATGACTTAAATAGGTGAAACTTTTTAGGTTGCCTATTTTATTTATTTATTTTGGCTACTGTTTTTCATTTTTGTGTTGACATTAATTTTTGCCCAATATTTAGCTTTAGTCAAGTTTTGCAGCCAGATTTTATTCCTAAGAAGTGTGCGTGTGTTATTGATGTTTCGCAGAAAAATTTACAGATTTATTTTAGTAATTAATAGAATAAATTACATAAATCCATTATAATAATGCATTGTTAAGTGTTATGTTTGATTTCCATTTGAGTAGTATTACTTAAATTATACTATATTTCTGATGGTTTCTCTGGATTACAATAAAAAAACTACATTTTAGCAGGTACTTGATATTTGGAACCAGATATTTTCAACATGAGACAGACCATTATAAGAGTTTTAATTTAAGATTATTAAATATTAAATTATAATTTTCTAAGTAAAATTTTGAAGAGGAATGATGATAAATAAATGATTATTTGTCTCAAGAAGACCAATCAGATTATCTTATGAGGGTCATTCAATAAGTCCTTAGAAAAGATAAAACAACAAATCATTTTAAGTAGATTTTTTTATTTGCCATTTTTATATTTATCATGGCACTCAGCTTGATGAGATTTTTTTCACACCCATTTTTTCGTGCAAAATTGAAAACACTGTACCTTGTAATATGCCAGTCGCTTCAACTATTTTGTGCACCTTTATTTGTCGACAATTAAAAACCATATCATGGATTTTGTCAATCATTGTGTGAGTAGTCACTTCCACTGGACATTCCAAATGACATTCATCTTTTGTTGATGTACAACCATGTTTAAACTCATTAACCTAATTGTAAACAGTTGCAAACACAAGAGCTCATGTGTCATGAACATCAACAAACTTTGCCTTGACCTCTTTCGGGTAAAGCCTTTTAAATAAAAATGATTAGTCACCGTTCAAAACTCACTTTTCTGAATAAATATGTTTCTAGCTTAAATCGACAATAAAAATGAAATCATGAGATGGAAATAACTGAGACTTAGACAGCTGTCTAATGAGTTATGATGCTTACTAAAAACAAATAAATTTTTATGCTACAAGCGCATCTCTTGTATTTTCTAAAGACTTATCGAATAACTCTCATATTTTGCTAGAGGATACATAAAATAACGCATTATTACAATTAAATAATCAAATAGAATATATATAATGATAGATATTATTTTAAAAAAAATATTAGTTTTTTAATTGAGAAATTACTCAAACTTTCTGTTTTTCGTAAAAAGTAGTTAGTTGAAAATGATCTGTTAAGCCTAGGATCATCTTAACAATAGAAAAGTTCAACTATACCTTAGTTTAACCTTTTAAATTGTTTTCCTATAGCTAGAGATGGGTATTAAAAAAGAACAACCTGTTATTTTGAACCAGTTTGGTCTAAAAGGAAACACCCACCTCAGCATTCCACCTTACACCCGTTCTTTACCATTCCAAACCGTTTTTCTTGCTGCCAAAATCAAAAACTTCTGCAGCTAGCTTTTCTGTTTGTTTTTTTTTCCCTCCAAATATACAAAGCTTCCAGGTGTTTATATTTCTATTCATTTAAGCCTGTTCAGTGTTATTTTCTTCTTATTGTTTATTCATAAATGCACTTTTTCTTTTTCCACATGTACTGTTTTTTAAAAGGATTATTTCTTTGTTATGGAACCATCTTTTAAAATTAGGAAAAAAAAATTTTTCTTGAGATTATGTAATCATAATTTAGAAGAGTAATAATATTTTGGTGAAAAATATAAGATAATTATTCATCATTCTGTAAGCCATAAACTGTAGCATTAAAAAAATATTGAGACAAAGATCTAAAATTTTTTTAAACAACTGTTTTTTTATAATTTTAACTTGGAGTTTTTAGAAATTTTTAATTTTTCTGTTTATACCACACACAAAATTAAGTCCTGGTTTTTTTTTTTTTTTTTTTCCTTTTTTTCCCCCTATTTATTGTATTTTTGAATTTTAAAATAATTAATTTTTTATGTATGAACTGATTCTAATATTCCTGCATTCTAATTGGATATTAATAAGAATGTGAGAACATTAGAAGTAATGTGTACGATAATACATATATAATTTGCTTATGCATTTATAGTTCTCCCTAGGAATATTTTTGATTGTGAACATTTATTTAAGGCTTGTAATGTTAGATTAATTATATGAAGATGTTTTGTTGTAGCAGATTTATTTATGCTGATGTGATATTTGACATTGCCAATAATTTGAATTTGATCAAATATGAAAATGATTTTCAAAGAATTCAATATGAAGATTCAGTCTTTTATTTTATTCTTATTACTAAAAAAAAAAAATTGAAAATTTATTGGTATAGAATATGAATTTAAATATTTGATGTATTTTCCATGTGGTTTAATTGATTTGTTTTTTTTTTTTTACTAAGAATGTTAACAATTATTAAACAAGTTTATGTAATATTTCATATTTTCAGATGTAGCAAAATATATTGTTATACCTGTTATTCATATAATTTTTTGTGAGTTTTATGAACTAGAGCATATCTTATATATTCCTTATACTCTCATAGTAATAAAAAAAATAATGCACCAAGAAGGAATAGTCAGAATACTACGAAACTTGGTAGGCAAGTATGTCACATGAAGTTATGCAAATGATTTTTACTACAAAAGAATCAAGCAAATATTCATGCTGCCAGAAGAGTGTGAATCACTACTGTTATATAAAGTGGCCTTTGAGACTGATTTTCATTATGGCAATGATTGTTTTTCTTTGATGAAAAATTACTAAGTCTTAACGATGTAATTCAGATGCATTCATTCAAAGATCATTTATGTAATGGATAGGCATTGAAACAGGCTACATTGATGGATTAAGAGAAGCATACTGGACAAATTGATGCTTTGCTCTCCAACTTGTCATTCTGACCAAGCTGTGATAAGATGTTAGTTGCAATGGGTGCATGAAGGCACATATATGACATAACAGGATGGGCTACCCAGATTGACTAACTGAAGAAAGGATTGCTTCATCTGACGACAATTTGATCAGCCTCAATGAGGATTATACCCACCATCCAATCTCAAGTGCTATCATTGTACAGAAGCATTGCTTCGCAATGGACAATTTCCAAATGGTTAGCTGAAGGAGGTTTGTTCGTACAATACCTGTTACAAATGTTATCTGTAACTGCTCAACTTTGTCACTTTAATTAGCAGTGGTGTCTGTAGTTACAAACTCCTTGATGGCCTGGGAATTCCAACCATATTGTCTTCAGTGATGAATCCTGATTCTGTTTGGGAACCCCCATAATGGTCATGTACAAGTATGACAGCCCATTGGCATCAGCTTGGAATTTCTGAGTGACATTGAGTGTGGCATAAGTAATGATGAAAATATTCTGCAACCTTAAACATTTCAAGCTATTTTTTCTGATACTGACACCAAAATGAGTTCTGGTGATGAGTCCAAAAAAGAATGATCATCTGACAATCGTATTCCGAAAGAATTCCTGCATCATATTGGAATTAATGTTGACAATGTTCCACAGACTGTAAACAACACACTAAATTTATTCTTCAGAGATGACTTGTTTGAATATTTGGTTGAACTATCAAATAGATATTTTACTGCAAAATATACATAATTTTAGGGCCATATCATTATTATGGGACAAGTTTGGAAAGCGACGATTATTGATCAATGGTCCTGTGTCCTGAAGCACCATGTTTTGCATAAATTATTTCCAGGGACAGATTGCATAAGATATGAAAAGCATGGCATTTCATTTATAATGAAAATATTGGCAGTGAAACAGATTGATTGGTTAAAGTCAGGTCAATATTGGAATATTTTCTTCTGTAATTCATGAATGTCTACAAACCTAAACAGCAACTTTCACTGGCTAAAGGTTAAATACCATAGAGGGAAAGGCTATATTTTAGAATATGCATCGCCAGAAAAATTGTCATGGATGCTATGTGAAGCTAACACATGATACATAAGTAACTTTGAAATGTATTCCTCTCTAGGCTTGAAACTAATAAAAACTATACATATGGCAGTCAGTCACTCCATATACTGATATGCAGTACTATCTTATGTTGTATAATTATTGTACTAGTGTTGAAAATACTAAAAACCCTCTTACAAAAAAGGAATCAGAGTATGTGGAATTATTAGGAATATATATATATGTATTTTATCCTACGTTGGACCTAGGCATATGCACCATTAGTCTATGATGAGCAGCTCAGTACAATTCAGAAACACAAATAAAATGATTAAAAAATTTTGCAGCATTTACAGCTACTATGTCAATAAGTCCAGGACAGCAATTCAAGTGATACTGATCATGTCAGAACCATTCAGGTAGAGTGGGCAAATTGGAGAGTCCACCATTCCAAATCTATGAAAGTGCTTCCTAAGATAATCATGTCTGGTTACTACCCTGAAGTTAGCCACACCCACCTGTCTAGGTAGATCATATGGTATGGGATTATCCAACAAGGAATCCCAGGTCTTCCCACTGATTAAATTGATAATAGTTTCATGATATCTGGCTTTGAACTTGTTTGTAATAATTCTTTTAATACTATGGTAACTGGCAGGGGGATCTAGTTGAGGAAGATTAGATCCAGCCTTAGCAAGCGAATCTGCAAACTCGTTCTCTGCAATACCACAATGACTTGGTATCCATTATAGGGCAACATGGTGTCCACTTTTTATCATAGAATCTATCAAAAGTTGGCATTCAAGAGAGGGGCTATATTTAGAAGGCATAACTGAAGAATATTAGGAAAATATAGAGTACTCAAATGCCTAAAAAATCTGAATCTAAAGAAGAAATAAACCATATTCCAATGTAAAGGTGATGCTTTGCTCCAAATTTTCCAGTCTAAAAAGTTTCTGTAATTTAGATAGAAAGACTCCCAAACAATCATTAAACTATACACATCGATTGATTGTAAAAGGAATTGCATAGAGATCATGCTAATCAGTTCTTGTGCTATTTTATAATATGTAATGGCCCAATAGAATTGTAACGTACTTTGTAAACTGTGTTCTGTTTCATGCATTTGTTGTGTATAATTCAGTAAAGTGCATGAAATTAAATATGAAACGTTTTTACACAAAATAGTCCTGCATTAGGTTACAAATCAAATATTTGAAAGTGCCAAGAACATTCAGGATCCGGAACCATCCTCCTGAAAGATTATCTATGAATATGGGGAAGCATGTAGGTGGGGGGAAATCAATGGTAAAAGGAGGGAGAAAGTGTTTTAATAAGGCATTGTTTTGTTTCCGCTGTGAAAAAACTTAGCAGTGAGACATGCTATATATGTAAATTCTCCATTGTCCAAGGATACATGTTTCACATGGTATCATACATTTTTAACAGTTGTTGGTTATAAGATTCTATCTAGTTTCAAAATGGTTGTGTTAAAAAATTGTGTGAACAAGTTTTTTCCCTCCATTTTGATTACAATTGTAACCAATCATGATTTTGTGTGTATCTAACCATGTATTTTCCAAAACAATGATAAAGGACACATTTTTAGATAAGATGATGAAGTAAATAGTCATTAGTTTTTCTCTATCTCTTTTTGATAAATCTTCCTCTCCCTTATTACACTGATGTTCAAAATTAAGAGAATTTGCATATTTTGTCGAATTTCATGAAAAGAATTGAACGTAATGTAAAAGTACTGCATCGAAACAAAGATGCAAATCTTTTACATCGAATATATAAGAATATACATGTGTGTGCACGGAACTAGTCAAAAAACAGGATTTATAAGCATGTTGTCCAAAATCTGCATTTCCTTTGCTAGCACATTTCATTGAATTTCATGTTGGGTTTTTTTAAGCAATCACTTCAATTAAAATTCAAGCAATAAAACTGAGTAACTATGAACATTTAGAGGATGGAATGAGGTGGCAAATTATGAGTAGGCTAGAAGCAGGCCAGTCTCAATTCCAGATTTGCTGAGAATTTGATTTAACGACCAGCGTTGTGTCCAATTTATGGAAACTGTTTCAGGATACTGGATCTGTCGAGAGAATGCATGTGCAAGGTCGTCCAAGAGCCACGTTGGCCAGAGAAGATTGCCATTTGTCTATTATAGCGAGGCATAATAGGGATGCTACAGCTTCTCAAGTCTCATGAGTTGTATACTGCCACAGGAACCCAAGTTTCAAGGGTGACTGTTTCCAGAAGACTTCATGAGAAAAGTCTGTTTGCAAGATGATCTGTTGTTTGCATCCCACTCAGTTCTGTTTAAAATGGTGCAGAGATCATAGAGATTAGAACATGGATCAATATGCGACCATTCTCTTTACTAATGAGTCCCGGTTTAGCCTAACAAGTGATTCTTGTCATACTTTCATATGGGGAGAACAAGGGACCCGCTATTTGCCCTCCAATGTCTGAGAAATTGATCATTACGGTAGCGGAGGCTTGATGATTTTGGCAGGCATCATGTTGGATGGCTGTGCATGCCTCCATGTCTTTGAAAGAAGCACTGCGACTGCTGAGAGATATAGGGGTGAGGTCTTGAAGTCTTATGTTCGCCTTTTCAGGGGTGCAGTTGGTTTTGGTTTCCTTTTAATGGATGACAACGCAAGGCCACATAGAATTTGTGGAAAGTGAGGATATTTGCCAAATGGATTGGCCAGCCAAATCTCCAGACTTCAATCCTGTAGAGCATGCTTGGGGACACTCTAGGGAGGGCATTTGCTTCACAAACCTCTCCGAGAACCATCCACAACCTGAAAACAACATTGTTGAATGACTGGGACCACTTGCCTCAGGAACTCATAAACTCCCTTATTTCCAGCATAAAATCATGGTGCAAGGTCTGTATATTTGTAAGAGGGGATCATATCCCCTAATAACCATTTTTTTTTTGTTCTGTTCTGCAACTGCTGTTTCATACCTTTCAAGACCAATGAGTGTTATACTTGATCATATGTGTGTATTATAACTGTTGAATGATTATTTTTTTGTATTATATCAACCCTATGTACAAACCAAATTTCATTAAAATCTGTCCTGTAGTTCTAGAGATAATCAACCAAATTAGAAAATTCCCTTAATTTTGAACACTGGTGTATGTTCATTGAGCGAGATCCCTGCTTATATTGTGGTAATAGAAGTTGTTAATTTATATTATTAGCTTTCACTAATCCTTTATTGTAATGCTTTTATTTTCAGAGTGTTCTTCCCAGTCCTTCTCCTCCATCTGTTGTTTCAGATCAAGCTGTTCATGCAGCACAGGTAAGTCGTATAATTTATGTTTTTTTTAGTGTCATTTATACAGTTTAATTGTATAGGTGTGAATTTATTTTCGGTTGTAATATATTTTTATTTGCATTTTTGAAATTTCATAAAACTATTAATGCTTTTTTTCTCTCTTTTTTTTAAAATAAAAAATATAAACATTTCAGTTATCTCATTAGAAAATATTTCTGTAGTGTATGACCCTCAAATGGGGATCATTATAATTTTTAGATGGTTAAGCTATGAAGTTCAATTTTGATGCTATGTTATTCAGAAAACATATACATTTAACCTCTATCAGAAAAAAAATCATCCATTTCAATATAAAATATTAGATATTCACTTATCAAATAGACAAATGTGTAAAAGCATAATTAATGAGCAAATTTTCAAAAAAAAAAAAAAAAAAAATTACACTAATTACATAAACAAAAATAATTTAGGAGGAGCAGCATTAAAAACATTAGGAAACCACAGAAGGGAATGAATTAAATAAATGTTGATATGTTTAAATGTGTGTGTGCCATAACTTTCTGTTCCTCTCAATATTTCTATCTGTGACATTCTTTTCTATTGTTGCAATGAAAGTATTTTTAGAGTGACAGTAAACAGAAACAAGGTTTATTTATTTTTGATGCCGTTCTCTTAAAATCCTGTGTGGAAAATAGTCTCTCTCTCTCTCTCTTTTTTTTTTTTTTTTTGTAAATAAACTTGTATTAATTTCCAACTGTCAATTATTGTGATTTCTTTGTTTAGAATAATTTCTTTCTGCAAAATGTATGAAAGGTATGAAGCAAGGAAGAAAAAAAGCAAATGAAATTTTAAAAATTACATTTATTTTTGAAAAAAAGTTTCTTTTTTCTTCCTTTTGTGGCATTTTTGTGATTTATTTTCATTGGCATTGAAAGGTAGAAAAAATTACAAATTTATGTTATACATGAAATTGAAGAGCATTAATGCAAAAAAATTCATCATATTACAATTCAGTAATTTTTGTGTTATTTTTAACTGCTTAACTAAATAAAACACTTTAATTCATTATTCATTTTTTCTCTTTTTGTGCTTTGTGTAGTTTTTTTTGACATATTTTTAAACTAGAACTTGCTCATAATTATAGTATTGTATATTATGTGTTGAAGGGAATATGCTTTATATTTGTCCTTTAAATAATTCTTGAGAAATTTAAAGATGTATAAAGCAAATAAATAATATAAAAGATAATCAATTTGATGTTTTATACAGAAAAACTATTTCAAAAAATGATGCTTAAAATTTTATTTATTACCTTTTTTTTGGTTTCAGAGTAATTATAGAAAAAACATTTTGATGCAACATTTGTAATATCTTCCAATTTTTCTATAAAATAATTTTGTCCTCTTTAAATTATAGCCAAGTTTACATCAAAATCCTAACCCAATGCCAGATGTTTTGCCACCTCAAGCAGTTCCTATTAATCTGAATGCTGAGCAGCTAGCTAAGCTACATAGTGAATTAGATATTGTGCAAGGAAATATGAAAGTTTTTGGTGAAATGTTAACAGAATTGACACCTGGCAAAGAGCATCCCCAAGATTTAGAGTTACTTCAAGTAAAAATTTATTTATTTGAATGATTTGTGCAGCTGATTTGTTTGATTAACATTTTTTTAAAAAATATTCCTTAAGTAAAGAATGTAAGTGGTGGATTTAAAATCATTATAAAAAAGTTAAAAGTTTAAATAACTTATAAGACCCATTCATCTGAAATATCTTATAGTAAAATTCATTAAGGAAATTAAATTTAGAAATAGTTTTACTCAACTTATTAGCCTGTATGTGGAAAAATTGTCACCTAGTTTTGCAATTATCTGTGTGACTATTAGCACCTGGAATATTTTTCACAGATTAAGATTTATGAATTTTTTGGTATCTCTTCACTTATTTTCTGTGTGAAAACAACTCGGAACATACATGGTAAAGATGGCTGCAAATCATGTTCCACTGCCTACCCACCCAGTCTATCGAAACATTTAGGATAATTGCATGACAGAATTTTTCAGTTTTCTTTGTTGTTGCTTCATGTTACAGCGAATGCATCATTAATTAATTTGAAACAGTGTTCTATTACTTGTGAATAGCATGGAAATCTTAAGATATCTAATTTCAGAAAGGATGTTCAAAATTATCATTTTGAGTGAGTACATTACCAGAAATAGATTGTGTAAATGATGGTTTGATAAATGTAACTGAATGCCAGTCAGTTAGATCTATATAGTTGTCTGCTTTAAAATTTAGTGTGAGAATCTTACATTCATGTATGTTTTGTTCTACATTAGTTATTTGTCCACATTTTAAAACTCGTAGATGCAACTGTTTCAACAGTTTTTGGGTATAGTCCAACATTGCTTACAGAATATTTTCTGGATGACTAATATATTTATACATTTCATTGAATTATTCATTTGTTTGCGTTTAATGCTTCATGGCAAGAGGTGTGTATACTCTATTAATGTACTTAGTTAATTTTTTTAAATTCACTGATGAGTTTATTTTTGAAACAAAATGTGAAAAATCTATTTACTGTCCTTTTGTCTGGAATTACCCAGTTTTCCTGGATCATTTCATAACAAGCATAATGGAATATCTCTGTTTGAAATTCTAGAACACTTTTTGTGGAGATATTGTTGATCTGTTCCAAGTTCATGAACAGCAACATCAAAGTTATTTCTATTTTTTCAAAGCATGTTACAAGCATCTTTTTGAAAGATTCCTTTTTTTTCCTATTCCACCACAGTACTGTTTTGGTTCTGTAGTTTTTTTGTCCAAATATTGCTATAGGGGAAGTATTGTATCAATATCATTTGTATCAGTAAGCAAACAAATTATTGCTTAGGACATCCTTAAAGGAAGTTCAAATTGTTTAATTATACCATTTTTAGATCCAGTATTAACTACTGTTCTCCATCATAACCAACAGCTTCCAATTTAGAAAAATTAACATTATTCTTTACAAGAGTTAATTTGCTTACTTTAAAATTGTGAGAAATACCAGATACAAAGGTAACATGACCAAGATATACAGTTCCTGATTCTGAAAATAGAACAATTTACTCTTCTGTTATGGTCTTTCTAGCTATCTTTCCCCTTTATTATCCTAGTCTTGTTTTTTAAGCTGTCAAAGTGTATCCCATATTCCCATGAGAAGAATTTTCACTAATTTTTCTTTTTCAAGTTTTTATTCCTTCACTTCTAATTTTAATTCGATCAACTACTTTAGAAGGATTGTGTTTGGAAATTATTTCCATATCTTTTAAAGCTGCATATAACAGAATTGTTGTTGATCTATCAGGAACACCAACTCCTGGCATCAATAAGTTTGTGTTTCATTTGAAAGATTAGTTCTCATTTGTAATAAGTATGGCATCATGACCCCAAGACACCTTAGTGATCTTTTCTTTCTTATGGGTTTTACTGTCTTTTGTAAACACAGGTGACGCACCCCAGGTTACCCTAACGATCCTTCTCCATTTTTTGACACTCCTTGTTAACCAATTTTTGTGTTTCTTCACATCTAGACCACAGTGAAATCTTTTCTTTCTTTCTTGCAGTATAGCCACATCTGGCTTTTGCACCAATAACCTTCACATTCACTCACTCACTCTCATTTGTAAAGTTGAAAGAAATTTTGATGTATGAATTATGTTTTTCGCTTTACATTATTTATGTTCAATATCTTCATGTCCAACAGACGAACATGAAAAATTCAAAATGTGTTCTATAGCAGATGGCAAAAATTTATATGCTGTTTTTCATTTTGTCTTGCTACTGAACATACTGACTTCTTTCTGCTGCCTTCTTTTTCACATAATAGTCTCACACGCACCCCTCCAAAAAAAAAAAAAAAAAAAAAAATTTTGTTGGTTTTTAAAAAAAAAAAATAAAAAAAAATAAATTAAAGTGTCCTTTGATCATAAATAAAAAAAAAAACTATTATTCCTTCTCTTTACGAAGTTTCTTAATCTTATAACTTTTTTATGGTATTCTCGTATGCAACATTTGTTGATTTGTTATAATATTTGATTTTATGTAAGTGTTTGAAATCTTTTAATGAGGAATACAAATAAGTTTATTTTCTCTCAAAATGCATGTCATATTTATAAATGTCTTATAACATCAGCATATATAGATTTCTCTGATAGTTTAATTTTAACCACTCATGATTTCAAATCAGAGCTGCAATAATTTATTAATTTGTACAAATAGTTGAGTTGTAAAGTTATTTTGGCATCCAAAAATTTAATTTGATTTAGCCTAATTTTTGTATGATCAATAAGCTTGGTTGTATGAACTTTTTCTCATAATCTTTTCTCATAGAAAATATGCATAGAGTTGCAAGAAAATTCTTAAATTTTAAAAAATTAGAAATTTCTGCGGCAAATTTTCAACTCAGGATTCATTACACTGTTGAAAGTTCAGATTGAACAAAGATAATTATGGTGACAACTTTTTTGCATACTGCCTGATAAATAAGCAAAACAAGTTTTTACGAGCTTTTTCACTCCACTCTATTCCTAAAAGTGATTTTAATTAATAATAATAATAAATTCCCCCCTTGTATAAGTTTTTAAAAATTTATAGATTCATTGTCATATTTTAGCTAGTACAAAAATATTTCATTTCAAATTTATCCAAGATCTAAATTCAGATGAAATTTTCTACAGTGATATAGATTTTATATTTAATATATCTGTTTATATTAAACTATACAAATTTTAAATTGGATTTTTTTAATATTGAAAGTAAAATATATTTTTTCTATTCTGCTTATTATAGGAATGAATCCAGAAAATGAAAAATTTAAGGAAGTTTCATTACATCTAATGAATACTCTTATCTAAACAGCCAATACAAATTGTTCAGTCATTACAAATTTATTTAAAATTATTTTTTTGAAACCCATTCTAAAATCATTTGCAATCATTAACTTCATGACTTTTAATTCAGCATTCTTAATTATAATTTTTAATAAAATTTTTATTGATGCATAAATATGTGAAAACCATTTGTTTGGATTTTTGTTAAAAATAATTATATCCTTTTTGGCAGTTATTGATAATTATATACTTTGTTAAGGAAATTAAAAAAAACTTTTTCAGTTTTTAAATGAAAGATTGGAATACTTCTGTTTAAGAATTTTTATTTTATTATTTAAAATAAAATAATTTTTTTAAAAAATTTTATTTATAAAATATTTCTCTTTTTTACAGGAATTACAAAAAACATGTTATGCAATGCAGAGTAGAGTTGTTGATCTCATTGATAGAATAGGTGTTGAAGAGGTTACAAGTATGTTTTAATTATCTTTGTTATTCTCAAACTTACTCTTAATTATTTAATACGTTTGACTTTCTGAATTAATATTAAAATATACAAGAGCAAGTAATTTAAACCAATCATATTCTTTTTCTTTATTGTAATTTCTGTTTTACGTGATTATTACATTACCTTTACTATAAAACATACTCATATCCATCAATATAGTTATCCTCAAGTTATTTTGTATATAAATGTGAATGTTTGTTTGTTATGCCAATCCACACTGTTGATAACACATTGCTCCAAATTTTGTAGGGAAATTAACTGATGTTTTATAGAAGCCATAAACATATTCTAAAAAAAAAAAGTTTTTTTTAGAAAACTTTTTTCATCATTTTTGCTATCCACAGATGGCAGCAGTATTGATGTACTATTTGAATTTGTTTTCTGGATATTAATTAATTTTATTTTTCTATAATATTCTTCCATATTCTTTAGATTTTCTTAATTAACAATATTGGAAGTTATATTTTTTATACTTAATAATCCAAGTCTTGAACAAAATGTTAAAAAAAATTACAATTTATGCACCATTGAGTGTATAAAATAACTAACCAATTTTTGAAAATAGTTCTAAAAAGCATAAATTTTGGAATTTTTTAAAAAATTTTTTAGATTATTTCATCCAGAAATTTATTTATCCAATTGAAATGGCAATCATATAGTAAACAAAATGAACATACAGCTCCCTTTAAAGGGGGGGGGGAAGCATTCATTAGTGGGATATTAAGAAATTTTTAGCTACACACCCAGTAAACAGATTTTTTTTCCCCATCTTTCACTCTTGCTTAAGATTTCAACTTCATTAAGCATAGTTATGGTGCTTATTACATCATGACCTATGGGTTTTTATAATTATTTTATATTCTTCATAAATTCGTAAGGAGACCATTTTATTTATTCATTTGTTTTTTCCTCATTTTAAAAAAATTATACCAAAATGCTTTTCTAAAATATTGATTGTTATTTGATATCCATTAATTATGTATGCTTGGTAGCTGGATTGTTAAGTTTTTAAATTCACTTGTGTGAAGAAATTAAATGCAACATTCACTCTTTTTGAATTTCAATTTCTGTTGAGTTTCATGAAACATTTAATCATTAGTTACAGCTTTGTTAAAAAAATTTAATTTTTTTATTTAAAAAAATTAATTTTTTATCATTCAGACAAATTTTAAAAAGTTTCTTTAATTAATAAACTGCAGATTTTCCCTCATTGGTTTTAAATTTATATCTTCCTCTTTGCTGTTTTATTTACTAAATAATTCTTTCCTTGGAGGTTAATTTGCTGATCATTTAACTTTATACAAAGTAATATTAAAAATTTGACATAATTTAAAAAAAAAAAAATTATGCTTCCATCAAATTTGTTATATTTTTCAATACACACCCATATGAAGAACAAAATACTAGCTTGTGTTAAATGTTGATATCAAATTCTAATCTGCTAAATTTCCAAATAAACCCTCATTAGTAAGCACTCTAAAATTCCATTTTTATTTATGTAAAATAATGAGTTCCTGCAAAATTTCATTTGAGATTTGTAAAAATAATTTGTTACAGCTCAGAATGTTATGCTGACTCCATTGAACTTTTTGACATTTATACTTTCTCTTAATGCAATAATTTTTGATTGTGTATTGAACACATTTTTTATTACAGCTATTTCATTTCATTGTTGTGGGAAAAAAGGTTAAATTTATCTTTTTTACTTATTGGTATTTAGTTACTGGTGAAAATATTAAACAGAATCTTTAGTTATTAATTGGTTATTTTAATGCAGTTTCTTTCAAAATGTAGTTAGTTTTGAGTGGGTGTTAAACTCTTGATCATTATAATTCATAAGAACATCCTTATTATGCATTTCCAGTGTTCATTCTTGAGAAGTTTATTCAACATCTTGATTTAATGCAGTATTAATAATAAATATATCTTACATTTATAGCATCGTGTTTTTGCATTTTTTTATATATATATTTTAGACTTGGAGAGAACCTTATGTATCTCTATATCTATAATTTTAATTTTTTTCCCTTTATCTAGGTGACTTACTAAGAATTAATGATGAACTGAACAATTTATTCTTGAGATACGATCGTTATGAGAAAAAACGTTCTGCAATGACATCTTGTGTGGAACACAAAACTCCCACTCCACTTTCTGAAGTATTTTTACTATATTATTTATAAAATACTAAAAATTATTGAGCTATTACATTTATCAGAAGCTATTAGTAGAGCTTAACATGAGTTTCTAATAAATCCAATATATATTACGCTATGTAATTATTTTTTGTCTTCATCATAATTCTGAATTTTTATGATGCAAAAAAAAAGTTAAAACTGTGTTTCTTTTCTTATCGAAGATGATCATATAGAATCCTTATATTGTTGTCAAAAGTTTTATTAAAACAACTGATGATCCTAATTCATACAATAGATGTGAAGTGTATCATGCATGTAATTGTATTCATTTGTTTCTTTAATCTCGGTTTAAACTTTTAGTAATTTGATTTTGAAATTTTTGCAAAACTTAGAATTAATTTTTTTTAAAGTTTCTTGTACAGAATAAAATCATTTCATTTTTTTTTTTTTATTTTGAGAGAATTATCATTAAATGTCAATGAAAATAAGTATTTGCAATGAACAATTTTACATTAATTATGTAGAGATCCCCTTGTATGTAATAATACATTATATTTTTTAAATATAATAATATAAATTTATTTTTTTAAAAAAATATTTTTATGAACTATATTTTTATATTATTATTTTAAAATTAGCTATCAATTTAGTTTCTATTTGTCAATTGATTTTAAGAAAATATTTTTGTTAACTTATTACTTACAGAATTTTTTCAAAAAACTTGAAGTATTGAAGTGATAATTTTACAATATATATATATATATATATATATAATTTACCATTTTAGATGATGAGTAATTAGTACTCTCATTCATTTAAATTAACTGAATAATATATTACTGTGTATACTATGCAGATTATTTTAAATATACTACTAGTGCTGTATTTTGAGTATTTAATGAAACTTAAGTGAATTTGTAATATATTTTTGTATTGAAAAATAATTTTTCTTAAATGCTAGCTAGGTTAAAATTATATTATAATGTTAAATTATGTTGCAGTATGCAGTTTTTTTCTTAAAAAAAAAAAATAAGAATGTTTGTTATTCTACTAGTTTAATATTTGAGTATTGAAACTTAAATTAATTTGTAATATATTTTTGTTATACAAAGTAACTTTCTGTATGTTTCCTTGATTAAAATTAAATTGCATAAGAAGCTAAATATAACAAAAAAAATTTAAAATATTGTTCATTTATCAATTAATTCATTTAAGCATTTAAATTTCTTTTACTTTTCCTTTTCAGAATCCATTAGATAAACCATTAATAGATTTTGGTGAATCAGGTGAGGAAGCTGATCAAGCGATTGCAAAAGTGACTCATATAAGTAAATTTTTCCCCTCCTCTTATATCTTAAGTTTTAAAAACAAATTTAAAAATAAAGTTTGCAGATAACTTTAGTTTTTATTTAAACAAACTATGATATCATTTTTGTGAAATGGTTGAGAAAAAATACTTTTCTTTTGTAAATATTTTTTTCTAAGAATGTTTCAATTTGTACACTTGGATATTAATATTTGTCTACATATATTTTCCTTCATTGAATTTATGATTGTACTTAAATATATTTTATTCTTATTTTTTTTAAATGTTTGTTTGAGGTATTGATTAATTTAAAGAGGACTTTTGTAAATAAATATAAAGTAAATTCTGCTATTTTGTACCATTTTATTCAAAAATATCTTTCTTATATAGTGCCTCCAGTTAACACAAAACATTGCAAAAAAGTGTAATTTTCAGGAATTATTCATAGCTTATCAAATTATTTTTGGTATTTTATACAGATACTTAATATTTTCAACTAAGTGTTACAAAAATAATAATTGTTATTAGAACACATGTACTTAATACACATAAGAAAAATTACATCTTTTTTTTTATTTGCTATATTACTGTTGTTGAGGCTACATGTTGGATTGTAGAGGATATGCAGTGGTGATACTAATTTTACTACATGGCTATTTTTTTTTATTAGAACTTATACTTTTTTTTATCTGATGTTATCTTGTGGCTAAGTATTACTTTGTTGTATTAAAATTCATATGCATCTATACCAGAAGTTGTTTTGCTGAAATACCCAGATATGGGCCCTTGATCTTCAGAATGATTTCAAACAAGCATATATTTTCATTTTAAAGTATTTAGAATAAAATGTTGAAACTTTACAGATTTTAAACTATTATCTCTTATTAAATTATAAATAAACAATTTAAATAAAATTGTGAAAAATAATAATAATATAAAATTATTTATATATATATATGTATATATATATACTGTGTTTCATATTTGAAACACAAATTACTAAAAACTTTTAAAATTATTATTTTGAAATTTTTTTTAGTTTTATTTAAATATATTATTTAATGTACAAATAGAATCATATACACTTTATATATAAGTCATCTTGTGCATATTTGATGTTTTTTATTTATATTTTTGATTTCTTTTAATGTTTTTAGATTTACAAGATCATCCTGGCTCAGATTCGAAGCCTCAAAGTGCTTCAAAAAATTCTTCTGTTGCTGATGAATTTGATATGTTTGCACAATCAAGAAACACATCATTTGGATCAAGTAAAAATAGGTAAAAATAATTTTTGTTTAATTATTAAAATTACAAATATTTTTATAAAAAATTTTTTGGGTAAATAGGGAAAAAATTCCAACAATTTATTATTTTTATCCCAACAATTTATTATTTTTTTATACTAGGTATTATGTTCTAAAGTTATGGTAATCTAAGTAAATTGCATTTGTAAATATGCTTAGAAATTTTTTTAAATACCCTTTTTAAAAAAAAAAATTAAAGAAACCTAGATACCAAGTATATTTTTATTTTCTAATGTTAATTTATATTTACAGAGGAAGCAGTTATGAAGATAATACAAATTTAGACCAAATTGAAGGTGGCTTAGCTTCATTTACAGCAAATAAAGGAAAACCAATGGTAATCAATTTCTAAATCTCAACATTACTTGAAATGATTATTTCATATTTTCATTACACTGAAGAATACTTGTTCCTTTAAAATTATATTTTTAATTTTGGAATAAAACAATTTTAACAATATCCATCAGAAAAAGTTCATAATATTGGGTACTCTGTAATGCTATTATTTGAAGATGAAAATGCTAAATATTAATGTATAATAATAATAAAAAAAAATATTCAAGCAATGTTTGGATCTTGTATTAAATATGGTAAAAGACATTGACACTGCAATAATGGAGTCAGAAAAGCTATTAAAATCTGAATCCAGTGGGTCAGATATGAGTTACTTAATGCTTATGTAAAATTGAAAAGATAACATTTTACAAAATATATATGTTGAAAATGTGAAGACTACATATATTATGTTCCAAAGAGAGGTCAATTAACATATAATTACCAACTAGTTATAGGGAATAACTTAAAAAGATTTTGGGTTGTCCAGGTTCTGTAACCTACAGCAAGCTATAGTAAATTACTAGTTTTTTAAGAGATGTAAAATGAATCATTCATAATTTCTAATATTTTATATGCTAAAATAATTAATAATTTATTTGTTACCTTAATTACTAGCTGAAACATTAACCCTTTTGCTATCGGAGGGAGAAAAAAGTGCTTCGCTGGGCCCGCAGTTTCTTACTGCTGTGCCCAGACAATTTTAGATATTAAGCCTATTTCGTGAAAAAAAAATACCTCTAAAATCGGCTATTTATTAAAATATTTTGGTATTTACATATATTATTTAAAATGCATTAAACTTAATATATACAAAAGTTAAAAAGATTTAATCAAAAATTGAATGTTTTATACTTAAAATTACATAAAAATCATACTTTTAAGAAAATACAAAATATATTTACATATGTTACTTAAATTTCATGGTGTAATGATGTGCCATTATGTGAAATATATTGATATAAAAGATAAATCAAATTTTGCTGCATGGTATATTTATAAAAAAAAAATTCAATGTATAGTACAACGTCACATGTCTTACATACATATTTTGATGCTTCACGCAAGATTTTGAGCAAAGGGCTCATCTTAGTCCCCCCCCCCCCTTATATTTTTTTACTTTAATGTCAATGTACAGATTTGGATTATTTTTGCTAACATTACTGTCAGATTCATTTATTATTTTGCAAATCTCAGTATCAGATAAACACTTTCTTTTCGTCATGTTTGTCGCTACAAATAAAAACTGACCGAATGAAACGAACAGCTGAGAACATCTGCTACCAAATGCCCTAACCCCCATAAAGGGCCATAAATTCTCCTTCGCACTTCTAAGAAGCAAGGAAGAAAGAAGAAAACAAACCGAAATCAAGTGTACTTTTTAAACCATGTCATTACATTTAAAGAGTCACGCTGCAACACGAGCTTTTAACAATTACCCCCCTCCTGGTAGAAAGAAGTGAAATACAAGTCCATATCACCAAGGTCAACACTCCAAATAACCTATCTATATAGATTTCGCGGTATTGTAACACCATATAGTAACATTAAAAAAATCAAATAAAACGTTCTCATCAAACGTATCTGTATTGATACATTGGGCTGCAGAAGACACTCATGCAGCGTATTGCCCATGATACGCTGGGCACAGAAGAGCCAACATGAGCGTATCACCTGTGATATGCTGGGAGCGAATGGGTTAATTGTGTTATTTACTTTTGCCACTGACATACTCTACATTAAAATTATTGTATGTCCTGTGATTTGTTTGTAAATTTGTTAATACAGATACTCAAATATTCTGTATTTTAAAGATATGCAATTTTATTTTCAAAACCTTTCAGGAAGGAGGTGATTCAAGAACATCTGATGCAAAAGCCAATAGTGGTAAGTGTTAAATGATTTTTTTTAGAAATAAAATAATTTTTTTATGGGAATAGATTTACAAATTTAAACCATATTGCTTTAATTAGAAATTTATAATTATTTTCTTTCAAAATTTCTACACAAACTTATTTGATCCACAAGATTTATGAATTTGTATTATTTATTTATTTTACTTTTATCAATGTATATTAGACCAGATCGAATAGCTTATTGTTATTATTTGATACTCTTAATCATAATTTTTTTTAATTAAATTGTATTAATGATCATTTGTTTAATTTTACATATATATTCTATTCTTAGAATATTTATTTAACTAGGTATATAATTTTGACTGTGATTTGAACAATTTTTAGAGAAAGGTTAGTAATATAAAGCTTTTTTAATTATGAAATTGCAATTATAGATTAGTTTCTTATAATTTCAAACTCCATTTTCATCTTGCAGTTTTGTTGAAATGCAGTGAACCTGCATGTGAGCGTAGTTCTTAGATTAATTGGTACTAATGAATCTAATAATGTGAACAAAACTGGAAGATTAGTGACAACTCACTAGACTAAATATTGCCTTGATTCTTTGGATTTTTCATTTTAGCTTTAAAAATAAAGACTTATTAATTCCTTAAAAGCTGGCAAAGTTTGAAAGCTTAGGTATTAAAAGTATGTAATGTATTTGTATGAATTCAAATAGGATTCGTGTAACTGAAGAATCTAATAATCATTAATCTTTGAACATTCTTACTTGTATAAAAATGGTTGCAATTCTAAAAGTTTGGCAAAATTTATTGAATGATGAATGCAGAGATGCCCTTGAAATTATAATGAATTATTAAATTTAATTAGAGAATAATTTCTCCAATTATTTAGTATTAAAAACTTGCAATCTTTGGGAGGGAGAAAATGTGTAATTTTATTTTAACTGAGTAACACAGCTGCTTAAAAAGACCAGCTTCTGAATTTTACATTGTAAAATTATGTATAGGTGATCAAGATAATACTGCAGCTGAACTTCATTCTTCAAATTATCGCAACACTTGTGATAGTTTTGAAACCATATTGGATTTCGTTTGTATCAACTCAATTTTTAATTTTGCATTATTCTTTACATTTGAATAAAGTCTTAAACGCTCTGTTTTGTTTCTATTATGTGTTGACTTTGTCATTAGGTTATTGAGACTAGTTCCAGTCGTTAGAAAAATAGAATTATAGTAATAATTCAAATATATAATGTTAAATATTGTTAAAAATTGACAATTTTCTGTAATTATGTTTATCCATATACTAGTTCTAATTAAATGTTAAAAATAAGTATGAGATGCATTTGAGTATTTTATTCTAAGATTAAAAGAATTTTATATTTATGGTAAAAATTCTGTTTTTGTAGGAGATAGATTAGCAAATATTCCAAGTGTGGCAGGAGCCACTGCCCAATCTAATGCCATAAACAACCGCCGACAAATGGATAAGGATGATGCTGATAGTGCACTTTTTGCATTGTAAATTTAGGAAACTGGAAATAATCAGTTTGAATATTAATGTACAGCACTGTTTTTGTATATTCCATGCTTTGCTTTTTTTCTACAATTGTATATTGCATGCATGAAGATAGTATATGATGTTGTTAATTTTATTAGAACTAATATTTTTTATATTTTTGGCATTAATTTTTTAATGTTGAATTAAATTATTGTAAAAATCTCTCAAAGTATTGCTTGAGTGGTTTTTTTCTGTTTTCTTCAAAATATTTGGGATTTCTATTAAAAATTGAATGGAAAATATCTTTAAGAATATATTTTTTTATGCTTTATGTATTCTCTTATGAAGCTTTTATATATGAATTATGAATATTCTTTCTTTCTTTTTCTTTTGAAATAAAAATCTTATCAAATTCTTTTAAAGTACTCTGCATTTATTCCTTCAAAATATAAAACGTTTCCCCTATCTTTAAGAAAGAAGACTTTAAATATAAAGATGTTGAGTATGTTATGAATAAAGGTACAATTTTTTTTAAAGCAATTAAAATTCATGTGGCAAAATTTAAAAGTAATGCAAAATATAATAAAATGTATTTAATTTATTTTTTTTTAATATTTGTTTAGTGATGCATTATTTTAGTTTTCCTTAATTTTTTTTGTTTGATTTTCATTTTTCTCTTTCAAAACTATAATGATATCAAAGAATTATCATCAGAATGATTTATTTTTAAGAAAAAATTATAGGTATGAATTTTCCAAATAAATATTATTAAAAATTTCTTTTCTTTTCTTTATAAAAATTAAATTAAAGGCTTATGTGTTTTGACAAATTTTCCTGTGCTAAAATACTTGCTTAGTTCTATAATACTTATTTAGATTTTTTTTTTTTTTTTTTTTTCTGAAAGCAAAATATTCCTCTAAATATATGCTAAACTAAGTATTCCCGTAATAATTATTTTCATTCAGTTACATTTATTATTTTCTATAAATTTATTAATCTGTTAGGCAATGGTATTGAAGAAAATTTTAAATATTTATGTATATTAATAATTATATTCTAGTCAATGTTGTTTTATGTGATGAGACATTTTTTAAAATGGTGTAAGTATATATTTTAATGTTGTTGGTAATGGAATGGGTATTTGCATGATTCAAATATTGAAACTGCTAGTTTGTATATTTTGATGTTCAAGAAACAGTTTCAAAAAAAAAAAACAAGTGAGCATTAATAATTTGGCAACATCAACTGTATTGGTTATTCAATTTTCTGGAATATTAATATAAAATATGTTCCAATAATGAGTCCATTATATTATAAAATAGTTTTTGAATTACATATAAACAAATTGTTCTAAAAATATTGGTAAATAATAAAAATGAATAATTTTATGCAAGATCAATTTTGTTGATTCATTAACTATGTCTGCTGTATGAATATGCAATTCTAAATAGCTAACTGTGTATGAATGTTACTTGTGCTACTTCACTTTAATTAAAATAGAATACTTTATCTATGCAACACTTTTTCTACATAATATTAACTTTGCTGTATTTTTTTAAATGATTTCAGACATAAGATAGAAATTTTTTTAAAGCCATTCATGTGATAAATAATCGATAGTTGTGCCTTTTATTCCTTAAAAGTATTGTGCAGATATTAAAGTATTTATTCTAGCAACGAGCATTATAACAATAAAATGTATTCTCATTGAGTCATAGAATATATACTGATCTTGCTTGATTATTCATTTGTATAAAATGAAATTTGTTGTTAAAATTGAATTTGATCATAATTTTTAAGCAAATATTTGTAAAAATGATAAATATTATGTATTGTGCCAAATTATTGGAATGCTGGGCTGTGTATATGTCTAAAAAATATTGAAAGTGTGTGTACTTTTCATAACTCTCCTATTTTAAAAAATAATATTTTGTGGTCTTTGATAGCTGTTATAGAAATTGCAATATCTTAAATTAATATATATATATATATTATGAGTTGTTATTACAATGTAAAAAATTCTTTTTTTTAAAGTTGGTCATGTAAATGAGGTGAAAAATTAAGAACTTAAAAATTCATTCACTCATATCATATACCTTTCCACTCTGCTAATTTTTGGGCCAAGATTTGCTTAATCTTCCACCACATCAAGCTATACGACTAAGAGCTTTGCCCTGTGGTTTTGAATCAAATTTAGTTCTGGTGATTGTAAATATCAATGTTGTAAATCAGAAGAAAAAAAAATGTTGAATAAATATTGATATATGTGAGAGAATGAGTTATGTAGTATTTATTATTTTTGTATAAAATTTGTTGCATTTGTCTATTAATTTACTCATGAAGGTTAATTTTTAATAGATAGGTATTGACATACAAATTCTTTTTTTTTTTTAACACCTCAATTAGTTTTTAACTCTGTTAAATATTTCCATCACATTTCATTTATATTCATCTGAATGTACATACTTTTTAAATGTATAAACTAATTATTTACGGGCAGTTTAGTTGCACTGTTTTTTTTTTTTAATTATATAGTATAATTACCATCATATAACATAAGTAAACAAACGATTAAAGTAATATGAATAATTATTCTGTAAAATATGTTGAATCTGTTGTTTCATAAAGGAAATTATCTTATATAAAATGGAAAAAAATTGCTAAATGGACATCTTTGCCCATTTTCTCTGGGTAAAATTAGATCTCATTGGACTTTTTACTGAAATTTCTGCTTTTTATCTTTATATGAAACATATTTATCTAAAATTTTTATGATGAAAAAAAGTTTGAATTAAAAAGTTTTAGAATACTGTTTACCATCTTAATATATATTTCAGTTGCATGTAATCTTTTTTGCATTATGAACAATTAATTGTTACATTCTTAATTATAGGCTTTTCTCCTATCTTATTTCCATTCTTGAATATTATTAAAAATACTCTTGAGCTCACACAAAAAATTGTTTTGGAATTAAACTTTTTAAATAACATGATTGATTTGATCAGTGATAAATTTTATATACCATTTCAATGTAATTTACATAAAATCAATCAAGAATTTATTTTTAATGAACTGCAGAAAATGGAACTCGTTTCTGTTGTGAGCATAAGATTGTGATAAAATTTCACCTGTCAGTTTAGTGGGTGAACTGTCTATGCTCTAAAGATTTAATCATCTTTGAAACCATTCTCTGTGTCCTGGATATTGAATCCAAATATTTTAGATTTAATTCTTCTAATTACTTTTAACCATTTAAATATATTTTTTGGCTTTGTCAGAAGTATTGCTCAAGAATGTAATTATTCCTCTTTCTCTGAGTAGGTTTCCAGAACATATTTTCATTTAAGGCTTCCTTTTTCCTATGGGCATCTTGTATCAATTTAGCTACACCATTTTTCAGTAATTATGTTTTAAAATTGCTAATAAAAATAGCTTAAACTGGGATACCATTGGTAACTTTTGTAATACTTATAACATTGGGATAAAATTGACATTATTGTTAATGGCTCTTCAAAAGGAACTTAACAGAAATATTTTTAAATTTGGCTAGTTTCTAAAAAATATTACACAATTCGATTCCCCCCCCTTCAAATTGGGTTGAATAGCTCCCCCTTAGATTTGAGTGTAGTTGCAGATATAATACCCGAAATATCTGTTTGGAAGCCTTTGTTCTAACAATTAATTAACAAGCTACTATCTATTTTTGTAAAACATATTGGAAATGGCCCAGAGTGAATAAAATGTAAAGTTGATAATGAGGTGTTAATGGAAGTCATATTTCAAATACATTTGCGACAATATATACATTACAATCATTTCAAAACGTTGTTTTAAGAATGTGGAACGAGTGAATATAGATCTTATGAAAGTGTACAGCCCAATTAGGCAAATTGGGGTGGGTTTCCACCACCAAGTCAGGAAAATTTTTAGTTGAAGAGTGGAAAAGGGATGATGATGGAAACGCACAGGACAGTCCTGAAAATATGAAGGATGATGTAAAGGTTGGCTAGAATTTTGGCTTGGCGCGAGCAGCAGCAGGAAAGTTAGCAGGGGAGAAGGCTGAAGTAGCTACATAACTGAATATGAGTTATCAGCCCATGGGTCATTCCATTCTTGTCCTAGGGAATTTAACTTCTTCCTTTTAATAATACTTTGTTTAAAGAACAGTTATAAATAATCATTTTGCTAGCATACATTTGATATGCACCTTGAGTTTTGAAAAATAATTAATATTTCCTCCATTGACCAGTTTGTATCCATTTTCTGTATATCAGGAGGGAATACGTAGAAAGTATGCATCTTTTGGAAATATGTTAGGCACAAGATTAATTTTAAAACTATTGGTTCGATTAAAAAGTAAAATTCCTTTCCTGATCTCCTAAAATTTGTTAGAGGAAAATAATTGCTTAGAAATTCTAGCAATAACAGTATGAATATTTTCAAAATGCTTATCCGATCAGTGTAATAATTTCATAATTTAAAAATCTTTTGTATAAAGAACAATTTAATTTATTAAGATTAAAATAGTTCAATTAATTAAAACGAAAAATGTTTTAAAATATCGATGCATGTAAAAACTGCTGCTAATTTACTCAAATTATATTGTTTAGTTAATTTATTTAAAATCCGCACGATATATCAAAACAGTCTCACTTACTGTATTTATCTGTAAAAATATAACACTATTCACATGCACTTCTAAACAATGAACGTGGTGTGAAAGAATAACAATTAGACTGGATAAGTTATTAAAATTATATTAATTTCATCTAATTTAAAGTGAGCTTGATTTATTCTTCATTAACATCGCTGAAGTAACACGAAGGTTGTGTAGAATACATAGAGGACCCTCAGGGACTTATCTCCTTTAGGTGAATACGGGCTTCACAGACCCGAGTTCTCTTTCTCTCTCACGGGGAGATCCATGTGGTGACCAGTGAAGAATAGTCCACTGTATATAGCTCATGTACGTTTGTGAGGCGGTAAGAACGGGTACCCAGTGCCCATGGGTACCCATTTCAGAATTGATTATATCAGGGCTTGCCTTCTTTAGATGAGTACGGGCATCACTCACCCGAGCACCATGTGGTGATATTTTCCTTTCCCATGGGTTTCACTGTCTTTGGAAAACACGGGTGACGCTACAGTACTTTCAGTGATTCTTATCTATTTTCGACCCTCCTGCTTGTGTGGGGTACACAGTTCCTCCCCTATTTTCACATCTAGATCATAGTTTACAATTTCCCCATTCTCGCTCACTGGCTTTGTTTGGCCCAGAATAGCCGCATCTGGTTTTGCGCCTTTACAAATCACTCATTCATTAGATTCGCCATGACAATCATCAATCAGTCATTCAAGTGTCTAGATCTCAGGTTATACCTTGGCTGCCAGCATGGCCCACATCTGGCTGCAAAACTTCGCCATATTATCATCCACATCTCTATGGGATTTATTGTCTTTAGTAAACACGGATGACGCACACCCAGGATAACCCTGGCAGACTACTTTTTCGACCCTCCTTGAGAGTGGCATCTTCTTTTCATTTTCTCTCAGGGGTATTTAATCTTCAGGGGCCCGTCTCGAGATTCCCAAGTGAAAAATTTGAAGAAGAAGAAAAGACAAAATTTTTGTTTTGTTCTGATTTCAGATGTAAGTTATAATGCAGTTCTTTTCATTTTGGGTTAATTTATAGTTTGTTTTAGCTTGTAATTCCATTTCTTCTTTGGTTTTTGCATTTGTACGGTTATTTTTCGTTAGAGTTTAAAGAAAATTTAATTTAGTTCGAACAACATTGGTTCAGGTTTTTGCCGACCCGCATTTGCCGTGTGCGGCGACCCTTACCACTGTAGGGTTAGTACTGCATAGTTAGAATTGCCTCCAGGTTAACCGACGGATCTGCCCAAGAACTGTAATACTAACCTATCCCCGATTTTCTGCCTCTGGGGTGATTAGCCGTGCGAGGCAATCTGATGATTGGATGAATGGGCTGTTGCCTCCCCGCCAATCCCGAGGGCTCCTGGGGTGGTGGGTGCTCAGATTGAGACGTAAGTACTCATAATGGATCCCAAGACTTCAGGAGTCTGATGGGGCCCTAGGTTAGATTGAATATCCTGTCTACATTCTATGAGAGGGTGAGGCCTGTATTGTTATCTCAAAAGATAGATGCATAAATTTTGATTTTCAGCCGGGTTTAAAGAGAGATGGTTCATGGGAGCAGCAATTAATTTATCTGGATCACGAATATTTTCGTGGATGGTGGGAGGAGGTAAAGGATTTGTTCCAAGGAGGACTGTGACTGGCGGGTTGCTGTTGGTAAATCTGAAGAACAAACGAAGAATGGTTGCAGATTACATATTATGGATGACCATCAGTTGCTGTTTATAATTTCCTCATTTATTTAGATCGATCAAGGTGATTTGTATTATCTGAGCCCTTTTGCTTTATAAATGATTTCAGAGATCGGATGTGTTGGGAACTGAATTTCAGATCTAAATGTTTACGGTTGATAGTTCACGGGCCGGATCGCGGAATGTAGTAAGCTCAAATTCCCCGGTTTCGGTCAGTTCCAGCCAAGGTGGTAATGCTAAACGTTCCCAATGGATGCTGGGCCCTCTCCAAAGGTCAGGATAGAAACATCCCTGGGCTGGCGCCGTCCAGGTATGGTTCCCGGATCTGGCTGCCGGATTTGTCTTAAATTATCGGGTTTCGGCCCACATCAAATTTCTGATCGTTAACGCGGTCGAACGGCTTGGTGGCAGGTGCTCTGCCGTCGACATCTGGTAATCTTCTGTGTTTTTGGATCCACAGCTTTGTCAGGTGCGGATGCAGATCGTCAGCCCTGATCGGAGAGTGACCTCACTGGATCTGCCAGGACTAGAGTTCAGACAATCAGGAACGAATAAAGAATGTTTTCCTGGGTACAAGGGTGTTAATGGACGGCGCCTGACGATACTGGCGTGTTATGATAGCTGCTGCGCTCTGTACGATGGAGCTTCCTGATCATTCAGAAGTGGACTAAAGGATGCTGGTACACAAACGAAGTAGGGAGGCAGGAGGATCACCAGTCAGTAGGCTGGCTGACGATTTGACTTCATATCGAATAAATCACATACAAATTAAGAAAATTAGATCGGCCCCAATGGCATGATTTTCGGCTGATTGCCCATTCAGGATTAAGAGCACTAACATCAAAGCCACAAGATTATTACCAGGTCAATATTTCAATCAATCTCCCAAGTTTCAATACATGGTACTAAACAATACAAATGGACCGAGAAACCAATAATAGAAGCAAAAACTACACTGAACCTACAAAATAATTCACTAAGATAAACACAAAGTCTTTGAAAATTTAAATAAAAGACAATTCTCAATTAAATGATGATGCCATAAAGATAGTCTGTTGGACGAAGAAATGTAGACAGATGATTCTTCTGAATCATTTTCTAGTTGGATAATGACACAACTAACATTCACCACTATAGCATTTTCGAAAGATTACAATGCACAAAAATCTAGAGGGCGGAACTTTGCTCCTTCCGCTTTCACAGTCCTCAAATTCAAATTCTTAGCTAGGCAGTAACGTCAGAATCACATTCAAGTTTATTATAATCTGCGCTTTATACCTGCCTCAAACACTAGTATCGACTTCACGCTTATCAACAACCTCATCTTTCTCTCCTCCTTTTATTTTACTGGTCACAATACTTTTGAAACTGCGAAATAACCACAGATGAACCTAAGGCAAACTCATTTCATTAATAACCTTTTGCATTCTAAGTAACCAACCAGGGGCGAGTTACCAGCCAATAACTTCCATTCACCCACAGACCTTTCCTCAATGGGTTAGCAATTTGTTCTTCACTTCTACCTTTTGGACTTTCCATGATACTTACCCATACAATAGTGACCACTTACCAATTACATTGGACCATGCAAATTCCATTCAACAAAACCCATATTGTACAGTACACATAGATATATATGAAATTGCCTAACTATTACTTTTTCCTCTCTTGAAATATTGGAATAATAAACTTGGACTCAAAGACAGAGTCAAAGTCTTAGCCTTCATTCTCTCAAATACACTCAGTTTAGATAATTACTTTGATAATTTTTAAAATTAATTTATGACAAAAATAACCATGATAAAACACAATTTTAAATATCCTTGAGATTTTAATTTTCATGAATTAGAAAACGCTCTTTCTCAAACATAAATCATCTCAGAATCAGATAGCATTATCTATATAATATACTCTCATAAAGGTTATCCTTGCAACTCATTAAACAACCTCTTAAATTTTATAAAAATCTGGAAGACATCTCTTCCTTAACTCTTGGAAACATCTTCTTATAGTTCAATTTTAAAACCAAAATCCAATTGATCCTAGGTGTTACCCATAGCCTTCATGGAGTTGCCAGTGTAAAGTACAGGAGAGATGGTTAACTCCAGACTAATGTATAGGTATAATGTTTTCCCAAAGCGGCTTTCAGCGAAACAGGTCTACTGTTGATAATTTAGTCGCTTTTGGAAACAGATAAAGGGAGGAGAGTGTTAAAGCGTTATTCAGTTTATCTTCAAGAGTTTTTATATAATTTCAAATATCCCATCTTTAATAAAGTTCTCGTTAATGTAGGCAACCTGGAATTTCATGCATAGGAAAGAAATGGAATCATAGAACGACAACTTCAACAGGCTGTTAACTATATGAAAATGGACAAATGATAAGAAACATTACTTCTTCTCTTTGAAACAGCATGTGTTCACTTCTGTAGACAAAGGAAACTTCATCACCCGATGCTGAAAGTTACTATAATATTTTATAATTAACGTAATAGACAGAGAATAAAGTGAATAATTTTGACAAAAACTAACGTTTAACTGTCATGTTTTAAACCTTCGAACGATGCGAAAAACGTTAAAATTTTAAGTTTTTATACTTCATGGGATCTGTTTGCTTACTGAGGATTTATTACTCTCATCTGATTTAAATTAGATTACAGTTCAGCTAGAAAATCAGTTTTATACTAACCTTGCAATATACCATGCTGCATACTTTGTTCAGGAGCCTTCCGAACATCTCCCATCAAAGAATATATGTAGATTATAACGGCAAATTTGTTCACCAATATCATTTTGGAACGGCTTCATCTTCAAATTTTATTTCACTGACAAAGTTTATTTTAAATGGATTATATCATGCCCATATATTATATTATCATATTATAAAATTTTCATACCTCCATTTTTAGAGGAGAGTACAATTAATCGTGGGCTATGATTTATCTAATATCTATCATGAGAAACAGACGAGGTTATCCTCCTAATACTAACAGAGTTTTGATTTTAAAATCAGACACTCGAAATGTTTTTATTCAACTTTTTAATAACTGTTCAATATACGAATTTCAAACATATATGCACTGTGGCTCTATTAATTTAGTCATGTTGGCTTATCTGTTTAATTAAAGAAAATTCACTTTATAGTTTAAACTTCACCCATTATGTTCTGTTTTTATACTGCGGATATTTTCTCTGTTCCGTAAAGCTTTCTTGTGTTCGACCCAATGAAAACTTTGTGTACAACGAACTCCATGAGACACTAGAATCTTTAGTCATCGAATCCTTCTTCCCACCATTGATCATTGTGCAGCAAGAAATTCATAAATGGTGGATAATATTCAAGAAATATTTTGTTGGATTCCCCTCTTACGTGGGTATCATAGAATTAAATTTTAAATTAAAGATGAATGGGTGAACCTCATTAATCACCTGCCATGTGAAGTTGGAACATCTTAAAATGAGTCTTGAGTTTTAAAGTAAATTCTTAGACGGAGTTTAACTTGTTAATTTGAGAGGAGTTTAGATCACCATTAGATCCCTCCCATTATAGACAATAATAGGCTTTGTAACTGATAAGCACCACGATTTTATAATTTTGGAACTGAAATCACCAGAGCCAAATTAAAATTTAATGAAGTTATTATTTTTCTTTAATTAATGTGGAGGATCCAGGAGAGTCGGCAATTAATCGATACTAAATATTTATAAAATTTAAATTTTTATACTTAAAGAAATTATTTAGGTTACAAGTGAGTTTCGATTGAAGCAGAACTTCCGTGTTATGGATTGACTGACATCTAAACACAACCTAGGCAGTTTCTCAATCGGATCCCCAACCTTAGCCATGCCATTGTTAATAAAACTAATTGAAACATTGGTTATACTCCAGATTTCCTAAATTTTGGAGGAAATGAGAAAACCGCCCGACCATCACAAAGCTTGAACTAAAAGTTTTCGCAATTAATTTTCAAGAAATAAAATATAAATGACACAGAGCAGGTGCAAGCACCAAACCCTGAGGACAGCCTTGACAATTAGATGCTTTGTCTTAAAATTATTATTAGAAAATATGTCAATATTTAAGAGTAAATAAAATTTTAGGATTTGGTTTAGTTTATAAACGTCGCACTAGAAGCAACGAGGAGCTGTGGCGACAGACCTCATGGTGGAGCCTAGGTCAAGTGGCGAGGACGACTCCTGATCAGCACCCCCTCTAACTTCCACACCGAGCCAGCAGAAACTTTGAAACAGATTCGAAAATTGAATTTCTGAGAATTTTACTGCAAAAGAACAGACCGACCTATATTGTCGATAATACTTGACCCTTGATATCTATAAGTAAAATCAACATGTTCTGTAGATTTTTGAGTTTGATATAAAAAGTGATGGAAAATTGGGTCATCACAGCCAAAATTTTCTTTAAAGCAAATTGAAGTTGATGAGGAATATTGTTTTATGATAAATCTAGAAATTTAATCAATTGGCAAACACGCTCAACTGTTTCCCTAAGGTTGATAACAAACATATTGGTCTATACATTTAATGGATGAGAGTCCATATCAGATTTAGGATGAATTTCAATTTAAACACAAATTATGTGGAAAATTACACATATAAATTTCACTGGAGTCAGAAAAGTGAAAAATATGCTTCCAATTTCACATAGTCGGAAAATCCAAGGTCTGGGCCCTACCACGGAGAATTTTAAAGGCAGGGATATCTCTTTGTTAGAGCCTTCGGAGGCGTTGGCTCTCCTCAAAATTTAAATCAAAAGTCTCACTTACCTTGAAAAGAGAACGTATTAGAAATTCATACTTCTGCTTTGGAAGTAATCAGGTGAACCAGGAATTATGACCTGAAGGGCCGAGAGTTCGTTAAAGAGCACGGCCCTGAACTTAGGTCAAAGTTTTCATTATTGGTGGCGTAGAAGTGCTCCCATGTCTCATGTTTTATCCCAAGAATTTTCCTTTTAGCAAGATCTTTCTTTCTTTATAATTATGAGCTTTCTATTTTCTGGTGGAAAATTATTTTTGTCTAAATATATTATTTTCCGTTTAAGAGCGTTTAATTTATGCCTAAACTATTATTAAGTTCATTTCCAATGGGAGAATATAGAGTAGCAAGAACCCGTCCTTACGAAGATTTCAAAGTGAAGAAAACCAGACGGTTAGAATCAATAAAGTATATAAATTCCTCCAGCTCTGACAATTCCTAATTAATTAAACTGTTTGAATAAGTTTATGTCTGATTTTGGAAATTTTCAGAAATTTATTGGATTAATATTTAATTTTTAAAGTAAAATTGATATTTAAAATATAGAGCAGATGCACCCACAAAACGGTATCGCTCAGGTCCAGGTCCAGAAACCATCATATTCACCAAATAAGAATGCTATTAGAAATCAAAAATCTGGATTGCCCTTGCCTCAATTAGCCATAAAGTAGGATCAATCTGGTATATTTAAAGTTAAATAGTAATGTTGTAGGCAAGAAATCGACCACAGAATCCTCGTGATTATCAGTAAAGTCATGGCCTCAGATGCAAGTGAATTCGCAGTGAAATACTCCAGTCAGAGTTAAAATGTAATCGAAATTTTATAAACAGAAAGTTTTAACTTAATATCGAAATCATCATGAGGAGGGAAACATAAATGTAGTGTAAATAAAACAAAAGTTTCTAATTTAAGTACAAGAACCAATGTATGATCGGTTTGTGATTCATGAGTAAATTGAATTTAAGTAAAACAACAGTGAGACATTTATTTTTAAATGAGAAACATTGAGTTACTGAAACAGAGAGTTTAATGAATATTTAAATTGAATGAGATCTTGGATTAACTGAGGGCAGGATCAGTGAAAATTTTGGATTAGCAGATAGGGCGACCACAAGGTCTGGAGATTAACCTCAGTGATTTGCATTCCGTTGCAAAAATTTATTTGATCAATGAGGGTAAGAAAAGCGAAAGAACTAACCGAAGTCAGTGTGGAATAAGTGAGAATATTACAAACCTAGTTCCAAAACGCTGGTTATTTGCAAAAGTTTATACACGTTTCGTTATTGCATGTAGTTCTGTCATGAGACTCCGTTGATCACACCGCTAGCAAATCGGATCCTTTGCAATGGTTTTGTGTCAAATACCCCACATTTCATACACTGTGAAGCAGATCAATTCTTACTCGTTCAGAATGAAGGCTCAATCTATTGGCGGTGGCATGCCTCGATCAAGTGACAAGAGACGCTGGTGGCACCTCAATCTTTAAAATTCCACACCACGCCAGTAAAGGGACTTAGGACCTCAGCCAAATTTAATGTGCATCAGCCCTGCAACACAGCGAGCTTCAGTAGCAGGCCTCGAATCCACGATTTGACGAAACGCCAACCACAACCATGTCCATTGTATTACAACACAAGCAGTACACTTGAATACAAGCTTATCGGTTCGTAGATGACAAAAAGTAATAATTCAAAATCAATAATAAGACCATGGATACCTAATCGGTAGGTAGGTAATAATCCAGTTGGAGTAAACAACTCACCATGCTATGATTAGATAAGGAGGATAAAGCATAATCCCTTATCGAGTATTATTTACTTTTGGAGTGAGTGAGTAGATGTAAAGTTGTGTACAGGTAGATATGGCTATGCTGCATAAACAAGATATAACCGTGGTCTTGTGAAGAAAATACAAAATTGTAGTTGTGACAGGAGGGTCGAAAATAGAAGGATCGCTAAGGTAACGAGAATTTACATCACATGTTTACAAAAGCAGTAAACCAGGAAGAAAAAGATTACTAACAAAGGTGCCTCAGGGACATGATGCTCATACTTACCTAAAGAAGGAAAAGTCCCTGAGGTCCACTTTAACCAGACTATCAAGGAGTCTTTGCTACTAACGTCGCACTGAGAAAAACAAGAGGGCTATTGGCGGTATACCTCGTAATTTTATAGTAATGTAACGTGGGCGAAAATTAATATTTTCAATAGAATTCCACAAATTCCAATGAGTTACTCCAAAACATCTATCATAACTCTGCGGAACCTAAAGGTTCCTTCAGACTTTGACAGGGATTCCGCAAAGGAGATCACTATTTGCTTAATCAAAGCCAAAATTTTGTAAAATTTTTAGAATGAGGCAGATTAAAATCAGAATAGGGTGTCCCCTAGGAGGTGTGACTTCTAGATGGGTTGTCAAACGTGCGTGACTTAGAAGGCTTTGTATATGCTTGAGCCACAGGCCCAAATCTTACAGGAGACACCCTATTTCGATTAAACCTGATTTGTTTTAAAATAAAATAAACGTTTATAATTCCTTTTACCTTAATTTGCAGAATTTTCTTGGTCTCTTATGGGACTCAGTAGGATTAGTGGTTTCTCCTTTGAAAGGTGAAAGTAGTTTTTAACGTGAAAATTTTAACAGGCGATTAAAATAAAGTGATAAAATCGAATAATCACACATGTAATGCAGTCCATTTGTAATAAAACGTGTTTTTAAGCAGCACAAAGTCTTCCTGGCCTGCTACACATTCTAGATTCCACACTTGTTTCCCCAAGTGTACATTTGATGTTTGAAAATAATCCGATTCCTCACTGATCCATTAATCGAGTCAAAACATCAAATTTCTTTGAACTTAGGCTCATAACCCATCAAGTTTAGGTAGATGAGCGACCAATTTCTGAATGGTATTGAAGATTATGAAAATTACCTTGTAATTGAGTTTACAAATGTCAGTTAAAGTGCAAACTACAAAGAAAGAAAGACCATGAAATGCAGATATTCATTATTATATTTTATTTTTGTCAAAATATTGCTTTCTGCTAAGTAGGTATTTTCAAGATGGAAATACTGTGCAACTTTTAAAGTGTACACAAAACATAATTTAATTCTTTAAAATTTCATTTTGGCTGTTTTCTTTCAAAGAAGGCTCCACAAAATTAAAATAATCATTATCACTACTACATTTAAATAAAAACTTGCTTGTTCTATTGTGGGTCGAATAAATTTGGCCAATTGTCACGACGTAGAACTAAATTACTATCTAATCTAATAGTCATTTCTGAATAAATGTTTATTAAACTGATAATTTAGTTTTAGTAACGTCACTGAATGCAGCATGGGGCTGTAATTGACGGCCCTCGTAATTTTGAACCTCGGTCAGAGTGATAGGGACGACACCCAGGCTAGCCCCTCTTCTAACATCCACCCGCCAGCGGGACTTTGGGCCTGACAGGTTGTGCATCCCTGGCCCCGGCCACGCGGCGTGTCTTAAGCAACCGGCTCGAGACCAGCGACTGGATGAGCCGTCGGCCCAGAATCCGGTATGACCACTAGTTACCGCAGCCTTTAACCCTTTCAGGGCGGTGGTATATTTTATACCACAGATTTAGTGCCCTAAAAATCACTGCTCGACTACCTCACTTTACCTTCAAATGATGAAACATAATTGCTATTTACTTAAATTCAGATGGCACAACCATATGGAGATGATTATACAAATTACTGCTTTGGATCTAAATTCACAACAAATGGTTGTTTATCCCTTACAGAATGAATTGAAAATTTAATTTCATCATCTAACCAATCTGCATGTTTGAGAACTTTATGTAAATTTAATTGCCAAAACAAAATATATGGAAGTCATCAAAATATCAAACTAAGTGGTATAAAATTTATACCACCATACCTGAAGTGTTAGGGGAGCAACAGATGACACTAAAATTTTGAACCAGACAGAATGTGTATCAGTGCACTTTGTACAGTAAAAGATATAGAGGTCCTTAAATATGTTATAAAAAGTCCCATTGGAATCAGACTTATTTTCCAGAAAAGTTGATTATTTAAGAAAGGAAAAATTCTATGCAAAGTCTTTTAAGAACAGATTTGAATCATCTAAGAAGCCTTTTGTATAATTATTAAATTACTCAGTTAAATAAAAGAATAAAATTAAATGATGAAATATAGAGAAATAGACAATAAACTTTTCGATATTAAAATTCAAAGAAACGAAAATTATTAAATCAGATATATCAGCTACATACAATTTAAATTAAAGCAAATGAAAAACATTAAATTGGATATAGCCCAAGATAAATGTAATTAAAATAGAGCAAACAAAAATTGAAATGATCTGGTACGCCAAAACGCTTCGCATAAAAACAGCCCATGAGACTAATAAAATTTATCGACGCTGTGCGTATACCCACGAAAGACAACAAATAAAGAAAGCGTGGGGAGAGGGGATTTCTCAAAACCAAAATTATTTAAAAATCTAACAGAAACAAAGACGGAGGATGATCTTCGAGGGCATCTAAGGTAGAACGGCTGCAGACAGCCGATTAGGGACTGTTGATAGACATGGGGCCTGGCTTGATAATTGATATAACATAGTACATGAGATAAAAATGGGCAGCGTTAAGCTGCTGACAGTGAAGGACGACAGTAGGGGTTCATTGGTAAAATCATTGAAGAAGGTATTACAAAGATACAATACAGCAGAGTTACCTGCTTTGTAAGAACAGAACCCTCAGGGTTAGGACATGTGTATATCTTGAAGAAAGGATGATTCCTTCTAAACTGAAAATATCTAGATATACCTTTGTATTGATTAAAAGGAAAGAAAATAATTGTGTACCACATCCCATAAATACTTCAGAATAAGGAGGGCAGACTTTTTCTTGAGCACATCTGTCCCTATGTAGAAGGATATGTTTAGTCACCGAACAATTACGTGGGCGTCTGGTTTTAACTCTTTACTGATTCCTCTTACTCTTAATTTTAAAATAGCCTTATAATCTAGTTTCAATTAATTTTTAATATATTTATAAAGATGATACTAAGCGGAGGACTAAAACTTGTTAAGACTCCCTTCAAAGGATTGGGAGTTACCTTCCAGAAACAAGAGGAAGAAAATCTTTGCAATTATGTAATACAATAAAAATTGCCTTGTTTTAAATGGAAACTGTACATGTATTTCTACTGAAATTTGAACAGTTTATAACATAGTTTATCATTAAGTGTAAAGAATCATATGTATACAAAAGTTGTACTTAAATTAAAACATTTTTAGACAAATTATGACTCTTTGAATAAAAATACACCACCATAAAATTCTCATTTTCAAAGTGTTTAAGTGATTCTGTATTTCCAAATTAAACTAAAAATATACTTTTGCTTATGAAAGTATTTATTATTTCTTGAGAATCTGAAACAAATTATGCAAATATGATGTCCTACAGGGCAGTGGTATATTATTTATTCAGGTCTTAAAATCAGGAAATAAATAAAATTATTTTACTGCTTATTTTTATCCTTTTAACATTAATTCATATGGGGAGTTCTAACTAAAATTTAATGTTTTTATATACACACGCCCCTCAAGGGTTAAAATAAAGGTGAACAAACAAAACAGAATTTTCAAATCAGACTTACCTGGAACAGTTGTAATTATTCAATTGGCCTCATGTGATTTTTATAATTATGGTCTAGTAAACACTTAACATTTACTCATTATTCTTTGCATTCATATGTCACGTATATTAGGTATGCCTTATTGGAGTTTCTCTCAAGGGTTACTTAGCAGAAACCAGTTTCCATGGTTTGAACCCTTAATTACCTAAGATTTGGGCACAAATGACGTAAAAATACATCTCAACCTGCATTATGGCCTCATTACTCCCAAAAGACAAATTACAAATAGATGTCAAAAATAAATTGTAGGGTACATATAGAAGTAAATGTCCTTTTCTTTGCATGAATGGTCTAATATAGTTGTGAAATGTTAGGTTCTGACAAGAAAAATTCAGAAGCCCCTTCCCCAATCTATTTGCCCATAAAACAAATAGAAAGGACAGACAGAATAACATTTTTAAAACAAAACCAAAACTACAGAGGAATCTGCCCACTCTCAATGTAATTACCCATGCTTCTTGAAAATTTGAATATTTTTAAATTTGAATTTTAAGGATAAAAATATAGTTACAAGTGTAAAATCTGGTTACCTATTTTGCCAAATGATTACTAGATTGGTGATTATGCCTACTTTCCAAGTGATTGGATTTACTCATGCTAAAATCATTTTCATGAAACATATTAATCATATTAAAAACAACCCAAAATGGGAAAATTTTAATTTGACTAATAAAATTACCAAGATAATTTATAGAATATACATAGAGCAAATAATTCCTTTTATTTCAAAAGGATAATTTTGATTTTAAAACACTAATGGACCACAATAATTTCTTAGCAAAGGCCATAGATTAAAACCTGTTTAAATAATAAGTTTTTCATTGTATTTTAAAAATATATGATTTAATTTTATGGTAAAACAAAGGTTAAGTCAAAATTAGTTCAGTTTTTAAATTTCTCATTGAAAATTAGATTAATAATTATTATTAAAATATAGGAACTATTTATTACACATATTTACTTAAATTTGAGTTCTTTTCTCAAAATAGCATAATAATTGTTTCAAAATAACCATTAAAACTTTCATAAAGATATTCAAATGAATTTTCATTAATATTTTAATCAATTCAAGATAATTATATTAAATTTTATAACATTTACTGTGGTTTAAATGGTTTGGGACTTTGACCAACAAAAATACTTTTGATTGTTATTGGTGTTATTGATTAACAACAATAGTATTAAATTGACAATGATCACCCACATATTCAATTACTGTTAATAAGTTACATCATATTGTTGTGATATTTATAATTTTAAATTACATTGGTGTAAGCTTGGTATAAATAAAGCGAAAACTTCAACAATATATAACCTTTCTAGTAAATAAATTTGCAAACAAATTTGAATACAGTCAATATTACAAGCAAATTAAAGACTGCTTATATATTAATACCAGATAATTTAAACATATGAATAATTAAAATACAGAAATCTATTAAATATCTTAGATTTGTTTCCCAATACTCATATACTTATGAAAGTGTGAATAAATATGAACACATTAAAATTAAGTCCATGCTTTATTTTACAGTCATGATTGCTAGCTAGCTGTACAGATATTATTCAGCTTGCCTTTTCAACAATTGCCAGTTCTCTGAAAATACCAGCCACAGAATCATAAGAGCTGATATTGTGATCATTTACAAGGTAAAATTTAGTTCTATTAGTTTGTTCAAATCAATTTAGTCCTCTGGTACAATGCTTTCTTCTTTAACAGAGATTCAACAACTTCCTCTTCTAGGTTTCAGTCTCGTCAAGTTCATCAGTATCAATACCTATGAGAATATTGAAGCAATTAAGAGACATTTGGAGAAACATTAATGTAAAGTTACATGACAAGATAAAGTAATATAAACATATGATGATTTAAATAAAATAAATTACCATTTGAGCTCTAGTGAATTTCTTCTTAGCAATAAATTCATCTAGCCTTTTTGTCGAGACTTCTGAAGTCTTCCGTAATTTTCTTAAACTTTCAGCTATGTCCTATACTAAGTAAAGAAAATTACAGTATTTTAATCCATTATTTAAAAATATATTCACAAAATAAAAATTTCACAAGCGACAGACACTAAAACTACATTAAATGAGAATTAGTGGAAAATTATTTATAAGTTTCTAAAGGTCTCAAAGATTTTTGGCTGAATATCTTACAAAATCATAAATAGACATTTTCATAAAAGTATACTTTACCTTTGTATGTTTTACATATCAATAATTTTGACCTTTTCTTATGAACATAATTTGATAAATATAAGCTACTTAAAGTTTGTCTACAAGCAGGTTTTCTTGAAATTTTCGTTGAAACATAAAATTAAGTTTCAGGATTTCCCCGTTTTAAATTGTCACCTCTAACCCCATTTAGTTTTCATTTTTGTTTGCAATTTTTCTTGCATTTTCATGACAGAGGATATTGTGCTCCATTTTCATTTTAAAGTGCAGTTTCCTTTATTCTGGGAGATTTGTGAGAAAGTTATGGCCCCATGATTGTATTGTAAATGGTGTAATCTTTCATCTAGTAGATTTTAATATTATATTTTCTATTTTTCCAAGATAAAATACAGATTCCCCAGCACAATATTTACTGCTAATTTTAGTTAAGTTTTATTAGCATTAAGCACTAGAAGTAACCTACAGGGCTATTGGCGATGGACCTCGTGATTTTGAACCATGGTCAGGCGGGGCGACACCACAGGCTGGCACCCCTCTCCTAACATCCCCACCATGGCAGGAGGACTTTGGCTCGAACAGATTTAACGTGCATCAGCCCTGGAGTAGGTCTTTGAAACCAGGATGAACCTGCGACTGAGCGAAAAGCGCCCGGTCAGCGAGTCTACAGGCCTTGACCACTAAGCTACGCTAATTTTAGTTAATCATCTTTTGCAAAACTTAAAACTATTGTCATTACATACATACATGTAACAAAACCTCAGTAAAGAGAAATACTTAATTTCCACAAATGCTATAAATATAATATTATAATAGAAGGATTCTGTTAAAATAAATAGTGGTTATTATATCTTTGGTGAGATTGATGTAGAACTTCATCACATCATGGATGATCTAACAACAGTTGAAAAGCACCTTATATTTATTTGTCCACAAGAGATGGACTATGTTTATTTCCCATTAAATAGTAGTTGGGGTTAAGAAAGCAAAACAGACATTTCTTACAGACTATGATAAAATTACAATACAGATACAGTTCAATAATAAACAGTTTGATATGCATTGAGAATGTTTTGTATTAGTTATTTCATGAAAATTATTTGAACAATCGTATAAAGTAAAATATCTAACTAATGTAAAATATTAGACTGAACCACTTGTTATAATCAAGTATTAAAGTCTGAGCGTGGCTCAAGCAATCTTCGCCGGAAAATTCTATTTATTCAGTAACAAAACAACATAAAGACATTAACATTTAAAAAGTTGTCCTCAAGATAAACATAAAGATTTGGAAATACATTTAGCAGATCCTAAAGATTATACATTTAATAGATCTTAAATATTATCACGTTTAAAGAATCTTAACAAATTATGATCTCTTTGCTCCATATACCTAGTCAATAATGAAACAATTTATGGAACTATATGTTCACATACACAGATTTAAAGAGCTTTCTTTCCAAGCAACTATTTAGAAGTGTTTTGTCAAAACTATTCTTATATCCCTACAGTAAACTGGAACTAAATTCAAAATAACTTTAATTCCTTCATCCAGTGTTGAATTTGATTTAAAATGAGATTTATAGGTGTACAGCAACAAGGACTACACAATAATAATAAAAGACAACATGTGAATTGGAGCTTAAGCTACTTTGGAATCAATAGCGAATGAACAGAACTCTTTCAAAGCCTTCTGAAGCTGCAACCCCACAAAATTTAGGTTTTGTGGCCACAATAAAGTTCTTGAGACAGCTGAAAATGCACTTCCATTTCATCTTGCTATGGTAGATATTATTCATTGGTTGAAGCATATCTCGGACAATGAGAGAAAACTCAAACTTTCTCTCCACTATTATATTCTTAATAAACTGTCTATTGCAAAGTTTGCCTCAACATTAGGTGTTACATTAAAACTTTAGCTATCTACATAAAGATTTCCAGAGTTTCAAGCCTTCCAACAATTTATATTCTCAATCCATTACCTAAATGGTGGTGAATACTCATTTAAACTGTTTCAAATTTCACTGAATGTTGCAAAATATCACCCCCAAAATCCATGAGGCGTGAACAGTAAAGCACAAGAATTACACAGAGTTTACAAAGCGTTTTTCTTCAAATGCAATTCACATATACACTTACATAATCAACAATAAAATTTTATTTGTTGTAAGTGTTAATTTTACCTAATCTTTTTGCAAGAAATTCAACAAATATACATTCTCATAATTCAAAACACTGGTGTGATGGAAAATATACGTACTTAAATGTATTGTTAATGCCAAAGTGACATAGAGTTCTGAAATATTAACTGATGTTCACACTCTTTCTCCCTCAAGTCTGAATATTCTTGATTGTATTTATTATAATAAATTCCTAAACATTTTAAAATATTACTACCTTATATATATTAGCCATATTTAAAGAGACAATATAAATACAGTTCCTTTTCATGCAATCTGTACCCAGTATTCATATCACAAGAACTGAATATGCTTGCTGAAGCTTTAAGTTAGAGCTCATTGATCATAGCGTCAAACTGGGCACTGCTCTTTAAGATTTTCTTTATATCTGGAAAAAGAAAGATAATGCTGGACAATTTTCCTTAAAAGTGCAGTTTTTAAAAAGACAAATATTCACATTTTATTTGTCTACGTCAATAAAGAAAACTAAATTATGTTATTTTCTCAGATAGTAATGATGGTGGTGTAATTAATACAACAGTTAGCCAAAACCTTTAATCATGCTTCCTCAAAATTTTGCCTTGGAAGAGACCACAGCCAAAAACTTGTCTTCTCATTAGAATGGAAATGAAAAGTCAAATGGTTATTTTGCAGAATAAATTGTGTAATCTTTTATTGCAGTTGTACAGAAGTGCTTATGTTGTGCTTAAAACTAATATAGAACACTACATATTTATTATTACTTTTCTAAGTTAAAATGTAACAAGTAAAATAATGCAAGTATCAGTATTTCAATAACTAAGGCACCTACTTTCTATTTAAGCAATATTAAATAATTTGAATAACAGTAAATTAAAATCTGGCTAACATATTAATAACACAGAAAATGTATGAAATAAACCAAGTCCTTGAAGTCAAATATATCACTTATAGAAATTTTTATATTAGTTCAGCGGAAAGTTTTCTCTATTTATGAAGTAAAAGAAATACATTTTCATAGATGTAATAATGAATGTACATAATTTCCATTGTTACCAAGACTGGGTGATAAACATTCCAGATAGAGCGGCCTCATGAGTTAAAGAAAATTTACCTCTCTGTTTGCTCAGAAACAAACCCTTTTGGACCAGATAATTGGTGATAAAAATGGATTATTTTCTAATACATCCTGAGGAAAGAGCATACTCATGGACTATCTGTCCCCCTCAACTCAGTGAGTTAGTGAATTAGAGAACAATGTGCATATATGAACAGGATGTCCAGAACCAATACATTTTGAGTTTTGAAACCTTACAAAACAATGATTCAGGGATATACTGTCAAGTAAATTGAATGATTTAAACAAACATTAAAGAAAAGGCCAGTGATGTTTAAAGAAAGACTATTATATGGCATGTATTAGTACCAACACAACAAGCTGCTTCTTGATTAAAAACAGAACTAGGCAAGAGCAATTTCCATGCATCATGTATCGACTTAGCACACTCTAATGTCTTGTTTCTCCCCTGCAAAGGTTGTTAAAAATCAAAATTGAAACATATCAATCTAAGCTACGCTGAGTTCTTCCCATACTCATAAGGCAAGGCATTAAAAATTACCATCGGCTAGCTAATAGGTAAAAATATTATTAAATATATGAAGAATGTTTCATTTTTCTTTTACTTATGTACAATTTTCAAATGACTTCACCTAATATGATCAGAAACAAAATCAACAAATAATAAATCCTGTCTGCTTTTTATCAAACAAGTGAATTTCACAAATGGAAACTTTTGAGAATATACAATTTAATTAAAAATCAGACCATAATTTAGATTAACAAATATTGAGGAAGCATGGTTTGTACTTACATGCACATGAGTAACTGCCTGCTTACAAAGCTCAGTCACTAACAGAGTATGAATATAGTAAGGAAGTATAAGATGTTGTTTAGACTTTAGTTATTGATAAAATAACAGAGTAAAGACAGCTACATTAAATCTTATTAAAGGCTAACTGATCCTAAAGTAAAGAAAATGATCACAGATACTACAGACCTTCAGAGGTGAAACAGAAAGCCTGAAACAGATAATGGAATGGTACAGCTAACCTCAAGAGTGGCTACATTATTAATGTGAATAGAGTGAAATAAAGCATATATTCTGGTAGACATTGAACATCAGAGTGGATGTAATGAATTATAGCGATCCTCGACAAAACCAACGTAGGATTAAGATCAGATATTTTCAACTTGTCCATTCTTCACTCACCTGGCTGAACATAACATACCAATTACTTTATCAAACCTATTTTCTCAATATTCACATGACTTCTGACTTTTCTGCACATTCAAGTCCACTTTCAGCAGTCAGAATCAAGTGGATATAGGCTCAAGGGAAAATTAATACAGGTATTTTTATGAATACCATGGTTCTATTCATGTATTAAATGGCCCATTTACAATTATCATCCCCATCATCAAATTGTAATACAAATTACTGTTGTGAATCAATCCCTTGAAAATGTTAACAATAAAAGTCCCACAGTTCAGGTAGCTTCTTGAAATAAACTTGTTGCATTATCAGTAACAAATTACAAAATATAAAACCGCCAACCTTTAATCAAATTTTCATTCAGATTAACATGAAAGATAAGCGGAGCACCACTAATTTCAGAAATGTTTTTGAGCAATATTTATTACTATATTATCTAAATTCATCAGTTTTGATAAATCTTACTGGATTTGGTTTGAACTAACATCATAGTACACATGGACTATGGGCAAAGTGTATAGTCCTGAACAATCAAGCAATGGGTGATACCAAAAATGGAATTAAAATCTTTCATGCCATGCCCAACACATAAAATTTGAGGTCAAATGCACTATTTGTGAGGAGTCTCATTATTTTTATGTATTAACAGTAAATTCCAACTAGTTGTAACAGGAACATGAGCCAGGACTCAGCCATCCTAACAACTAAACAGTACGTGGGACAGAACAAAATTCACTGCAGCTAGAGATATATTTGCAAAGAAAGTGAGCATAAAATGTCTGCTATTTGTTACTAAGCATTTGACCCGCCTATTTAAACACAACACTGCAAAGTTTGGAATTAAAACTGTCAAAATTGTGGCATTATCAATATGAACTTGTAATTTCTGTCATTTCCTCTTAGAATTCTTTAATGAAACTAAAGAAATGCTCTTCTGATAAATGATTGTTAAGATACATGTTTGTGAGATACCGCCCAATCTGAAATTAATGTTAGGATGTTTGAATTCCAGCAAAGTCGACTGCTGGGTTCAAAATAAGTGTGATTTCATGAAATTAAAACTAAAAGTGTAGATTAATAAGAATGCTAAATGTCATGAAGAAATACTAAATTGCCTTTGGTTAAATATTTTTAAAAACAGTAACTAAAGCATTAATATTTTATAATGCATACATACATACCAATAGAACTATACTGATATTTTGTAAGACCAAGAGCTGAAATGAAATATTTTATGGGTTAGAGTCAGATACATTGTATATGATTAATGTGTATGTATAAGGTATCATAAGGTAAGGAACCGATGAAAGTTTTAAAATTGCAAAGTTTTATGACTGAAATATTGCTGACGTGCATTATTTTGAAGATAACAAAATAACATACCTTGTGCATCACCAACTTATATGGATACCATATCTACCAGTTGGATCCCATCCAATATCAGTGGCCATGAGTGTTCATTTTCGCGTGAGTAGAATCTGGTATCAATAAATTCAAGTTTTCCACTCATCCTGGAAGAGGAGAAGACCACAAATCAATGATCAGAAATTAGTTTTATTTTGTGAAACTGCTTATTTCTTGACATCATGTATATTCATTTTGAAACAATTTGAGCAATATATATTAAAACATTAGATTCTACAAACACTAATTTTTATACTTGTGCAAGATGAGAGAATTTGCACATTATTTCAAATTTCTAAAGAGTGTGATTGATTTTATTGAGTATAGACAAATATTTATATAGAATATTCATGTTTTATATGGACATCACTAAAATCTCCTGATTCATCTTCAGTTCATACAACTGAAATGAGTTTTTGGGGTATGATCCTTTTGCTATGAGCAAGACTATCAGTATACTGGGCAGGAGGAAGTTGAGTCTAATGATAGTTAATCACTCCTGCAGCAAAGAAGTTTTTAGTTATGGATGGTTCTCAGGGTGGATGCACGAGAGGTGTGCACTACAAAGAGTGTCACAGATGTACTTTCTAGGGTTGAAGCCAGGATATCCAATATCTACCTTCAGATATAATATGTAATTAGACTTAAAATTTATAGGAAAGTTTTACAATAGTGACAATAGTTTTGTGTTCATGTAGTAGCATATCACCATGTATTTGTCCTTGTAGTAACTTCTACTTCACAGGATACAGCGAAGATTTTGTGGCTAAATGGTGGGTGCATTTAGGGCCCACAAACCACAAGTGGCTAGTATGCACACCACAAGTTGGAACAGTTACGAAAAGCTGAACCGAGGCCACAGCAACAAATCTCTTTTGTTTGAATCAAATAAATACAACATAGAATAACTATTATACGAAATTTCCCAAATATTTTTGGATTAATGAAGATTTTGTGCCCTAAATAAATCTAACATTATTTATTCTAAAGTTCAATGTAATATCTTGTTTTGCCAGGCTCTTTCTGTCTCTTGATTTCATGATTAACAATATGATTAGAATAAATTTTCAAAGAGACAGTCTTTTCAAGTTTATTCTTGTTAAAAATCTTTTCTTATGATGAAAACATGGCCATTTCTCTATCATAGTCTTACAAAGTTAAAAACAGCATTAGCACATATAAAATATTTGCGTTTATCTCCTCAATTAAAATTCGCCTCCTTTCTTAAATAAAAATATCATAAAACAAAATTGCCTGCTTTTATTTGTAAAAACACAAACCTCTTTTTGGTTGAAACCTGTTGTAACATTTAAAACAGCTTATAGAAAATATGATATATTTAAAAATTAAATGCAAATTATAAATATGTTTAAAGAAATAAATATTTACAATACAACAGTTTCACTTCTATTCTCATATATAATCATATTTCACCCTCAATGGTTACAAAGTTAAACATGTTTGCTTATTAGAATCGTAAGTAGTGCAATCTGTTGCTTAATATTTTACTAATAATTTTTAATTTTGTAAGTAGAAATGTTTCCCTATAAAAATCACTACCACTTACCAAAATGATGCACCAATCTCTTTTGCAGTAGGAACAAAATCATATTACATACAAAGTTGTTTCTATTATCTTTTGCAATATATCTTTTAAGATTAAGAGCCATGTCTATTTATTCATTTACGAAAATTAATTAAAAATTAATAAGAATGCATTGTAATAACACTTATACGATCTTAAATAATATTTTAAATTGGCCATTGGAATACAAATAGCGTTACATTCAAGAATTTTTAATTAAATAACACAAATAAATATAGTGAAAAGGTTGTAAAATATTTGCTTGGAAATAAAATAAATCAATACTAAACACATACTTAATAGTTAA
>BMAW01046309.1:818657-877596 GCA_019974015.1 Nephila pilipes | reverse complement strand
AATATTTGTTTAGTGATGCATTATTTTAGTTTTCCTTAATTTTTTTTATTTGATTTTCATTTTTCTCATTCAAAACTATAATGATATCAAAGAATTATCATCAGAATGATTTATTTTTAAGAAAAAATTATAGGTAGGAATTTTCCAAATAAATATTATTAAAAATTTCTTTTTTCTTTTTTTTTGCTTTATAAAGTGAAATTAAGGCTTATGTGTTTTGACAAATTTTCCTGTGCTAAAATACTTGCTTAGTTCCTATAATACTTGTTAGATTTTTTTTTTTTTTTTTTGAAAGCAAAATATTCCTCTAAATATATGCTAAACTAAGTATTCCCGTAATAATTATTTTCATTCAGTTACATTTATTATTTTCTATAAATTTATTAACCTGTTAGGCAATGGTATTGAAGAAAATTTTAAATATTTATGTATATTAATAATTATATTCTAGTCAATGTTGTTTTATGTGTTGAGACATTTTTTAAAATGGTGTAAGTATATATTTTAATGTTGTTGGTAATGGAATGGGTATTTGCATGATTCAAATATTGAAACTGCTAGTTTGTATATTTTGATGTTCAAGAAACAGTTTCAAAAAAAAAAAAACAAGTGAGCATTAATAATTTGGCAACATCAACTGTATTGGTTATTCAATTTTCTGGAATATTAATATAAAATATGTTCCAATAATGAGTCCATTATATTATAAAAGAGTTTTTGAATTACATATAAACAAATTGTTCTAAAAATATTGGTAAATAATAAAAATGAATAATTTTATGCAAGATCAATTTTGTTGATTCATTAACTATGTCTGCTGTATGAATATGCAATTCTAAATAGCTAACTGTATATGAATGTTACTTGTGCTACTTCACTTTAATTAAAATAGAATACTTTATCTATGCAACACTTTTTCTACATAATATTAACTTTGCTGTATTTTTTTAAATGATTTCAGACATAAGATAGAAAATTTTTTAAAGCCATTCATGTGATAAATAATCGATAGTTGTGCCTTTTATTCCTTAAAAGTATTGTGCAGATATTAAAGTATTTATTCTAGCAACGAGCATTATAACAATAAAATGTATTCTCATTGAGTCATAGAATATATACTGATCTTGCTTGATTATTCATTTGTATAAAATGAAATTTGTTGTTAAAATTGAATTTGATCATAATTTTTAAGCAAATATTTGTAAAAATGATAAATATTATGTATTGTGCCAAATTATTGGAATGCTGGGCTGTGTATATGTCTAAAAAATATTGAAAGTGTGTGTACTTTTCATAACTCTCCTATTTTAAAAAATAATATTTTGTGGTCTTTGATAGTTGTTATAGAAATTGCAATATCTTAAATTAATATATATATATATATTATGAGTTGTTATTACTATGTAAAAAATTCTTTTTTTTAAAGTTGGTCATGTAAATGAGGTGAAAAATTAAGAACTTAAAAATTCATTCACTCATATCATATACCTTTCCACTCTGCTAATTTTTGGGCCAAGATTTGCTTAATCTTCCACCACATCAAGCTATACAACTAAGAGCTTTGCCCTGTGGTTTTGAATCAAATTTAGTTCTGGTGATTGTAAATATCAATGTTGTAAATCAGAAGAAAAAAAAAATGTTGAATAAATATTGATATATGTGAGAGAATGAGTTATGTAGTATTTATTATTTTTGTATAAAATTTGTTGCATTTGTCTATTAATTTACTCATGAAGGTTAATTTTTAATAGATAGGTATTGACATACAAATTCTTTTTTTTTAACACTTCAATTAGTTTTTAACTCTGTTAAATATTTCCGTCACATTTCATTTATATTCATCTGAATGTACATACTTTTTAAATGTATAAACTAATTATTTATGGGCAGTTAAGTTGCACTGTTTTTTTTTTTTAATTATATAGAATAATTACCACCATATAACATAAGTAAACAAACAATTAAAGTAATATGAATAATTATTCTGTAAAATATGTTGAATCTGTTGTTTCATAAAGGAAATTATCTTATATAAAAGGAAAAAAAATTACTAAATGGACATCTTTGCCCATTTTCTCTGGGTAAAATTAGATCTCATTGGACTTTTTACTGAAATTTCTGCTTTTTATCTTTATATGAAACATATTTATCTAAAATTTTTATGATGAAAAAAAGTTTTAGAATACTGTTTACCATCTTAATATATATTTCAGTTGCATGTAATCTTTTTTGCATTATGAACAATTAATTGTTACATTCTTAATTATAGGCTTTTCTCCTATCTTATTTCCATTCTTGAATATTATTAAAAATACTCTTGAGCTCACAAAAAAAATTGTTTTGGAATTAAACTTTTTAAATAACATGATTGATTTGATCAGTGATAAATTTTATATACCATTTCAATGTAATTTACATAAAATCAATCAAGAATTTATTTTTAAAGAACTGCAGAAAATGGAACTCGTTTCTTTTGTGAGCATAAGATTGTGATAAAATTTCACCTGTCAGTTTAGTGGGTGAACTGTCTATGCTCTAAAGATTTAATCATCTTTGAAACCATTCTCTGTGTCCTGGATATTGAATCCAAATATTTTAACATATTTTAGATTTAATTCTTCTAATTACTTTTAACCAATTAAATATATTTTTTGGCTTTGTCAGAAGTATTGCTCAAGAATGTAATTATTCCTCTTTCTCTGAGTAGGTTTCCAGAACATATTTTCATTTAAGGCTTCCTTTTTCCTATGGGCATCTTGTATCAATTTAGCTACACCATTTTTCAGTAATTATGTTTTAAAATTGCTAATAAAAATAGCTTAAACTGGGATACCATTGGTAACTTTTGTAATACTTATAACATTGGGATAAAATTGACATTATTGTTAATGGCTCTTCAAAAGGAACTTAACAGAAATATTTTTAAATTTGGCTAGTTTCTAAAAAAATATTACTGATTTAATTCCCCACAGAATTAGGTTGAGAATAGCTCCCCTTCAATTTGATGCTTAGTTGCAGATACATACCCGAAATATCTGTTTGGAAGCTATATAACTTTGTTCTAACAATTAATTAGCAAGCTGTATCTATTTTTGTAAACATATTGGAAAATAGCTGATGAAATAAAATGTAAATTTGATAATGAGGTGTTAATGAAGTCATATTTCAATACATTTGCGACAATATATATATATATACATTCACAATCATTCAAAAACGTTGTTTTAAGAATGTGGGTGAGTGAATATGGAGTCTTATGGTGTGCAACAGCCCAATTAGGCTTAAGTGGGTGGAGTTTTCCACCACCAAGTCGGAAAAATTTTTAGTTGAAGAATGGAAAAAAAAAAAAAAGTGGGATGATGATAAAACACACAGGACAGTCCCTGAAAATATGAAGGATGATGTAAAAGATTTGGCTAAGTTGCAACAAAGTTAGCAGGGGAGAAGGCTAAGTAGCTGGTCCCCTTAACTGAATATGAGTTATCAGCCCATGGGTCATTCCATTCTTGTCTAGGGGAGTGCTAACTTTCTCTCCTTTTTAATAATACTTTGTTTAAAAAGAGTTTCTTCTCAGTTGTATAAATAATCATTTTGCTAGCATACATTTTGATATGCACGAGTTTTGAAAAAATAATTAATATTTCTCATTGACCAGTTTGTATCCATTTTTCTGTATATCGGGGAGGAAGGGGAATACGTAGAAAGTTATGCATCTTTTGAAATATGTTGAGCACAAGATTGTTAATTTTAAACTAAACGGTTCGATTCGCTGAGTAAAAAAAAAAGTAAAATTCCTTTCCTGATCTCCTAAAATTTGTTAGGAAAATAATTGTAGAAATTCTAGCAATAACAGTATGAATAATTTTTCAAAATGCTTAATGTCGATCGATGTAATAATTTCATAATTTAAAAATCTTTTGTATGAAACAATTTAATTTATTAAGATTAAAATAGTTCAATTAATTAAAACGAAAAAAAAAAAATGTTTTAAATAATATCCGATGCATGTAAAAAAAAAACTGCTGCTAATTTACTCAAATTATATTGTTTAGGTTAATTTATTTAAAATCACACGAAAAATGTATAAAACAGTCTCACTTACTGTATTTATCCTGTAAAAATATAACACTATTCACATACGCACTTCTAAACAATATGAACGTAGTGTGAAAGAATAACGATTAAAATTTGCTTCAAATTAAGTTATTAAAATTATATTAATTTCATCTAATTTAAAAGTGAGCTTGATTTATTCTTCATTAACATCGCACTGAGAAGTAACACGAAGGTTATTAGCAGAATACCATAGAGGACCCTCAGGGACTTATCTCCTTTAGGTGAATACGGGCTTCACGAACCCGAGTTCTCTTTTTCTCTCTCACGAGGAGATCCATGTGGTGACCGGGTATGAAAGAATAGTCCCACTGTAGCTCATGTACGTTGTGAGAGGCGACTGAAACGGGTACCCAGTGCCCATGGGTACCCATTTCAGGGGTGATTATATCAGGAGCTTGCCTTCTTTAGATAGGTACGGGCATCACTCACCCGAGGCACCATGTGGTGATATTTTCCTTTCCCATGGGTTTTACTGTCTTTGGAAAACACGGGTGACGCGCATCCGGTATACCCTAGTGATTCTTATCTATTTTCGACCCTCCTGCTTGTCAATGAAATTTTAGTTCCTCCCCCCTATTTTCACACATCTAGATCATAGTTTTACAATTTCCTAGCTTTGTTCTCGCTCACTGACTTTGTTTGGCCCAGAATAGCCACATCTGGTTTTTGCGCCTTTACAAATCACTCATTCATTGAATTCGCCATGACAATCATCAATCAGTCATTCAAGTGTCTAGATCTCAGTTATACCTTGTTTTGCGCAGCATGGCCACATCTGGCTTTTACGCCAAAAACTTCACCATATTATCATCACATCTCCTATGGGATTTATTGTCTTTGGTAAACACGGATGACGCACACCCGGGATAACCTAGCGAACTTTACTTTTTTTTTTCGACCCTCCTTGTCAAATTGGCATCTTCTTTTCATTTTTCCTCTCAGAGGCTAATCTTCGGGGGCCACGTCTCCGAGATTCCCAAGTGAAAAATTTGAAGAAGAAAGAAAAGACAAAAAATTTTTTGTTTTGTTCTGATTTCAGGTGTAGGTTACCAATACAGTTTTTTTCATTTCGGTTTTGGGTTAATTTACTGGTTGTTTTAACCTTAATTCCATTCTGTTCTTTGGTTTTTGCATTTATTTTGGTTATTTTTTTTCGTTGGGGATTTAAAAGAAAAATTTAATTTAGTTCGAACAACGTTAGTTCAAGTTGTTGTTGTTTTTTTACCCGACCCGCATGTTTGCCGTGTGCGGCGACCCTTACCCGCTTTAGGGTTAGTACTGCAGTTAGGAGTGCCTCGGGTTAACCGACGGATCTACACCCCGAAACTGTAATACTATACTCCAGTGCTACCTCTGAGGTAATTGCCGTACATGTCTATTGTTAGATGACCGGCTGACTGCCTCCCCTTGTCAGGCTCCTAAGTGGGTGGAGGTGCACTGGAGTGAACGTAAAATACTCATAATGGATCCCAAAACTTCTTCGAGTCCTGATAGAGGCCTAAATTCATTGCCCTCCTATCCTTCTATGGAGGTGAAGCACCTAATAGTTATCTCAAATAGATACATAAATGTTACATTTTTCTTGATTTAAAAGAAAGATAGTTCCTTAAAAACATATTAGCTATCTGAATACATAAAACAATACAATGAATGGTAGAAGAGGTAAAATTTGTTAAGAAGACTGTAACTGGCGATTTACTGTTAGAAGTAGCATCTGAAAAACAAGCAGAAATAATTTTGAAATTACATAATATAGACAACCACTCAATTACTGTTACTCCTCATAACTCATTAAATCAATCACGTGGTATAATATCTGAAACACACTTTATAAATAATTCCGAATCAGATATATTAGAAACTGTTCAAATCTAAAATGTTGGTGGCGTTCGACGGATAAATATATACTTCGTGACGAACAATTAATTCCAACAAAACACATTATGCTAACATTTAATAGACCGACCCTCTCCAAAAAATTAGAATAGCTTATCTAAACTGTGCCATCCGTCCATATGTTCCAGATCCTTTGCGTTGTCTTAAATGTCAAAGGTTTCAACCCTCCATTCAATCGTGCTGTGGTCAAGCAACTTGTGCCCGATGCTCTGCCGTCGAATATGAAAGTAGGGACTGCATTTTGGATCCCCTTTGTCCAAATTGCAGATGCGATCATCCAGCCTATTCAAGAAAGTGACCTCACTGGATCACAGAATAGGAAATTCAGACAATCAAAGTGAAACAAAATATTTCTTTCCCTGAAGTACAAAGAATTATTAATGAACGCACCCCAACAGCTGGCGTATTATATGCTACTGCACTAAACTCTATACAATAAGCTTCTAATCCTTCAAAAATAAGAACTAAAGATACTGGTACACAAGCAATAGAAGCAGAAGGTCACAATCATGTCGTTTCGCTGACAGTGACTTCTATATCCAAACCATCTACAAGTAAAAAAAAAAATTAAATCCTTTAATAACACCCAATTTTCACTTGCTACAATTACCCATTCGAATTAAACACTAACATCAAAGCCACAAATTAATACCAGAGTCCAATATTTCAATCAATCTCCCAAGATTTCAGCCACTCCTGGTACTAAACAATTAAATGGACCGAAAACCAATAATAAAGCAAAAAAAAAAAAAAAAAAACTACACAGACCTAAAAATAATTCACCTAAGATAAACACAAAGTCTTTGAAAAAATTTAAATAAAAAGATTACCGACAATTCTCAATTAAATGATGATGCCATAAAAGATAGTCTGTTGGACGAAGAAGAAATGTAGACAGATGATTCTTCTGAATCATTTTCTGAACGGATAATGACACAACTAACATTCACCACTATAGCATTTTTCGAAAAGATTACAATGCACAAAAATCTAGAGGGGGCGGAACTTTGCTCACTTCCCACGCTTTCACAGTCCCTCAAATGAATTTACAAATTAACCTTCAAGCAGTAACGATCAGAATCCACATTCAAGTTTTATTATAATCTGCACTTTATACCTGCCTCCAAACACTAGTATCGACTTCACGCTTATCAACAACCTCATCAATCAACTCTCTCCTCCTTTTATTTTACTGGTCACAATACTTTTTGGGGAAACTGCGAAAATAACCACAGATGAACACAAACAGAAAAACTCATTTCCATTAATAACCTTTGCATTCTAAATAATAACCAACCGGGGGCGGTTACCAGCCAATAACTTCCATTCACCCACAAGGACCTTTCACTCAATAGATTTAGCAATTTGTTCGCCTTCACTTCTACCTTTTTGGACTTTCAAAACTGATACTTACCCATGCAATAGTGACCACTTACCAATTACATTGGACCATGCAAATTCCATTCAACAAAAACCCATATTGTACAATGCACATAGATATATATATATATATATGAAATTGCTAACTGGCCACTTTTTTTCCTCTCTTGAAATATTGAAGGAATAATAAACTTGGACTCCAAAAGACAGAGTCAAAATCTTAGCCTTCATTCTCTCAAATACACTCAGTTTAGATAATTACTTTGATAATTTTTTTAAGAAAATTAAATTTATGACAAAAAAAAAAATAATAATTTTATGACAAAACACAATTTTAAATATCCTTGAGATTTTAATTTTCATGAATTAGAAAACGCTCTTTCTCAAGCTTATAAATCATCTCCAGAATCAGATAGCATTATCTATATAATATACTCTCATAAAAGATTTATCATATAACTCATTAAACAACCTCTTAAAATTTTATAAAAAATCTGGAAGGAGCATCTCTTCCTTAACTCTTGGAAACATGCTATTATAATTCCAATTTTAAAACCAGGTAAAAATCCAATTGATCCCACAAATTATTTACCCATAGCCTTCATGAGTTGCCAGTGTAAAGTACAGGAGAAGATGGTTAACTCCAGACTAATGTACATATTAGAGCATAATGTTTTTTTTTTCCCAAAGCGGCTTTCAACGAAGCAGGTCTACTGTTGATAATTTAGTCGCTTTGGAAACACAGATAAAAGGGAGGGAGAGTGTTTTAAGCGTTATTCGATTTATCTTCAAAGTTTTTTTATATAATTTCAAATATCCCATCTTCTAATAAAGTTCTCGTTAATGTAGGCAACCTGCAAATTTCATGCATAGGAAAAGAAATGGAATCTATAGAACGACAACTTCAACAGGCTGTTAACTATATATGAAAATGGACAAATGAAAACGGCTGCTTCTTCTCTTTGACAAAAACAGCATGTGTTCACTTCTGTAGACAAAGGAAACTTCATCCCGATGCTGAAAGTTACTATAATAATATTTTATAATTAACGTAATAGACGAAATAAAAATTTTTGGAATAATTTTTGACAAGAAACTAACGTTTCGCTGTCATGTTTTAAACCTTCGAAAACGATGCGAAAAAAGCAATTAAAAATTTTAAGTTTTAGCACATACTTCATAGGGATCTGATTGCATTTGCTTACTGAGGATTTATTACTCTCTCATCTGATTTAAATTAGATTACGGTTCAGCTAGAAAATCAGTTTTATGCTAACTGTACACCGTATACCATACTGCACTAATACTTTGTTCAGGAGCCTTCCGAACATCTCCCATCAAAAGAATATATGTAGATTGTAACGACAAATTTTGTTCCTTCAATATCATTTTGGAACGGCTTCATCTTCAAAATTTTTATTTTTCACTGACAAAAGTTTATTTTTAAATAGATTATATCATGCCCATATATTATATTATCATATTATAAAATTTTTCATACCTCCATTTTAGAGGAGAGTACAATTATTAATCGTGGGCTATGGTTATCTAATATCTATCATGAAAGCAGACGAAGGGTTATCACTCTAATACTAACAGAGTTTTGATTTTAAAAATCAGACATAGCTCGAAATGTTTTTATTCAACTTTTTAATAACTGTTCAGCAATATACGAATTTCAAACATATATACACTGACGGCTCTAAGTAATTTAGTCATGTTGGCTTATCTGTTTAATTAAAAATTCACTTTATAGTTTTAAACTTCACCCATTATGTTCTGTTTTTATACTGCGGATATTTTCTCTGTTCGTAAAGCTTTACTTATTGTGTTCGGTCGACCCAATGAAAACTTTATTATTTTAACGAACTCCATGAAGACACTAGAATCTTTAAGTCATCCGAATCCTTCTTCCCACCCATTGATCATTGATACCTTAAAAGAAATTCATAAATGAAACACGGATAATATTCAAGAAATATTTTGTTGGATTCCCTCTTACGTGGGTATCATAAATTAAATTTTAGGGTAAGATGAATAGGGTGAACCTCGGTAATCACCTGCAAAGCAGCAGTTGGAGACATCTTAAAAAATAGGTCTTGGAAGTTTTTAAAAGGTAAATTCTTTAGACGGAGTTTAACTTGTTAATTTGAGAGGAGTTTAGATCACCATTAGATCCCCTCCCCCATTATAGACAATAATAGGCTTTATAACTGATAAGCACCACAGTTTATAATTTTTGGAACTGAAATCACCGAAGGAAACCAAATTAAAATTTAATGAGAGATTATTATTTTTTTTCTTTAAGATAATTAATGTGGAGGATCCAGGAGAGTCGGCAGTCAATCAGAATACCTAAATATTTATAAAATTTACAAATTTTTATGTAGAAATTATTTAGGTTACAAATTGAGTTTCGATTGAAGACGAACTTCCGTGTTATGGATTGACTGACATCTAAACACAACCTAGGCGGTTTTCTCAATCGAGATCCCCAACCTTAGCCATACCTGTTGTTCAGCAATAAAACTAATTGAAACATTGGATTTATGCTCCAGATTTTCCCTAGAATTTTTGGAGGAAGTAACCGCCCGACCATCCACAAAAGCTTGAACTAAAAAGTTTTCGCAATTAATTTTCAAAATAGAAATAAAATATAAATGACACAGAGCGGGTGCAAGCACCAAACCCTGAGGACAGCCTTGATTAATTAGATGCTTTGTCTTAAAATTATTATTAGAAAAATATGTCAATATTTTAAGAGTAAATAAAATTTTGAAGTTTGGTTTGGTTTTATAAACGTCGCACTAGAAGCAACACGAGGGCTATTGGCGACGGACCTCGTAATTTTGAGCCTAGGTCAAGTGACGAGGACGACTCCTGATCTGGCACCCCCTCTCCTAACTTCCACACCGAGCCAACAGAAACTTTTGAAAACAGATTCGAAAATTAAGATTTCTGAGAATTTTAAAAAGAACAGACCGACCTATATTGTCGATAATACTTGACCCTTGATATCTATAAAAGTAAAATCAACATGTTCTGTAGATTTTTTGAGTTTGATATACGAAACCAAATGGAAAATTGGGTCATCACAGCCAAAATTTTCTTTGAAACCAAATTGAAGTTGATGAGGAATATTGTTTTGATAAATCTAGAAATTTAATCAATTGACATAAACACGCTCAACTGTTTCCCCTAAGGTTGATAACAAACATATTGGTCTGTACGATTTAATGGATGAGAGGTCCATATCAGATTTAAGGATGAATTTCAATTTAGAGTCTTTTAAATTATGTGGAAAATTACACATATAAATTTCACTGTAAGGTCAGAAAAGTAGAAAAAATATGCTTCCAATTTCCATAGTCGGAAAAATCAAGGTCTGGAGTCTTCCTACCACGGAGAATTTTAAAGAGCGAGGATATCTCTTTGGTGGAAACCTTCGGAGGAGGCGTTGACTCCTCAAAATTTAAATCAAAAGTCTCCTTACCTTGAAAAAAGAGAACGTATTAGAAATTCATACTTCTGCTTTGGAGAGTAATCAGGTGAACCAGGAATTATGACCTGAAGGAGCCGAGAGTTCGTTAAAGGCGACCCTGAACTTAAGGTCAAAGTTTTCATTATTGGTGGCGTAGAAGTGCTCCCATGTCTCGTGTTTATCCCCAAGAATTTTCCTTTTATATAAAGATCTTTCTTTCTTTATATTGTAATTGTAAACTTTCTATTTTTCTAGGTGGAAAATTATTTTTGTCTAAATATATTATTTTCCGTTTAAGAGCGTTTAATTTATGCCTAAATATTATTAAGTTCTTGTTCCAATGGGAGAATATAGAATAGCAAGAACCCGTCGCTTACGAAAAGATTTCAAAGTGGAAAACCAGACGGTTGAAATCAATAAAGTAGCAAATTCCTCCAGCTCTGATCATAATTCCTAATTAATTAAACTGTTTGAATAAGTTTATGTCTGATTTTTGGAAATTTTTCAGAAATTTATTGGTTCCGTATTTAATTTTTAAGTAAAATTCGGAAGTATTTAAACCATATAGAGCAGATGCACACCCACAAAACGGTATCGCTCAGATTCCAGGTCCGAAACCATCCACTTATTCACCAAATAAAGAATGCTATTAGAAATCAAAGAAATATCTGGATTGCCCTTACCTGAGTAAGCCATAAAAGTAGGATCCAATCCTGGTATATTTAAGAAGTTTAAATAGTAATGTTGTAGGCGAAATCGACCACAGAATCCTCACGATTATCAGTAAAGTCATAGCCTCAGATAAGTGAATTCGCAGTGAAGTCTCCAGTCAGGAGACAAATATGGCTCGAAATTTTATAAACAGAAAGTTCCTTTAACTTAATATCGAAATCATCATGAGGAGGGAAACATAAATGTATTAATAAAACAAAAAGTTTTCTAAATTTAAGTACGAAACCAATGTATGATCGGTTTTATTGAGGAATTCGCGGTAAATTAATTTATTAAAACAAACAGTGAGACATTTATTTTTAAATGAGAAACATTGAGTTGAAACAGAGAGGAGTTTAAATGAATATTTAAATTAAGATAAGGATCTTGGATTAACTGAAGACAGGATCCGAGAATTAGCAGAAAATTTTTGGATTAGCAGAAGATAGGAGCGACCACAAAGGTCTGGAGATTAGCAGCCTCCGAGTGATTTGCATTCCGTTGCAAAAAATTTATTTGATCAGCCAGGGGTAAGAAAAGCGAAAGAACTAATGACCGAAGTCAGTGTGGGAATAAGTGAGAGAATATTACAAGCCTAGTTCCAAAACGCTGGTTATTTGCAAAAAAGTTTATACGTTTCGTTGTGCATGTAGTTCTGTCATGAGACTCCGTTGATCCACACCGCTAGCAAATCGGATCCTTTGCACAATGGTTTTTTGGTGTGTCCAAATACCCCACATTTCATACACTGCATGAAGCTTAGATCAATTCTTACTCGTTCAGAATGAAGGCTTTCGGTTATTGGCGACATGCCTCGATCAAGTGACAAGGAAGACACTTCAGGTGGCACCTCAATCTTCAAAATTCCACACCACGCCAATGCGAGGACTTAGGACCTCGGCCAAATTTAATGTGCATCAGCCCTGCAACACGGCGAGCTTCCAGTGGCGCCAGGCCTCGAATCCACGATTTGACGAAACGCCAACCACAACCATGTCCATTATGATACCACAACCACAAACGTACACTTGAATACAAGCTTATCGGTTCGTAGATGACAAAAAAGTAATAATTCAAAAATCAATAATAAGACCATAGGATACCTAATCGGTAGGTAGGTAATAATCCAGTTGGAGGTAAACAGCTCACCATGCTATGATTAGATAAGGAGGATAGCTTGCGTCCCTTATCGAGTATTATTTTACTTTTGCCGGAGTGAGTGAGTGAATGTAAAGTTTATTGACGCAAGAACCAGATATGGCTATGCTGCGCCAAACAAGATATAACCGTGGTCTAAACGTGAAGAAAATACAAAAATTGGTTGACAAGGAGGGTCGAAAATAGAGAAGGATCGCTAGGGTAACCCGGGGGTGCGTCACATGTGTTTACCAAAAGCAGTAAACCAGGAAAGAAAAAGATTACTAAGGTGCCTCGGGGACATGATGCTCATACTTACCTAAAGAAGGCAAGTCCCTGAGGTCCACTTTAGCCGGAACTATCGAGGTCTTTGCTACTAACGTCGCACTGAGAAAAAACAAGAGGGCTATTGGCGACATACCTCGTAATTTTCAACCTTAGTAATGTAACGTGGGCGAAAAATTAATATTTTCAATAGAATTCCACAAATTCCCAATGAGTTACTCCAAAACATCCTATCATAACTCTGCGGAACCCTAAGGTTCCTTCGAACTTTGACAGGGATTCCGCAAGAGATCACTATTTGCTTAATCAAAGCGCCAAAATTTTAGTAAAATTTTTTTAGAATGAGGCAGATTGGGTTAAAATCGGGAATAGGGTGTCCCCTAGGAAATTGGCGACTTCCTAGATAGGTTGTCAAACGTGCGTGACTTAAGCTTTGTATATGCTTAGGGTAACCATGACCCAAATCGCCTAGGAGACACCCTATTCCCGATTTGAAACGCAGTTTGTTTTTAAAAAATGTAAATAAACCTTTTATAATTCCTTTTTTACCTTAATTTATTGCAGAATTTTCTTGGTCTCTCTTATGGGACTCAGTAGGATTAGTGGTTTCTCGCGCCCCGAAAGGTGAAAGTAGTTTTTAACGTGAAAATTTTAACAGGCGATGAAATTAAAAATAAGGTGATAAAATCGAATAATCACACACACATGTAATGCGGTCCATTGTAATAAAACGTGTTTTTAAGCAGCACACAAAGTCTTCCACTGGCCTGTTCTACACATTCTAGATTCCACACTTGTTTCTGAGAATGTACGTTGATGTTTGAAAATAATCGATTCCTCACTGATGTCCATTAATCGAGAGTCAAAACATCCAAATTTCTTTGAACTTAGGCTCATAACCCATCCGCAGTTTAGGTGAATGAACGACCAATTTCTGAATGGTATTGAAAGATTATGAAATTACCTTGTAATTAGCGATTTACAAATGTCAGTTAAAGTGCAAACTACAAAGAAAGAAAGACCACTTAATGCAGATATTCATTATTATAATATTTTATTTTTGTCAAAAATATTGCTGAACTTTCTGCTAAAGTAGGTATTTTTCAAAATGGAAATACTGTGCAACTTTTAAGTGTGTACACAAAACACCAATTTAATTCTTTAAAAAATTTCATTTGGCTGTTTTTGTCCCTTCTTTCAAGAAAACAAAATTAAATAATCATTATCACTACTACATTTAAACTCCTAAAAAACTTGCTTGTTCTATTGTGGGTCGAAATAAATTTTATTTTTAGCCGGTGTCGACGTAGAACTAAATTACTATCTAATCCTAATAGTCATTTCTGAATAAATGTTTTATTAAAAACTGATAATTTAGTTTTTAGTAACGTCGCACCTGAATGCAACATGAGGGCTATTATTGACGGCCCTCGTAATTTTGAACCTCGGTCAAGTGATGAGGACGACACCCGAGCTGGCACCCCCTCTTCTAACATCCACACCACGCCAACGGGAGGACTTTGGGCCCTGACAGATTTAACGTGCATCAGCCCCGGCCACGCGGCGTGTCTTAAGCGGCCAAGCTCGAACCAGCGACTGAATGAAAACCGTCGGCCAAGAATCCGAAACCATGACCACTAGTTACCGCGGCCCTTTAACCCTTTCAGGGGCGGTGGTATATTTTTTATACCACAGATTTAGTGCCCTAAAAATCACTGTAAACTACATACCTCCACACTTTTACCTTCAAATGATAGCTTATAGTGCTATTTACTTAAATTAGATGGCACAACCATATAGAATGATTATACAAATTACTGCTTTGAATCTAATGAAAATTCCTAACAAATGGTTGTTTTATCCCTTACAGAAATGAATTGAAAAATTTAATTTCATCATCTAACCAATCTGCATGTTTGAAACTTTATGTAAATATTGTTAATTACTTAAAACAAAATATATAAAGTCATCAAAAAATATCAAACTAAGTGGTATAAAATTTATACCACCGCCCACACAGTGTTAGGGAGCAACAGATGGCAGCACTAAAATTTTGAACCAGACTGATGTGTATCGGTGCACTTTATTACAGTAAAATATAGAGGTCGTAAATATGTTATAAAGTCCCATTGAGGCAAATATCAGACTTATTTTCCGAAGAAAAGTTATTTAAGAAAGGGAAAAAAAAAAAAAAAAATTCTATGCAAAGTCTTTTAAAGAACAGATTTAGTCATCTAAGAAGCGCTTTTTTGTATAATTATTATTAAATTACTCAGTTAAATAAAAGAATAAAAATTAAATGATGAAATATAGAGAAATGGACAATAAACTTTTCCGATATTAAAATTAAAAGAAACGAAAAATTATTAAATCGAATATATATCAGCTACATACAATTTAAATTAAAGCAAATGAAAAAAAAAACATTAAATTGGATATATTTAAGATAAATGTAATTAAAAATGAAGCAAATAATAAAAAATTGAGAAATGATCTGGTACGCCAAAACGCTTCGCATAAAAAAACAGCCCCATGAGAGACTAATAAAAATTTATCGACGCTGTGCGTGCCCACGAAAAGACAACAAATAAAAGCGTGGGGGAGGGGGGATTTCTCAAAACCAAAACTATTGCAAAAAAATCTAACAAAGCAAAGACGGGGATGAGTCTTCGAGGGCGTCTAAGGTAGAACTGGCTGCAGACAGCCGATTAGGGACTTGTTGATAGACATGAGACTTACAAACGATAATTGATATAACATAGTGTTAGCATGAGATAAAAATAGACGTTAAGCTGCTGACAATTGAAGGACGACAGTAGGGGTTCATTGGTAAATCATTGAAGAAAGGTATTACAAAAGATACAATACAGCAGAGTTACCTGCTTTGTAAGAACAGAACCCTCAGGGTTAGGACATGTGTATATCTTGAAAGAAAGGATGATTCCTTCTAAACTGAAAATATCTAGATATACCGCTTTAGCGGTGATTAAAAGGAAAGAAAAGTAATTGTGTATACATCCCATAAATACTTCAGAATAAGGAGGGCAGACTTTTTTTTTTCTTCGACACATCTGTCCATCCTATATGTGAGAGGATATGTTTCGAATGCGAACAATTACCGTGGACGTCTGGTTTTTAACTCTTTACTGATTCACTCTTACTCTTAATTTTACTTAAAATAGCCTTATAATCTAGTTTCAATTAATTTTTTAATATATTTATAAAAGAATGCCCAAACGGGGACTAAAAACTTGTTTAAAGAACTCCCTTCCAAAGGATTGGAGTTACCTTCAGAAACAAGAGAGGAAGAAAATATCTTTACAGTATATGCAATAAAAAAAATTGCCTTGTTTTAAATAAAACTGTACATGTATTTCTACTAAATTTGGTTTATTAAGTTTATAACATAGTTTTATCATTAAATTATGAAATCATATATGTATACAAAAAGTTGTACTTAAATTAAAACATTTTTAGACAAATTATGACTCTTTGAAATAAAAATACACCACCATAAAATTCTCATTTTTTCAAAAGTGTTTCGTGATTCTAACATTTTCCAAATTAAACTAAAAAAATATACTTTTTATGAAAGTATTTATTATTTCTTCGAAGGAATACGAAACAAGTGTGCAAATATGATGTCCTACAGGGGCAGTGGTATATTATTTATTCCAGGTCTTAAAAATCAGGAAATAAATAAAAATTAATTTTACTGCTTAGTATTTTATCCTTTTAACATTAATTCATATAGAGGAGTTCTAACTAAAATTTAATGTTTTTTATATACCGCCCCTCAAAGGGTTAAAAACTGATAAAGGTCGAGCAAACAAAGCAAATTTTCAAATCAGACTTACCTAAGGAACAGTTGTAATTATTCAATGGCCTGTAATAATGATTTTTATAATTATGGATGGTAAACACTTAACATTTACTCATTATTCTTTGCATTCATATGTCACATGCATATTAGGTATGCCTTGTTACTTGGAGTTTCTCTCAAGGGTTGCCAACGAGTAAAAGCCAGTTTCCATGGTTTTGAACCCTTAATTACCTAAAATTTGGAGCACAAATGACAATAAAAAAAAATACATCTCAACCTGCATTATGGCCCTCATTACTCCAAAATAAATTACAAATAGATGTCAAAAAATAAATTATGGGGTACATATAAAGTAAATGTCCTTTTCTTTGCATGAATGGTCTAATGCAGTTATTGAAATGTTGGGTTCTGACAAGCAAAAAAAAAAAAAAAAAAAAAAAACCCCCACCCCCAAACAATAAAAATAAAACAAAATGAAAGGACAGACAATCGGAGAATAACTTTTTTTTTTTTAAAACAAAACCAAAGCTACAGAGAATCTTACACTCTCAATATGAAGTTACCCATGCTTCTTGAAAAATTTGGATATTTTTTTAAATTTGAATTTTAAAAAGGATAAAAATATGGTTACAAGTGTAAAATCTGGTTACCTATTTTTGCCAAATGATTACTAGATTGGTGATTATGCCTACTTTCCAAGTTGATTGGATTTACTCATGTACTAAAAATCATTTTCATGAAACATATTCAATCATATTAAAAACAACCCCAAAAATGGGAAAATTTTTAATTTGACTAATAAAATTGCAGATAATTTATAAATGAAACCATACATGAAACAAATAATTCACTTTTATTTCAAAAAAGGATAATTTTGATTTTAAAACACTAATGGACCACAATAATTTCTTAACGCAAGGAGGCCATAGATTAAAAACCTGTTTAAATAATAAGTTTTTCATTGTATTTTTAAAAAAATATATGATTTAATTTTATGGTAAAACAAAAGGTTAAGTCAAAAATTAATAAGATTTCAGTTTTTTTTTTTAAATTTCTCATTGAAAATTAGATTAATAATTATTATTAAAATGTAAGGAACTATTTAATACACATATTTATGAAATTTATGAGTTCTTTTTCTCAAAATAGCATAATAATTGTTTCAAAATAACCATTAAAAACTTTTCATAAAGATATTCAAATGAATTTTCATTAATATTTTAATCAATTCAAAACAATTATATTAAATTTTATAACATTACTGTGGTTTAAATAGTTTGGGATCTTTGACCAACAAAAAAATATACTTTAATTGTTATTGGTGTTATTGAATTAACAACAATAATAAGTATTAAGTTGACAATGATCACCCATATTCAATACTGTTAATAAGTTACATCATGTTATTTGTGATATTTTATAATTTTAAATTACATTAATTGTTAAGCTTGGTATAACAATAAAACGAAAACTTCCAACAATATATAACCTTTCTAATGAAATAAATTTTGAAACAAATTTGGAAATACAGTCAATATTACAAAAGCAAATTAAAGACTGCTTATATATTAATACCAGATAATTTAAATATGAATAATTAAAATACAAGAAATCTATTAAATATCTTAGATTTGTTTCCCAATACTCGTTATACTTGTAAGTGTGAATAAATATACCTGAACATTAAAAATTAAGTCCATGCTTTATTTTACAGTCATGATTGCTAGCTAGCTGTACAGATATTATTCAGCTTGCACCTTTTCAACAATTTGCCAGTTCTCATACTGAAAAATATAGCCACAGAATCATAAAACTGAAGTAATGTCGACGATCTCATTTACAAAAAGGTAAAAAAATTTAGTTCTATTAATTTGTTCAAATCAATTTAGTCCTCTTCTAGTACAATACTTTCTTCTTTAACAAGGAATTCAACAACTTCCTCTTCTAGGTTTTCAGTCTCGGCGTCAAGTTCATCAGTATCAATACCTATAGAAATATTTAAAAGAAACATTAAGAGACATTGGAGAAACATTAATGTAAAAAGTTACATGACAAATAAAAAAGTAATATAAACATAAGTGATTTAAATAAATAAATTACCATTTCGGAGCTCTAGTCGGAATTTCTTCTTAGCAATAAATTCATCTAGCCTTTTTTGTCGAAGACTTCTGAAGTCTTCCATCAATTTTCTTCGCTTTTCAACTATGTCCTATATAAGTAAAGAAAATTACAGTATTTTAATCCATTATTTAAAAATATATTCACAAAAATAAAAAATTTCTGAAACGACAGACACTAAAACTACATTAAATGAAAATTAAGAGGACAGGAAAATTATTTATAAGTTTCTAAAGTCTCAAAAAGATTTTTTTTTGGCTGAATATCTTTAAAAATCATAAATAGACATTTTTCATAAAAAGTATGCTACCTTTACATGTATGTTTTACATATGTCAATAATTTTTTGACCTTTTCATATGAACATAATTTGATAAATATAAGCTACTTAAAAAGTTTGTCTACAAGCAGGTTTTTCTTGAAATTTTCTTAAAATTTAAAACATAAAATTAAGTTTCAGGATTTCCCCCCGTTTTTAAATTGTCACCTCTAACCCCCATTTAGTTTTCATTTTTTGTTTTGCAATTTTTCTTGCATTAGTACTCTTTTTTCATGACAGAGGATATTGTGCTCCATTTTCATTTAAAGTGCAGTTTCCTTTAAGTGGGAGATTTGTGAGAAAGTTGTAACTATGATTGGCATTTTGTGTAAGTAATTGTAATCTTTTTCATCTGGTAGATTTTTAATATTGCTCTTTTTCTATTTTTTTCCAAGATAAAATACAGATTTTTTTTTCTTTTTTAATATTTACTTCCACACTAATTTTAGTTAAGTTTTTTATTAACGTCGCACTAGAAGCAACACAAGGGCTATTGGCGATGGACCTCGTAATTTTGAACCATGGTCAAGCGACGAGGACGACACCTGAGCTGGCACCCCCTCTCCTAACATCCCCACCATGGCAACGGGAGGACTTTTGGCTCCGAACAGATTTAACGTGCATCAGCCCTGGTGGGTCTTTGGCGGCCAAGGATCGAACCTACGACTGAACGAAAAACGCCGGTCGTGAGTCTATGATCTTGACCACTAAGCTACCGCTGCCCCTAATTTTAGTTAATCATCTTTTTATAAAACTTAAAAACTATAGTCATTACATACATACATGTAACAAAACACGTAAAGAGAAATAACAATTTCCACAGAGAAAATGCTATAAATATAATATTGCCAATGTAGAAGGATTCTGTTAAAATAAATAGTGGTTATTATATCTTTGGTGAGATTACGATGGCAGAACTACATCACAAGTTTTTATCACTTGGATGATCTAACAACAGTTTGAAAAAGCACCTTATATTTATTTGTCCACAAGAGATGAACTATGTTTATTTCCCCCATTAAATAATCAATTTGGGGTTAAAGACAAAGCAAAAACAGACATTTTCTTACAGACTATGATAAAATTACAATACAGATACAGTTCAATAATAAACAGTTTTGATATGCATTGAGAATGTTTTGTATTGGTTATTTCATGAAAAATTATTTCGAACAATCGTATAAAGTAAAAATATCTAACTAATGTAAAATATTAGACTGAACTACTTGTTATAATCACGTATTAAGTACGAACGTAAAAACAAGCAATCTTCATCGGAAAAATTCTATTTATTCCGGTAACAAAACAACATGAAAGACATTAACATTTAAAAAAAGTTGTCACTCAAGATAAACATAAAGATTTAGGAAATACATTTAACGAATCCTAAAGATTATACATTTAATGAATCTTAAATATTATACGTTTAAAGAATCTTAACAAATTATGATCTTTGCTCCATATGCCTGGTCAATAATGAAGCAATTTTATGGAACTATATGTTCCACATACACAGATTTAAAGAGCTTTCTTTCCAAGCTTAACTATTTAGAAGTGTTTTTGTCAAAACATAGAACTATTCTTATATCCCTACAGTAAACTGGAGCTAAATTCAAAATAACTTTAATTCAACTTCATCAGTGTTAAATTTGAATTTAAAATGATTTTATAGGTGTACAGTTGACAACAGAACTACACAATAATAATAAAAAAGACAACATGTGAATTGGAGCTTCGCTTCTACTTTGGAATCAATAGCGAATAGAACAGAACTCTTTCAAAAAGCCTTCTGAAAGCTGCAACCCTAAAAATTTAGGTTTTGTGGCCACAATAAAGTTCACGAGACAGCTGAAAAATACTGCACTTCCATTTCATCTTGCTGTAACAGGCAAATATTATTCATTGGTTTAAGCATATCTCAGACAACCAAGAGAAAAACTCAGGCTTTCTCTCCACTATTATGTTCTTATTAAACTGTCTATTGCAAGTTGCACTCAACATTAGGTGTTACATTAAAAACTTTAGCTATCTACACTAAAGATTTCCAAGTTTCAAGCCTTCCAACAATTTATATTCTCAATCCATTACCTAAATGGTGGTGAATACTCATTTAAACTGTTTTCAAATTTCACTGAATGTTGCAAAATATCACCCCCCAAAATCCATGAGGAACGTGAACAGTAAAGCACAGAAATTGGCACACAAGTTTACAAAGCATTTTCCTTCAAATGCACAATTCACACATATACACACTTACATAATCAACAATAAAATTTTGCATATTTGTTTGTAAGTGTTAATTTTACTTTTCATTCAATCTTTTTGCAAGAAATTCAACAAAATATATACATTCTCATAATTCAAAACACTGGTGTGATGGAAAATATGCATGCTTAAATGTATTGTTAATGAAGGCGAAGCAAACATAAGAGTTCTGAAATATTAACTGATGTTCACACTCTTTCTCCCTCAAGTCTGAATATTCTTGATTGTATTTATTATAATAAATTCCTAAACATTTTTTAAAAAATATTACTACCTTATATATATTATACCACTTATTTAAAGAGAACAATATAAATACAGTTCCTTTTCATTGCAATCATGCCAGTATTCATATCCACCAAGAACTGATTGAATATACTTACTTTAGAAGCTTTGGATAGGCTCATTCGATCCTTAACGTCAAACTGAGCACTATACTTTTTTAAATTTTTCTTTATATCCTGGAAAAAAAAAGAAAGATAATGCTGATTTAATTTTTCATAAAAATTGCAATTTTTTTTTTTTTTAAAAAAAAAAAGACAAATATTCACATTTTATTTGTCTCGGTAATAAAGAAAACTAAATTATACCATTATTTTCTCTTCAGATAGTAATGATGGTGGTCTTGGTCGCCACAACAGTTGGCAAAACCTTTCTAAATCATGCTTCCTCAAAATTTTGCCTTGGAAAGACCACAACCAAAAAGCATTGTCAACCTATAATTAGAATGAAATGAAAAAAGTCAAATGGTTATTTTGCAGAATAAATTGTGTAATCTTTTATTGCAGTTGTACAGAAGTGCTTATGTTGTGCAATCTGCTTAAAAAACTAATATGAGACACTACATATTTATTATTACTTTTTCTAAGTTAAAATATGAAAAGCATATTAAAATAATGCAAGTATCAGTAATATTTCAATATTTAAAAAAAAAAAGACACCTACTTTCTGTTTAAGCAATATTAAATAATTTGAATAACAGTAATTAAAATGCGAAAGCTAACATATTAATAACACATGAAAATGTGCCAAAATAGCTTCAGTCACCTTCGAAGTCCAATATATCTTATAGAAATTTTTATATATTAGTTCAACCGGAAAGTTTTGTCTATTTATGAAGTAAAAGAAAATACATTTTTCATAGATGTAATAATATTAAATGTACATAATTTCCATTGTTACCAAGACTGGGTGATAAACATTCCAGATAGGCGGCCTCATGAGTTAAAAAAGAAAAATTTACACATCTCTGTTTGCTCAGAATGAAAACAAACCCTTTTGGACCAGATAATTGGTGATAAAAATGGATTATTTTCTAATACATCACAAGGAAAAGAGCATACTTTCAGCATGGACTATCTGTCCCCCCCCCTCAACTCTAAATTGAGATTGAGCCTGAATTAGAGAACAATGTGCATATATATGGTGGGATGTCCAAGAACCAATACATTTTGAGTTTTTGAAACCTTACAAAAACAATGATTCAGGGATATACTGTCAGTGAGTGAATGATTTAAACAAAGCATTAAAAGAAGAGGCCAGTGATGTTCAAAAGAAAGACCAATATATGGCATCATGATAATGCCAACACAACAAGCTGCTTTAACGATTCGTCAAAAAAAAAAAAAAAAAAAAAAAAAAATTTTTTTACCTCCAAATAAAATTTTTTAAAAAAAAAAAAAAAAAAAAAAATCAAAATTGAAGCATATCTCAATCTAGCGCTACATGAGTTCTTCGCCTCTTAAGGCAAGGCATTTAAAAATTACCATCAAGCTGGCAAAGTTCATAGGTAAAATATTATTAAATATATGAAAAATGTTTCATTTTCTTTTACTTATGTACAGAACTTTCAAATAGACCTAATATGATCAGGAAACAAATCTAACAAATAATAAATCCTGTCTGCTTTGTCAAACAAGTGAACTGCAAATGAAACTTTTGAGAATGAATATACAAATTTAATTAAAAAAAAAAAAAGTCAGACCATAATTTTACACGTTAACAAATATTGAGGAAGCATGGTTTGATACTTACATGCACATGAGTAACTTTTCACCTGCTTACAAAAGCTGTCAGTCACTAACAGAGTATGAATATAGTAAGGAAGTATAAGGAATGTTGTTGAACTTTAGTTATTGATAAAATAACAGAAAAATTGAACACAGCTACTGCATTAAATCTTATGTAAAACTCGGCAATCCTAAAGTGAAAATGATCTGCAAGATACTACAGACCTTCAGAGGTGAAACAGAAAGCACGAAACAGATAATGGAATGGTACAACTAACTGCCTCAAGGATGGCTACATTATTAATGTGAATAAGTGAAGAGTAAAGCATATATATATTCTGGTAGACATTGAACATCCAGAAATTGGATAATAGAATTATAGCGATCCCTCACAAGCAAAATAACTTGTGGATTAAGATCAGATATTTTTCAACTTGTCCATTCTTCTCACTCACCTGGCTGAACATAACATACCAGTGCTTTATCAAACCCCTATTTTCTCAATATTCCACATGACTTCTGACTTTTCTGCACATTCCAGAGTCCACTTTCAACAGTCAGAATCAATGGATATGGAAGCTCAAAGGGGAAGAAGTTAATAGAGTATTTTTTTTATGAATGATACCATGAATTTCTCATTAATGTATTAAACAATACATTTTACAGTGTCATCCCCCATCATCAAAATTTAGCAATAGAATTACTGTTGGCAAATCAATCCTTGAAAATATTTAACAATAAAGAATTAACTGATTCAGGTAGCTTCTTGAAAATAAACTTTTGTTGCATTATCAATACAACAAATTACCTAAAAATAGCATAAAACATAACCTTTAATCAGAATTTTTCATTCAGATTAACATTAATGAAAGAGAATAAAACGGAGCACCACTAATTTCAGAAATGTTTTTTTTTTTGTTTAATATTTATTACTATATTATCTAGAATTCATCAGTTTTAAATAAATCATACTGTTTGGTTGGTTTGAACTAACTTTATCCTGGAGCCACACATGGACTATAGGTGAAAGTCCTTATAATTCTGAACAATCAAGCAATGCAGGTGATACCAAAAATGGAATTAAAAAATCTTTTCAATTTCTCGCCATAACACATAAAGAATTTGAGGTCTAAATACACTATTTATGCAGGAGTCTCCATTATTTTATGTAATGTAAATGAAATTCCAACTAGTTGCTTGACTTGAACATGAAACCCGAGACTCCAACCATCCTAACAACTAAACAATGCATTAAGGACAATTAAAAATTCACCAATAGGAGATATATTTGCAAAAGAAAAGTGAGCATAAAATGTTAGAAATACTATTTATTACTAGCTTGTTGACCACCTATTTAAACACACAACACTGCAAAGTTTGCGGAATTAAAAACTGTCAAAATTTAATAAGCATTGTCAATATGAACTTAAAACCATAATTTCTGTCATTCTCTTTGGGAATTCTTTAATAAAACTAAAGAAATGCTCTTCTGATAAATAGTTATTGAAATCATTTGTAGGATACCTTAATCTAAGAAATCCTAATATTAGGATAGAGTTTCAGATTCCAGCAAAAGTCAAACTGTTTTAAATTCAAAATAAGTAGCGATTTCATGAAAGGTAAAACTAAAAGTAATTAATGAATTAATAAGAATACTAAATGTCACATGAAAGAAAATACTAAATTGTAGCTTTACAATTAAATATTTTTTTAAAAAACAGTAACTAAAGCATTAATATTTTATAATACATACATACATACATAATGAACTATACTGATATTGCAATTGTGAACCAAACTGAAAATGAAATATTTTATAGATTTAGAGTCAGATACATTGTATATGATTATTAATGTGCTTGTCTTATTAAGGTATCATAAGGTAAAGATAAGGGGAACCGATGAAAAGTTTTAAAATTGCAAAGTTTTTAGCAATGAAATATTGCTGACTTGAATACATTGAAATATTTCATTTGAAGATAGCAAAATAACAACATACCTTGTGCATCCACCAACTTATACCAGATACCACATATCTACCAGTTGGATCCCATTCAATATCAGTGGCCATGAAGTGTTCATTTTGACTCATGATAGTGAAATCTGTAGTATCAATAAATTCAAGTTTTCCACTCATCCTGGAGAGAGAGAGAGAGGGAGGGGGGAAGAGAACCACAAATCAATGATCAGGAAAATTAGTTTTATTGTACATGAAACTGCTTATTTTAATATTGACACTCATGTATATATTCATTTTGAAGCAATTTGAAACTAATATATATTAAAACATTAAAATTCTACAAAACACCATGAGAAAATTTTTATACTTGTGTGCAAAATTAAGAGAATTTGCACATTATTTCAAATTTCTAAAAAAAGTACTTGATTGATTTTAATGAAATTTAGAATGAAAACACATTTATAACAAAGAAAGAGATGTACTATTCCTGTCATTTTATGTATGTATGATTATCACTGAAGCTCACAGTTTAGGGATGTTCAAAATTCATGTGATATCCAACTGAAAATGAGTTTTATATGGGGTATGATCCCTTTTTACTGCCAGACAGACTATCCAGTATACTGGGCAGGAGGAAGTTGAGGAGTCTAAATGATAGTTAATCCACTCCTGCAGCAAAGAAGTTTTTAGTTATGAGATGGTTCTCAGAGGTGGATGCTGAGAAGTTATTGCACTACCAAGAGTGTCACAGATGTGCCCTACAGGGTTGAAGCCAGGATATCCGGCTGGCCAATATCCTACCTTTACAGATATGTAATAATATGCATTAGACTTAAAATTTATAGGAAAGTTTTTACAATAAGTGACAATAGTTTTGTGTTTACAATATTGACCAAAAAAAAATCATATCACCATGTATTTGTCCTTACATAGTAACTTCTACTTCACAGGATACTGACCGAATTTTGTGGCCCTAAATGGTGGGTGTGCACATTTAGGGCCACAAAATTCCCACCAGGGTGTGCAGTATGTGCACACCCACCAGGATTGGAACTGATTACAGCTAGACAAGAGGCCACAGCAACAAATCTTTTGGTTTTGAATCAAATAAATACAACACCAGAATAACTATTACAACACGAAATTCCCAAATCAAACTTTTTGGATTAAATGAAGATTTTGTGCCCTAAATAAATCTAACACGGTATTTATTCTAAAGAGGTTATGTAATAATATTTGTTTTTTGCCAAGGCTCATCATTTTCTTTTAATCTCTTGATTTCATGATTAACAATATGATTAGAATAAATTTTCAAGAGACGAGTCTTTTTTCTCAAGTTTTATTCCTTGTTAAAAAATCTTTTCTTATGATGAGAAAACATGGTAATTTCTCCTATCATAGTCTTACAAAAGTTAAAAACAGCATTAGCACATATAAAATATTTTACACGTTTTAATCTCCCTCAATTAAAATTAACCTCCTTCATTTTCTTTCCAATAAAAAAAATATCATGAAACAAAAAATTATAGCATGACATACAAAAACACAAAACCTCTTTTTGAAAAAACAACAACAACTTTGAATTGGTTGAAACACATTGTAACATTTAAAACAGCTTATATGAAAGTAACAAATGTCTTAAAATTAAATGCAAATTATAAATATGTTTAAAGAAATAAATATTTTTACAATACAACAGTTTTCACTTCCTATTCCTCATATATAATCACTGTTCACCCTCAATAGATTTTACAAAGTTAAACATGTTTGCTTATTAGAATCGTAAGTAGTGCAATCTGTTGCTTAATGTTTGTATTTACTAATAATTTTTTTTTTAGTAGTTTGTAAGTAGAAAACAATTTCCTATGCAAAAAATCACTACTGCCATAAATGAAATTCACTTTTTCCAATCTCTTTTTACCATTGAACAAAATCATATTACATATACACCAAAGTTGTTTTCTATTATCTTTTGCAACCTGTCTTTTTTAAGATTAAGAACATATCCTATTTATTAAATTTTAGAAAATTAATTAAAAATTAATAAGAATGCATTGTAATAACACTTACGATCTTAAGCCAGCCAATACTATAAATTGACCATTAGGAGACCAAAACAAACGATTACATTGTTTTCTCTCAAATTTTTCTGAAATTAAATAACACAAATAAATATAAGTGAAAAAGAGTTGTAAAATATTTACTTGGAAATAAATAAATCAATACTAAACATACTTAATAAGTTGACAGTTCCGCCTGGTTTAATTCCATAGAAGCTTACATTAATATGTGGATTATCACCATGTATAACTGCAAATCTGTTACCGATAGGTTCCCATGAGAAAGCCGTAATGTTCTCTAATGGAGAGATAAAAAAATGTACATTTTACTATACATAAAATCTTCATTAATCTAAAGATACATGGTAAAACACTCCAGACCCTGTATCATTAATACTTCCATTTTATTTACATTACTACATTTCATAATGAAACATACAGAAAAAAAAAAAAAAAAAATTGCAAAAATTAGTTACAAAAAATATGCACTATAACTAAGGCAATATATTATACACTATTTATTTAAGAATTGGGATAGGGAAGAACATATAATAAGTGAGATAACACTTGTTTTTATCTAATTTAAAACACAGTAATCTTAACTTGAATAGCTCAAAAAGTTTCTATAATATTAATTTTGAAAAATATAGGAAAGTAAATAATAGATTACCTTTGATTTCAATACTGTCCACAGGAATCTGTTTTTCTCGCATGTGAAATATTTCAAAATTGTAGTACATACCCTGAAATAAAATATTCCATAAATTCATGAGCAAATTTTAAGCCTTTTTGGAATAAGATAACAGGAAACTACTTCAAGATATAGAACCCATTAGTGATATAAATACTTACAATTCAAATTAACCTATAATATACAATACAGTGTTTACAAAGGGAAAAAAAATCAAAGCAAAATATTCAAGGACTCATTCAACAGCTAAGTAAAACATCCATTAAAGGTAGAGTATACATCATTTTATACAAACTCGTATAAAATACATATATTTTTTTTAAAAAAATAGCTTTATTAAAAGAAATTTAATGTGTAAATGCTTTATCAAGTCTATATCTATGAAATGCTGATTTTTCTAACAAATGGTGCCCCACTACATTAATCATGAGAAACGATTTGACATATATAGCATTTTGATTGACTATTCCTAATCTACAAAACCATACATGTGGAAAATTGTGAGAGCATAAATTCATAAGCTTTTCCTGCTTTGAAAATGTCTAATTTTTCACTAAAAAAATTGCAGGAAGTTTAGATTAATTACCTCATTTTGAAGAAAACTACTGCTTAAACTTATCAAATCTTTGAGAAAGCTTATGGCAAACAGGCACCATCTCAAGACACTTGTAAATGTTGGTTTAATCGATTCAAAACCGGTGATTTTGATACGAAAGTCAAGGCTAAAGGAAAACAGTTTAAAAAAATTGGAAGATGCATTGCTTGACAAAGACTCCACTTATATTAAATCACAACTAATAGAATTGACTTAAAAAAGTGATAGCAAGTATTGGTATATGATGGGAAATTTTTTTTAAAAAAATAAGGAAAATGAGTAGGTACTACATGGTTTGATTGAAAGATAATTGAATATAAAAAAAAAAAGACAAAGCTCTTGCTAAAAAGACATCAACGGAAGAGTTTCTTGTATTGAATTGTAATAGGTAATAAGAACTGGATTTCAACAATCTTAAATGAAGAAAATCATGGTTAGACTAAATCACTTCAGTAAAAATACAATGCTGTGTGTTTGGTGGGATCAAAAGAATGTTTCTTATGAACTTCTCAAAAACAGGTGAAATAGTTAATACTGTCTACTACCGACAATAAATGATCAATTTGAGCCATGTATTATTTACAAAACCTCCAGAATGGGTCCAAAAACATTGGAAAGAAGTTTTGTTACATGACAATGTGCCGACTTACACTACAAAAGTTATTAAGGAAACATTAAAAGAATTGAATTAGGATGTGTAACCTCACCAGTTGTATTTGGTAGAAAGATGGGGAAAAGTTGTAGCACCTAATGGTGCACACTCTGCAAATAAATAGCTTTAAACATTCACATTAAATTAATGTGTTCCTTTAAAAAACCTGCATTTCATTGGTATACATCTTTTACAAGTAAAATTAAATCATAAATATTTTTTTTCCTCCAGATATATTTTAAAAGGTTTTCACATCTAAAATTTTTTTTAGTAGCTTAAAATACTACTACTGCATTTAAAATCTTTTTACTTTTCTATTTTTGATAATTTAAGTATAAAAGAAAACAGAAAAACAATGAATATAAATTATTACTTTTTCAGAAGTCTTACTTTTTTAAAAGATAAAGTTCTTTTAATTAATATGTTTAAAATTGCCCCAAAATGTAATAATTCTTTTAAAAGATATTTTAAAATTATTTAACATTATTTCAGACAGTTTTAATGCATACAAAATATTAAAAAATATACATCACCAAACAAATTTACACATCTTGAACATAGATTATATCAAGAGCTATTATATTTAATAAAACATAAAAACCTTTTTTTTTTCAACTTTATTCCAAATAAGTACTTGATAAACTGTATGGAGGGAAAAAAAAAAAGAATCTCAATAAAGCAAGAAAAAATATAAATTCTTAAGAAGGAGCAGAGCAACTTTAACTACACATATAAAGCTTCTGATCTCTCAATTTTGAACATATAATAGAGAAAAATAGTACTTCAATAACCAAGGATGAAAAATGTACAATGAAAGCTACATTTGAAATTGTTGCATCAATTATGTTATAGACAGGGGAAAATCATTATATAATTTTTTGTTTGAATCAAAAAAAAATGTTCAAGCTTAATATATATTTCACAACCTATATTGTTTATGCTATATGGTATTTTTGATTTTACTAGGTAGTGATAAACAGCAAAAATACAAAATATTTCTACAGTTTAATAATCCAGTACGGCACATGGAACGAGAATGAGTTATAATCACCTAGGAACATTAAAACATTTTTTTCCTGTAGGTAACAGGTCAATTGAAAAGTCCCCGGCCTGACACATAGATGACGCTACTAGAATTAAATCCATATTTTTTTTTAGTTAGCCCTAACCCTCAAAAGAGGCGTGTATAAATTTGACAGCTGTCGGATCATTAGTTTGTGAATTATAGCATTTTGAGTGAAGCAACTTTTGTTATTGTGAAAAAAATGGATAAAAAGGAATTTTGCGTGTTGATAAAATATTGCTTTTTGAAGGGAAAAAATACAGTTGAAGCAAAACCTTGGCTTGATGCCGAGTTTCCGGCAACTGCCCCAGGAAAATCAACCATCAAGGATTGGTATGCTAAGTTTAGACATTTTGAAATGACCCCCGAAGACGGTGGACGCCCAAAAGAGGTTGTTACCGACGAACACATTAAAAAAATCCACAAAATGATTTTGAATGACCGTAAATTGAAATTGAATGAAATAGCAGACACTCTAAAGATATCAACTGAACGTGTACATCATATCATTCACGAATATTTGGGTATGAGAAAGTTCTGTGCAAAGTGGGTGCCGCGCGAGCTCACTTTTGACCAAAAACAACGACGAGTTGATGATTCGGAGCAGTGTTTGAAGATCATCAAGCGTAATAAACCCAAGTTTTTGCGTCGATATGTGACAATGGATGAAACACGGCTCCATAAGTTCACTCCGAAGTCCAATCGACAGTCATCCGAGTGGACTGCACATGATGAACCCCTCCAAAGCGTGGGAAAACGCAACAGTCGGCTGGCAAGGTTATGGCATCTGTATTTTGGGATGCACATGGAATAATTTTCATTGACTACCTTGAAAAAGGAAGGACCATCAACAGTGACTATTACATAGCGTTAATGGACCGTTTGAAGGACGAAATCGCCGAAAAACGGCCGCATTTGAAGAAAAAGAAAGTGCTGCTTCACCAAGACAATGCACCGTGTCACAAGTCAGTGAAAACGATGGCAAAAATCCATGAATTGGGCTTCAAATTGCTTCCTCATCCACCGTATTCTCCAGATCTGGCTCCCAGCGACTATTTCCTGTTCTGAGATCTCAAAAGAATGCTCGCTGGGAAGAAATTTTCGTCGAATGAAGAGGTGATCGCCGAAACTGAGGCCTATTTTGAAGCAAAGGACAAATCGTACTATAAAAATGGTATCGAAAAGTTGGAGGGTCGCTATAATCAGTGTATCACCCTTGAAGAAAATTATGTTGAATAAAAAAAATAATTTTACCAAAAAAAAATGCGTTTTACTATGGTAGGTCGGGGACTTTTCAATTGGCCTGTTAAATCTGTTCTTGAGATTGGTTCCTGCTTTTTCAAATTAAGGCACAAAGAATTTTAATAAACAGTGTCTATAGAATAAAGCTTTTATGTTGGAAAATTTCAAACATCTCTGAATACATACACTATATTTATACTCATTCTTTTCTTTTCTTGCTTTAGAATATCTATCAACTTTCACAACTAAATAGCCTCCACATTTTTGCCAGGTCATAGTACAATCTGCTACATTGAAAAGATTCTTTGCTCTTAATTCAATTCTGCTTGGAATTTCTAATAAAGTGACCCTTGCTGGAACATCTTTCTCTTCAGCAACCCAGTAAGCAATTACGTTTTGAGTAGGAGACCATGAGAAATTCCTATAATAAAAAAGGATAAGATATATTTAAATATCACAATCCTGCTCCAACTCCAAAAAGATACAAATTTTTAAGAGAAAAAATTTTTTAAAACTTCACTGAAGTAGCTGTTGTAAGATTTTCGGTTTCAGATACAATGTTGTAACACTACGTAAATATTTAAGGTATCTCTTTTGAAAATTCAGTCATAAATTACTTTAATTGAGATAGTATTCTTCAGAGAGAACGATGTAAAAAACAATGTTTGCAAGTTAAGATATATATTTAAATTAGAATACATTCTTTCCATATTTAAATTTAAAACAATATTCATTTTAAAAATAAAATACAACTAGAGAAAAGAACTACAGGTTATTCACACCCCTTGCCTATTGATCAACCTTATAACCAACTAAAACAGTCTTATTTTGGGTCACAAAGTTACTTATATAATATGCAAATATTCAATTCAAATAAACATAAGAAATTCCCATTAATTTCCTTAATATCCATAATAAAAGCCTCCGTCGAATAGAAAATCCTACAATGTTGAAAACTTAATAAAATACCATGTCCTACACTAGCAGCAAGGTTAAACCTCTACTTATATTGCTTTACCATAAATATACTTCCTACTTCACAATATCTATCAAAATGTCAGGAAACCCAAGATTTTCTTTTCTCGAAAAGAAGGCTTCAGCTTAGCTTTATACCGTACACAAATGATCTTTTAACCAAAAAGACCTATATTTATTAGCATACTAGGTAAGTTTATTGATCAGGCACAAGATTCTTCGCAATTTGATTTTGAGACATAGAATGCTGTATGCTTTCCTATCGGGTCTGATACAGCTATGAACCATCTAAAGAGTCTGCACATCCTAACATATAGTTAATTAAGAGCAATGCTTCAAGTTATGTTAGAGGTAATGTAACTACACGGGCTTGAAATTAGAAGCAGCTCTCTATCACATCCAAAGGCAGTTAATCAAATAATTTCATAAGCTTCTTCAAGTTCCAAATGCTTTATTTTGAAATCTTCTGGTGTGCAATCCATTAATGGCCAAATTCAGGAAATTTCTTAGAGTAATCTGGAGAAAAATCATTGAAAAACTTTCCATAACTCTAAACTTAGAATTTACTAATGAAATAAAAGTATGAATATAGTTTTCCCACTTCACGCATATTTTTAAACACAATAGCTGTTATATTTATTTTCTCACACCTGCAGAACTGATGTTATCTTACTTCAAATTTGGCATAAAATTTTAAAATGTATAGCTATTAAATGATGGTTGCACAAACATTTTAAATAATTTGTTCAAATGTTTGCAGTTTTAATTTTTTTTTTTCTCTCCCTTCAATGGTCTCAAAAGAAATGTTCATTTCCCCAATCAGAGAGCAAGTTTTGAAAGCTCCCCAATTTGATACACAAATGAATCTTCACTTACTGCAGTCAAGGCTCGGGAGGATTGACCCATTCCTTAGATGGGCGATAAACCTTCATAATTCTCAACCCAGTGAGAATTTGCTTTTTTAATCAAGTGAGTAAGGTCACATGCAGCCTCCCTACCACAAAATACAAAGCTCCGATACTTAATATTCTCATATTAATCTTCCAATGTAATTTTCTAATCATGCAAGTAACTTTAATACAATTATGTAAACTTTAAATTCCATAGCTATGTTGAGGAAGTACATGCTAAATTGACATAGGAACTCTGTAATTGAGAGAGAAATACTTTTCCTTTAAACAGCACATGAATCTGTATCACCATCCTCATGGATTTTACACCACAAGTTCACCATGAAATCTTGCCAGAATCAAATTTCTATAAGTTTTTTTCCTTCCAAATTTTTCTTAATATAGCCATTATAATTTAATTAGTTGATTCATAATTAATTAACTTTGTAATTTGGAAAACAACAATCATAGCAAACACACAACTGCATCAAGATACAATTGAATAATAATAATAATAATAAAAAAAAAAAATACAGGAAAGAAATAATTTAAATATTTTTAAAACAAGAAATGTTCCAATATTTATGTACATATGAATTAAAATTACATGCCTTTAAATCCTAGATGGACTACTTTTATAACTTAATACATGCGGTTAAAAATGACATCTACATAAACAAATTGCTGTTCATATTTCAAATAAGTATGATACAATAAAGACACAGCCTTTAAACAGTGTAAAATATGAATGACAAATCTTTACCCTCACAAAATCTCAGGTATTGAAAAAAAGACTTACTTAATCCCAGGTATTTTAATACTTTTCTTTCCAAGTAAGCCAAAAGACTGGAAATAAAAAAATGAACCTTAGTCTTTGAAATACATACATAAAATTTTCAAAACTGAAATTTAAAAAGATATACTCACGGGCGTTTCATATATGCTCAGCATATCTTTACTAATTTTGGCAAAATATTTGTCATCATGACTCCATCTGTAAAAAAATTAAAGAAATCATGACTCCATGGTGAGCTTTCGTAATTTCCACAATTTTTTTTTATTAAATATATTAAAAATACAATAACTAAGGTTAATTAAGCACAAAAAAAATCAAATACAATGTTTTACTGACATAATTTAGAAGTAAAAATTTCTAGAAGATAATACTTCCCAATATAAAACTGTCTTTCAGTGTGAAAAATTTAAAACCAATGTGTATGTAAATGTACTTTGCAATTATTCCATAGTGTTATTTTTTCAATACTGACATTTTTTTTTTTGGGGGGGGGGGGGCCGAGGATTATCAGAGTCTGAGTATATGATCAATATTATCAAAACATTATTATCTGGTACAGATCCTTTTGAAGGTTGTCCATAGATTAAGCCTAGACCCTGAAACCTTCGGTATCAGTAACACACATCTAGTGCTTCTCCACTAAATTTTAGTAAGGCAAGGAAGGGCTAAATGGGATTACAACTGAATTTGTGAAATTTTAAATTTATTTGCGATGTTATAAATTTCCTAGCTTTCACAATCACACTATTGATCATGTTGATAAACAATGGTCACCACCACTTCTTGTCTTTCATTTGAACAATACTTTGCAGTGCTATTATTCACGAGGTCCACTCCTCCCATGTATTTATTATATTGATGGATAACAATCAGCCAAGGAAGGAAAAGTTCTTTGTATTCTTTTCTGCAGTAAAATTTAACGTGGATTTGGGACAGAACTTGACACATTTCTGTCATTGTGGTGTTAGCACAGAATTGTCATTCAATCATGACCCCAAGGCTTCAAAATTAAGATTGAAAGCACAGGTGTGAGCCCATTTATATTTTGATGTTGCTTTCCCCATTTTCAATCAGACACTTCACAGCACGGTTTTTACTTACTGTTCCCAAAGCAAAAAAATCAATATTCACAAATTTCCAAACAAAGCATAAGAAGTAAAAAAGTTGGCATAGAAGGCAATGTTTCTGTGATTTTTTACCACTGACAAAAGCCCCAGAACAACCCTCATTCCTAATACAAGACTTGGTTCATTATTCTTCTTTTCCACTATATGGAATCAATTTGAATTAATAACACATGGATCAATAAGTTCCGAGACTAACCCAGAGATGGTGCTCGTAGTAAACCAGTAACCAGGTCTTTCTAGAGTACTAACCTTTGCTTGAAACGTGTCAAAATTTTAAGTCGATCGGACCAGAAACAGCTGAGTTATCGAGGTAGGAGTAAAGTCGTTTTGTAGTTTGTTTAAAAAATGGAAAAAAACGAGTTTCGTGTTCTGATAAAACATTGTTTTTTAATGGGTAAAAACACCGTGCAAGCGAAACAATGGATTGAAAAACGTTACCCGGACTCTTGTCCATCAAAAGCAACGATTTGTCGGTGGTTTGCCGAGTTTAAACGTGGTCGTACTGACACAAATGACGCGGAACGCTCGGGTAGACCTGTGGAAGCCGTTACACCGGAAAATGTGAGTGAAGTGACAAAAATTATAATGAAAGATCGTAAAGTGAAGCTCCGTGAGATTGCTGAGATGACACAGATATCATATGGAAGTGTATTTACTATCCTTCATGAAAAAGGTTTTTTCCAAGTGGGTGCCGCGATTGCTTTCGATGGAACAAAAACAGCAACGAGTCGATGATTCAGAAAGCTGTTTATCGCTATTTACTCGCAACAAAAAAGATTTCTTGCGTCGTTACGTGACCATGGACGAAACATGGATACATCACTACACTCCAGAGTCGAAGCGGCAGTCATCTGAGTGGCGCACAGCTGGCGAAAGCCGTCCGAAGCGTCCGAAAACGCAGCAGTCAGCTGGCAAAGTCATGGCGTCAGTTTTTTGGGATACGCATGGCGTGATTTTCATTGACTACCTCGAAAAAGGTAAATCGATCAACAGTGATTATTATATTGACTTGCTGGTGCGTTTGAAGGAGGAAATCGCAAAAAAAAAACGGCCGCACATGCAGAGAAAAAAATCCTTTTTCACCAAGACAATGCACCCTGCCACAAGTCGATGAAAACAATGGCAAAATTGAACGAATTGGGCTTTGATCTGCTTCCCCACCCCCCATATTCGCCAGATTTAGCCCCCAGTGACTACTGGCTCTTTGCTGATCTTAAAAAAATGCTTCAGGGAACAAGATTTGGCTCGAATGAGGAGGTCATCGCTGAAACTGAAGCTTATTTTGAAGCGAAAGATAATTTTTTTTATAAACATGGTGTTGAAAAATTGGAAAAGCGTTGGAACGATTGTATCACCCCAAAAGGTGATTATGTTGATGAATAAAAAAAAATTTTGCAAAAAAAATGTTGTTTTCAATGTTAGTCTCGGGACTTATTGATCCATGTGTTATCTAATACTTCAGCAAAGAAAATATAACTTGAAGCCAAACCTAACTAGTTTCCCCGGGATAAACATTTTGCAGGAGTGGTGCCCCAAATAAGGCACTATCTCTTTATCAACAAAAATTCTAAATTGTAACCTGAGTGTAATGGTACATGTGTGTATAGGGTTGGCAAACATCTTATTTCTTCTTAAAGTAATATATACAATGATCTCTTGTAACTTTTAATAACTTACAAAAAAAAAAAACTACCACTACAAACTATAAAACTAGTATAGATCAATATGAACCACAATTTCACTTATAATAAATTGATGTTTAGAATCCAAGATTTTGGATTCATATAGACTTGTAGTTTAGAATACTTGCTTTAAAATTTTTGCTTTGGTGGCTATATACATTGATCATATTTAGATACAATTCTGGGGATAAACAAATATGAGTTTTTTTTAAATATGTGTATAAATGATTATAATTTTTTACATATAGATTTATTTTTAATTAAAAAAACTACTCATACCTTAAAAACCCTTAAAATAAGCAATGTTGTAAGTTCAGAAGAGTTAAATGTTGCCAGTGATCATGAAAAAATTAATATGACAAGCTGTGTTTATACATCTTAGGCCTATAATTGATTAAACGAAAAATATTTTATTAAAATATCTAACAATTTTCAATCCCCTAGAGCTTTAAAGACATTTAAAAAGAGTGTTAACGACAAATATTTTAAACAAATACAAACATCCATGAAATGGACCTAAAAGAATATTAACTTTTTTTTTCTTCAATAACTGAATAATTAATCTAATAATAGAAAAACACATACTTAAATACTGGCCACGTAGCAATAGGTTGTGCATCAGCATGAAAACTTCGTTTTTTAATACCTGTTCTAACTTCCCAAATGATAATACAGTGTGGATCTTCTCTAGATTCTGGAATATTGCTAAAGGTTACCAGATATCTGAAATATTTTTTGTTGTAATTAAAATCTTTATCCAGCATAAGTTCTAGTACAATCAGTTTCATTAGACACAGGCACAGATATGAAATACTAATATTTTTAATGGAGATTAGAATATATATATATAAACTAAAGCTAAAGAAGAGAAAAACTGTTATCCACCCCCCATCATTTAAATATGTAATGCAATTTTGTATCATTTCAAAAACAATATATTACAAGTATCAAATTACTTATTAAAATTTTTGTAAAAACTGGAACTTTTTAAACTTACAACTGTAAAAAAATTTATACAATGTTTTTTGCTGATAAAACAAACATTTAATTTATTCTTAATTATCAACAAATCAGAATCCTTTAGATTAGTCTTACAGGGCATTCTGATTGTTTCATGACCCAATTCATTCATCTTGGTTGCTCTTGAAAACTTAATATTTAGCTCAACCTATTTACAATCAATCAATTTATTATTAATGCATTTTTCAATCAGAAAATCATGTCTCCAAGAATATCAAGCTGCCAAATAAATGTTGTACACTGAAAAGTGTCAGAAAGATAACTCTTAATTCACAAACACAGTTATTTTAATTGCTTTCATGCGATATATCTTTTAGCAACAACTTTGAAAAGAGTGAGACTATAAAACATATAAAGAATTTTAATTACCAATACTTATAATTAACCAAAAAGAATCAATATCAATCAAAATATTTGAGCACTGTAAACAAGCAATTCTGAACATATAATTTAAAAAAAAGTTTATCAAAATAAAAAACTTTTACAACTAAAAAATATTATTAGAAAACTTCAGCATTTCTTTTGAATTCAAAAATTACCATTCCTTTCTAAACAATTTAATTCAATAATAAAACATGTTAGAGCCTACTTGCTCTCGTTTTTTTAAAAATTCTTTAAGATAGTAGTGACCATTCTATCTTATTTTCATTCTAGAATGTTTAAAACAAAAGTTTGAAAATTTATACACATAATGCTCTAAGTAACCTAAAATTGAGTAAAATATTTTAAAATCATTTAATTTAATTTAAAAGTGAAAAATATACTTATAAAAATGCTTGTTGAATGCATTTCATTTTCCCAGAATACTTATAAATTAGAGAAAAGTGGTAACATTATAAAAAACTGTAGCAAGAAGGTAAGTTTGTGATTGAAAAAATATTATGAAAAATCACTTACTTTTCACAAGGAGAAAAGCTTATACATTGGACGTTATTGTGAAGAAATTTCATGAACTGTTCGAATTTTTCACCAACCCACAGTGCAACACCACGAGGATGGAAAGTTGCCAAGTAAGTTCCAAGAGGAGACCATTCAACATAAGTATCAGACCAATGCTGGGAAGGAAGAGGGGAAATTACTGTACAAAAAGAGCAGGCTTTTTTTTTGCATTATAAATATGTTTGAACACAAAAAAGAAAGGTACACAAATCTTTGAAAATTAACAAATCAATACAACAAATAATTATTAAATTTTCATTACATAAATTAGTTCCACAGTAGTAAGAGAAACACAAAAATTACTTTCCAAAACTTAAAATAAATTTAAAAATTTTTAGACACTATAAAACTAACTAATATTTTTTTTTCTACACTAAGTAAAAAAAATAACACCAATACAAGACATGAAGAAAATAAGAAAAGAAGCTAGTGGATTTATTTTTTAATTACCAAATTAAACTCACCTCTCTTTCTTGCTTAAGTGTGGGTTCAGGACTTGTATTTAAATAAATAGCTGTCTTGGCTCCACCATCAAACATTACACTATATTGATCACATGCATCATGTTCCAATAGAAAATATTTAAGGTTTCCCTATAAAACACACACACTTTATCTTTAAAAGTTTATAGTAAAAAAAAACTATTCCATTTTCCATAATAAATCTTGTTGATGGAAGAAATGACAAAATCAACCAAATTATATTATCTCCTGAATTCTAGATTCTAGCTTTATGTTTTCTTTTGCATTTTACAATCTTTTTTATAAGCAAAATTAATCGTACTGTTTTAATATATCAATCCAAAAATTCATTTTTTTTAAAAGTTAGAATTCGTTAATTTATAAAATCAATTAACTGAAATTGATTTGAAAATGGGTTTTTAGGGTTGTCCAAATCCCTAAGGGACTTACTGCACCAAGCACAAGGTGAAGCTTACAATAAATTCATTAAATAATTGGTTATATTTAAACATTCATGTAACTGGTATCCTAGTATAAAATAGACTGATCTAAATACAAACAATTTTCAGAGATAATTTTAATAAAATCACAATAGGCACAAAAATGCCAATAAATAACTGCACGTGAAAGCCAATCATGATCTAAAATAATTTTTAGTACTTAGTCTAATTCAATTGATGCTGATTACTCCAAAAAGGAAAAGCGTGCAGGAGGTGCAGATTATAGATGTTAGTTACATTAAAATGATCATTTATTAAAAAAAAAAAAATGACTAACAAGAAACATTTGATATTTCATAGGAACAGACAAGCTTGCCTTTTCAACATTTCAAAAAACAACTTTAATAAATTACTTACATGATCTACATATGGCTGTGGTTTTGGTGGTTCCCACTCATCTGGGATATTTTCATACCTGTATTGATAAAAACATTACACTAAACTTATTCACCATTAACTTAATTATATACAGTAAAAATAAATCTAAGAGACAATGCTCCACTTTTTACAAAATGAACAAAATATAATTTTATCATACTTTTCTAAATTGAAAAAAATTAATTATCACACTCTTAATTTAATTAATGAAGAGCTGGAGCTAATCCATGTATATATTACATACCAAATTTTAGTTTGAGAAATACTTATGATAAAAAAAAAAAATGCTTCATTTACTTTATAGCAGAATTTCAAATTTAAATTTAATAACTTCAAATAACTTTCATTAACTTGAAACCATACATTTAAGCAATATAAGACTGCAAAATAAGAAATATTTTAACAAAAGTGTGATGTCAACAAACTAAAAAAACTTAAAATTTCACATTTACAATGATACAGAATATATACTATTGTACAACTGGGGCAAATAATAATTTAGATTTTAAGAAAATAAATTTCAAAAACATACTTTTCATAATCAGTGAAAGAATTGACTTTAAATATATGATGCTTATCCAACTTGTGTCCATTTGTTAATTTCACTGCTTCTAAAGCACTTTCTGGTGAGGCAAATTCAAAGAAAACATATCTAAAAAAATTTATGAAGAAAAATGATATATTAAACATGAATATTTTTGACATAATTTTTATAACAGAGTTAAGTTTAACATTTCCCCCCCTCCCCAGTTGAGAGCTATAGTCAGACATGATAATAAGCATACTGGAAAAAAAATATTTCTCATTGATATTTGCCAATATTATTTAAATGTATAATCTAGATAACAAGTATTCTTTAAATCAACAAATTTTTTAATTTAAAATGAATTTTGAACCATTTTAACAGCTATAATTAAATGCTACTAATGTAATACACATATAGTTTACATTTTTGTCCACAAAATATTTCAAATATTAAGATTCAAATAACTGTGAAGTATTAGATTTTTACAATGCTTTGAATTTGAAGAATTAATATTCAAAAATTTAAACTGCTCAAGATCAGATTTTTTACAAATAGAAACTCAAATATGTAGAGTAGCTCAAGTAAAACTTTAATTCTAATCAGGAAGCAAAATTGAATTTATCCAAATTAACATACACTATATTTATGGGGTACTTGGAATTAAATTTTAAATGAAAGATAACAGAATATACAATCTTCATTTTGATATTTTACCCAAAATAAACCTATAAACTACCCCAGAAGGATTCAAAAGATAGTGTATAACATTAAATGTCTGGATCAACAAAATATTAAAAATGATTTTACTATAAAATGTTTATACTTATCAGTCAAAGTTTTTCTCTCCCCAACAACAATGCTATATACCCATTTTCACTTCAAATTATCATTGCAAATCCAAAATTTTTAAATCCCTTGTAGGTAAATATTGTATAGTTATAATTAATGGAAGATTTAAACATATAATGTCAACAATAAAGGCCAGGATAGAAGCTGAACCAAATTGATAATGCATTATTCTGAGAAAGTATGTTCGTCACAATAGGAAAAGTGACAGGTGTCCAATAGAAGAGTACTATAGATGCTTTTAAAAGATTTATGTATAAATTTATGTGCAATAATAATTTATTATGGCAAAATTATATAAAAAAATAGCTTTAATCCTTTCCACATCTTTGCTTAGGACGTTCCCTGATAACAGAGGAGAATCAAAAGGAACTGTCTCATGGGACCGGGGTTTTGTATTGCCAAGCTTAACTTTAGAAAAATCATGCGAAAAAAGTTTTTTGTCCTAATGTTATAATTTTTGGTAACATTTTAAATCATTACTTAAGCTCTTATATATTTTATAATTAATATTTTTAATAATCTTTTTCCTTTAATTTACGGAAAAATACGTATCAAAAAAGTGCTTATCTTGAGAAATAATTTTCAGAAGTGTTACTGAAATTATTCCAAAGTTTTATTGACAAATTACATCAATAAACCTTGAAATTAATAAAAAGTATACAATGACTATTTACAAGAAGTAACAAAACTTAAAGTGAAGACCAAGCATGGAGAAATGCAAAGTCACATATTGTCCGTTACTGACATAATGTCAGCACCACAATCACTAGAAATATTGTTTTCAAACCTATTAGAAAATTAATCTCTCTCTCAACATTAATTTGCTAATTCACCATGCAAGTATATTTTTCTGATAAACACTTTCTTGCCATTTTAAACAGGAGTTGAGGCTTTTTGAAATAAAAAGGAAAGTACCATAAAATCTTTACTACAATATGCATGCTTGATTTGGCACTAAATTTTAGGGGAAAATTGCACAAGTATTTATTAACATGATTGAAATTTTTTAAAAAAAGAAACAATAAAGTCAAATTCAAAGATAAAAAAACTTAAATTTTAACACAAAACAAACAATACTGTCAAATTATCGAGCTTATTCACTTTCACTAGAACACAGCTAATTTACTGTTGTGTCCAAGTCATAATTATTGGTGAAGTCATAATATGTGACATGTACTGAAAGTTCCCGTTTGTATAAAAGTGTAGCATACCTATGACTGTTGTACCTGAGCAACACGAGTTTTACAACAATCTCTTACAGCTGCTGCACATTCGTTGTATAAAAAACCTTTTTTTAAACTTTTTTTACACGAGTATAATATGCATTTTCATTTTTACGGATCAAAATGAGGGGAAAAAATGCATATTACAATCAAGATTTTATGGTAATTGAAATGTATCAATAAACAACATAAAGTGATGCAGTACTGATGGTAAAACTCTAAAAACAAACAAATAAAAAACATTGGAGAGAAACCAAGAAAGCAAATGTACATCACATGGAAGTTTAAAGAGTCGAGTTCAGTTTGTTTACAACATGCTTTCCTTCCTCCCCCAGCTAGTGTGCAAAATACTGTATTAAGACAGACTGTGAAAAAATTGAAGGTCAAGATCTTAAACTACATTCAGTTCAAAAGTAATGAATACAGAGCGTCATTTAGATTTCTAGAAAAACGCTCCACCTTAAAATGTAAATACATATCCTCTGGCCCCTGAACTCATTCTCCAGTGATGTGTATTTAGTATGACCATACCGAAAGGGTTAATGAAATGCATTCAAACTTACCCCTTTGTGACATTGTTTTCATCTACTGGATAATCAACTGTTAATATCTTTCCAAAATTTGAATAAAATTTATGAAGAACATTTTTTAATTTTTCTACTCTTTCAGGTCCAACTTTAGGTATGCCATCAACAATGATCACAGATTTTACACCATCAGTTTCTCGAGGCTTGTTTTTTAATAAATCACCAAGAAGTTCTGAAAACATAATTGAACACAATTACATGCTTTTACCAAAATAAAACTATCATTTAAAGTACATTAATACATATAATTTCTACAGTAAATATTATAATATATGAACTTTTTGTAGATACACACTAAAATAACAAATGAACTAAGGATATTTTTATTAATCAGACAAGTAATAAATAATATATGCTTAGCATTATTCCTTTTTCACATCTAACTATCCAATATACTACAAAAAATGAAAATTTACATATAGTCCTCGTATGTATTTATTATTATTAAAAGTTTTTTTGGAATTATTTACCATTTATCTCAATTACGCCATAATGATACATCTATATCATTTATGAAATATTGACATTCTTATTAATTTTTTATTGGTCAAATTTGTAGAACGGAAACAAATTACCCTTGCTAAATTTAGGTTACAAGCATATGTTGACATTTTAAAGCGTAATATAACCACAAAATTTATAAACAAACTAATCACGAAAAAAACTTCTTGATGCATTATAATTAATAGATTATCAAATAATATAGCTGTAAGTAAATTTTTGATTTATTTAAGTGTTGCAGAAATAAAGCAATAAACTTACCGTCATCGGAAATATAATCCACGAAATCTTCAGGATCATCAAAACTCGGTTCTTCTATTCCATTTTCAAAACTAACGCTACTATCAACATTTTTATTTGAATCTGGAGTTTCAGAATCGCGATCTTCTGCCATGATTTTCTAAGCGAATTGCACGTTTTTACTCCAATAACTTCAAACTTCACACGTTTCTAGGTACCGCCATCATGGAAAAGATGAATATATGTGATCGGAAAAAAATCGCAGTTAAGAGAAAGGGACCGTTAAACTTAACAGATTAAAAAGGCTAGATAGTAGATAATTCTGTCGTATTAGTTGGGTCCCTTTTCATTGCATGAGTGGAGGTTTAAATATATCTTATTCAAAATTTCATAAAATGATTGAGAAAACTTTACTATATGGGAATGATGATTTTTTTTTTCCGAAACGTGCTACAATCGTTAAACTGAGCAATTTACATTCAAATGTAGTAGTCGCCCTACGTCATACACGATGGTGTATAAAAGTTTTGAGAGATAGCGCAATAAAGTTTTATTATACGCAACATAAAAGAGTTCTAAATACAATTACATATTTGAAATAACTATATTTAAAAAAATGAATTCTTAAAATCAGTTCCGATCTCCGCTACATAAAAAGTCCTACATACCTTTTACATTGATTATGTTTTAAAATCCAATCTCTATGTAAAAAAATTTCTAAATTTAATTATAAATTTTATATTATTATAACAAAAAAAAATCTTTACATGAGTTTCAAGTTCCACTATGTAAAAAAAGCTCAAATATATTCTTTACATAAATAGTATTTAAAAAAATACATTTTCTCATAAAAAAGTTCTAAATACAATTATATATTTTGTGATTGTTCGGTATCTCTGTATTCTCAAAAGTATGACATAAAGTATCGGTTTTATTAACATCGCACTAGAAGTAACACGAAGGCTATATTGGCGACATACATCGTAATTTTGAACCTCGGTCAGATGAAGAGAACGACACCTAACCTGGCACGTCCTCTCTTAACTTCCATACCACACCACGGGAAGACTTTGAGCGTCGAGAGATGCAAGGTGCATCAGCTCCGGACCCACGGCGGGTTTTTAGCGGCATCAAGCCTCGAACTCACTTCTCAACGAAAACAGCTACGAGTCCACGGCCAAGACCACCAGGCTAACATTGCCACGCATAGCACACGGGAATGATGCAAAGAACAACGCAACGACATTAAGTCGTCGGTCTCACACGTTACTAAGTGGTCGATAAAGTTGATTATTATTTTGCACATAACTCATTTGACTCCTCCTCTTTGGCGGCTTAGGATACACTGAATACAATTTCCTAAAAAACGCTAGAGGGGGCTTTACACTTTCATACATGTGCATTGAATTGTAATTCATCGTATTTAAAAAAAAAACATTCTCTCATAAAAAAAGTTCCAAATTCAATTAAATATTTTGTAATTGGTAATATTGAAAGAAAGTGCTTTCCTTTATTAAAAAAAAGTTCTAAATTCAATTATATATTTTGAAATTGATAGTATTTAAAAAAATACCTTCTCTCATGAAAAGTTTCCAAATATAGTTATACATTTTGCATTAATTACATTTTTGGAAAATTAATTCTTTCCATCAGTTTCGAGTTCTGCTACATTATAAGGTTTAAAATACAATTATGTCCTTAATATTGATTGTATTTTCTAAAAAATAATTCTTACACCATTTTCTCGAGCTCGCTTTTCCTTTTAAAAAGTCTTACACTTTTAGACGAATATTTTTTTCTGTTAAAGAAATTAAAAATTTAAAAAGATTCTATGTCCTAGAGAGGAGACGGTATGTCATACACGCTCAAAAGGATATTTATTAACATTCTATTCTATATAGGAATTACAGTTTTATTATTTGAAGCAGTTGATAATTATTAAAATTATGAAAACATATTATTTAATCATAATGGAAACCAATGAGCTTATCAGTTTGGGATTACGACCTCGAGGTACTGTAGTGTTTTTTTTCTTTCCCACGGGATTTACTATCTGTAGTAAACTTTACTATAAGTGACGAGCCGCGAGGAAACGATAGCAATCCTTCTCTATTTTCGACCCTCCCTCTCGATAACCAATTTTTTTCCATTTTCAAATATCAAGATCGTAGTTATACTTTGCTTGGTGCCACTAATGATCTGCTTGTAGCCGGGCTGATGCAGGTGAAATCTGCCCAAAGTCCTTCAGTTGGCATGGTTTGGAAGTTAGAGAAGGGGGTGCCAGCTCAAGTGTCGCCCTCGTCACTTAACCGAGGTTCAAAATTACGAGTTTCCTCGCCAATAGCTCTTGTGTTGTTTCTCGAGCGACGTTAATAAAACCTATCTACAAGTGGGGTTTTACTTGTAGATTGGTTTTTATTACATTAATTCTAAGTGTAGCTTTTACTTTTATTTCATAATTGTTCAAATACGAAACATTAATAGAAAAAAAAAATTGAAAAGTTGATTTCAATGGAAAAAAAAATCTATAAACTAATCATATTTAAGTTTTGGACATTTTAGAAAAAAATATTATTATCGTTAATTTATTTTTTGTCTTTTATTATTTAAATTAATCCATTTGAATAAAATTGCACATGTATTGTTAATTTTAAATAGTTTTGTATACCTCGACAACACTTTTTATTAAGATGGTATAAAATTTTTATTATCTGTTTTCTGTTCTTCGTAATTTTTTTTTTTTTTTTAAATTTCAATATATGTCAAATTCGATAAGGATGTATTGGATTAAACATTTTTCAAGATGTTATTTAATTTACTATTTTTGAAACAATTTTGTTACATTTTCTTTACTCTAGATTCAAGTTAACAACAATTGAATCAGCGTCGCTTGAATGTAAACGTAATTTGTGTAAATAGTTTTTCACAGATGACGTAATCTGGGTATATCACATTCCCCTAATTTTTACATCACAACAGTCTCAAAGTTTGTGGATTTTAATTAATACCAGTTAGCTAAACGATGCAATTTTTTGCTTTCTGTTTATTTAAATTTGATTATACAAATACAAATGCAGAGTGTATTGTTTTCAAAATGGCGATTATCCTTTGAATTTAAATTCTAGGATTAAATCTTACAAATTCAAAACCATTTTTTCAAAAAATATCACATAAAGTGCAGATTCGTGAATACGTTTTCTCAATTTTTATTGTAATAAATGACATTTCTTTTAAACATTTTATAATTATTTAAACATAGTCAAAACTTTAACTTTCAGTTTTTTAACTAATAGATATATAGATAATTGAGGTTTAATTAAAAAAAAAAAAACTGTGTTGTTTGTTGGAAAATCAAATTTGTAATAGAACTTCGAGATATTAAATTACAGTTGTCGAACTTAAATATGATGGATCATTATAATATATATATATATATATATATAAATCAATAAAAAAATTTAAAACTATATTCTCCATGAAAATACAAAAATTTCGCATCAGATTCTTCTCAACTCACCTATTTTCACTCGTGAAGTGCTAAAGCTTCCAGAAAAACCCCGTGAAAGAAGAAAAAAAAAGTCTCTATCGCGTCTTGCTCTTTGAAACATTAAATCACTCACGAGAAAATTAAAAACTAATTTATTGGATTCAGTTGTTTAATTCTGTTCTAATAAAGATAAAATAAAATATTTAATTTAATATAAAAATGAACTAGAATTTAACTTCGTGATTTCAAGTATAACTGATGCTTCAATCCAGATGGTAAGCCATGTTTGAATTAAATTTTATGGAATTCCATTCAATGGCTTGTTTTCATATACAAAACAAATCTAATTCCCAATTTCTTGTAAAATAGATTTATTGCATAAATCCAACAAATTTCATTTTAAAAAACGCCAGCGTAAGTTTAAAAAAAATTTAATATAATGTAGATTTTTTCTACGGGATATAACCTTAAGTATTTTTAAATACCTTCCAAGGTATATTTGGATGCTGTATAGTGAACATAACAACTTGTACATATCCTAATGTTTGTTGTGTTTCTAATAAAATAATTTCAAACATTTTAGGGAAAACAATTTTTTCTAAAGAATAGGAGGAGGGAAAATCCTACACGCACACGCACACACGCACACATGTAGAAATGGAACTTGACTTATCGCACAGAACGTGGCCACAGAACGTCTCACCACCAGAGAAAGCTGCTACTGTCTTACCAACATTCCGCTGTGGGAAAGAAGACGTTTGCGCTGGAAGACGCCATTACTGAATTGGAGTAGATAGACGTAGAGTCTGTGATATCGCATCCATAAACTTTTACGGAATAAGTACACGGAGCACATAACCTGATTAAAATGAACTTATAGATATTACTTACGCTTTTCTTAATTAACAATATTCAAGTGTCTGTACATATTAATCGCTGTATACAAGAATAAATAGCTCCGATTAAATCGAAGTACTCATCATTTTGAATACTCGGACATTACAAGTGGGGATTTGGACCAGATTATACAGTGATTAGTGAAGACCATTTTTGTGTGCAAGCGGGTAAATTTTTTTTAAGGGTTTTAAAAAATTAAAAAGGAACTTACATATAATTTCGGCAGTGGAACGTCTCAAGTGATATAAAGGAACCGTGTCAAGAAGATTTCATCTTTCATCAGAACAAGGAATCTTACCATTCATTTCAGCAGTGGAAAGTCTGAAATGTGAAGCTGGAATTGTTTTCATCATCAGCAACTGATCAGGTAGAAGAATATTTATTTATAATTTCTAAAACATATGTGTCAACGAGAAAAGAGGATCTTGTCCTCGTTGCGCAAGAATTAGACGAAGAAGTGCCATCAAGTGCAAAAATCGTTGATTTAAAAAAGTATTATCGAAAATAGTGATTATTTCAAGTCGGATCCAGAATTTGTAAGAAATTTAATTAAATTAGTGGTTGATGAGAGAAATCTCGAACTGCTCTTAACGATGAATCTGATCGGGAAAAATTATAATTATTTAGGTTAGAAAAAGAAATAGAATTTGAGAAATTAAAACAATTAAGTCCAAAAGACTCTTCTTTACATGAATCGTCCAGTGCTCATGCCGAGTCATCACCTCCAAAATTAGAGAATCTAATTAAATCTGTGAAAATATTAGCGACACCCGTTCCATCCAGAGCAGAAAACTTTCACCTTTTTCTTTAAATCTCTAGAAAAAGCATTCGTACATAAAAATGTTCCTGTAGAACTAAAATCGGAAATTCTACTTAATATTTTAATAGATAGGGTCAATAATGCTCTAATATATATTAAGTGATGATGAAATGAGAGATTACAATAAATTAAAAGATAAGTTTTAAAGTAATATCAGCTAACACCACAAGAATGTCTTAAATCTTTTCGTTCCGCATAAAGATCTCCGAATGAGTCACATGTTCAGTTTTCATCCAGACTGTCGGCTATGTTTGAATATTATTGTAAATTAAGAGAAGTTTCAGAATTTAAATCATTATGAAACTTGATTGTATCAGATAAACTCTTTCAATGCCTGGATCATGAAACCTTCTCACATATTTATGTAGGAGCTGTTGAAAAATGGCCAAATCCATTTGATATGGGTCCAGAATGTGTGATCTATATTTTGCATCTAAAGTAAGGTGACCATACGTCCAGCTTTTAACAATTTATTCCGCGTCCCGTGCGGTTTTAAAAAAATCCAATTTTTAGAAAGAATGCACGACAAGCAAGGGAATGGCTGGAGAACGGGAAGGGAATATACGGTTTTCGGCTGCCATGTTGTGATTTCACCAGAATATGAGCTTTATATTATTTTTGTAAATTTTATAATGTTAAACTTCAATAATAAAAATAATTGTTGAGAACTAACTGCTCATCAAAGTTCGTCTTGATCAGTTGCTAGAATACGATCACCATTGTTTGGACTTAATGAACAGTGGCATTTTTCGGCATTGGCAGCGACGAAACCATTTTGCAGCTGTAAATTGAAGATAGAACACTTTGTACACTTCCACAAATTTTATTCTTACGGCGACATGTTCCGCTAGCGATCTAGCATCATTTAGATCATTGTTGTAAAGGAATTACAACTTGTACAAAAATTGGAAACGGAGGGGAATTTTAGAGAGGAGAAGGGTCAAGGTGTAAAGAGTTTGTTGGTCGTCTCACGAAGTAACTCCGTCGCATATTAAGTTTTATAATTGTCCCTCATGCGATACACATCGTACTGCGTGCTAGTTTCATAAGTGATATAAACAAATAAGCTATTCATATGATTTATGTTTGTATATTATTTAGGTACCAAAGGTAGGTATTTTTTGGTACCAAATTTTTAATCAAGAGCTTCCCCCCCCCCTGCTAATGGTGTCTCGCTTTTCGAATATTAAAATCTGGTCACCTTACCTTTATTGCTTCTTGTGACAGAGAAAAATTGGTTTTTAAAGTACCGAAACGAAACAAATAATTGCTGAACGCTTAGATTTTAAATTGTTGCTGTTTCTTAAATCACAGATTTGAATTATCCATTACACTAAAACTTAGTCTCTTCGACAGATATTTGTATTTATTGAGTTTCTTGAAATTTTCACATCGTCTTATAGTTCAGTTCATATTTAACTTCAGGTGTAGCTTTTTTCCCAAACCTGGTGCTGGCACCTTTTATCCACTGTGACGCCGAATTGCATGCCGAAAATGTAATATTATGTACATTCAAGAACACATATTAAACTTGTATAAAATTTAAAATTAAAAAAAATAACCAAAAAAATTACAAAATTTGAAAACATCAAAATTCTTTTTTCTTATGATTTGAAAACATCAAAGTTTTTCAAATAATAAGAAAAAAGAATTGAAAAAGCAAAACAAGAAACGGACATAAAGTAATTCTAATTGCTGTCTCAGTCTTGGGATTAAATAATCCTTTTTTCAACTAGTATTACGGATCCAACCGTCATCACACTTCAGCAATTACTTTATAATGGAACAATGTAAAACTACACACACACGCGCGCGCGAGAGAGAGTGTGTAATGATTTCGCTTCAATTTAGTTTACTTTTCTAATTTTTTCTATACTTTGAACTCTTCTAGTGGGAAGTTCATTTTATTTTCTAATTCATGTGAACACGCGCAATAAATTTGTGCACATCTGGTTTTCACCCGGTTTCACGCCCGAAAGGAGATTTCCCAGTAGACTTTTGTGTGCAGCTAAAATACCTGAAGATCCCTAAATCTATTGCTAAGTAATCTGAAGACATCCTTGCATATTTTCCTTCATGTCTTTCACTTTTGCCAAGAAGGAGAAACAACGCGTTTGGCTTCCGTAAATTTCATGATGTAATTTATCTGGATGGATTGCCTCTCTCTCGTGTTAAATTAACAAATGTATAATTTCATCATTTTAACGCTTTTTCATAGTACCCCGAACGAATGGACAATAATTATTTTAAAAATGTAATGCATTTCATTTATATATAATTAGCAGTTTGTTTTTGTAAAAAAAAAAAAAAGTTTCGTTCTATTTTTAAATTCTTACTATTAGCTCACTCTTTCTATATATACATCTTGTTCAAATTTTCAATCGTTAATAAAATACTTTTTATACATCCACTCAAGTTCAAATACATTTTTTTAAACTTGTAGTGAATGACACTTAATGTTAGTACAGTTTTTTCAAATATTAATTCACTTAATTAAATTTAATTAGTTAAAATGCAGCATTGCCCTACCACTTGGCGCGATTCAAAAATTGCAAACTTGGCGATTTTTTTTTTGGCTGAACGTTAAGACCGCGAAGTGGACCAGAGTTATTAGTAGTAGGAATTATTAGTGTAATGGCAAAATACCATTACACTAATAATTCCTGTCGCCAAGGGTGGTTGGGCTTAACTGCATTCCAATCATTTAATTTTCCTGATGAAATGAGAAACGAGCCAATGCTTCTAATTCGTCATTTGTCTTGCAATGACAGTGTTGGTAGAGAGTCGGCGTAGAATCTTCATGCCTTCGGATCGAATCTCGTTGATTCATAAAATTTTTTTATTTGATTTTCAAATAATTAATTTTAATTTTATATGGAAGAAAAAAATTTCTCTTATATTAGATATTTAGCAGGATATAAATTTCGGAATAAATACCGTCAGTGACGAAGCGTGTAGATCGCTGGAAAAAATTTCTTTTCCCACTTAATATTGTGATTCTGTCATATGTATATACATATTTATAATAATTGTAATTATTTAATAAAAAGTAACTAAAATACAATTTTTCTTTATTGACTTAAGTAGGAATTGACTTTTATATATATATATATATATATTTATATAATTAAAATAAATAATGGTGATATATATTACTTGTATATAATATAAATATTCCAGTACTTTAAATCACCATTATTTATTTTCATTTTTGTACTTAACATGCGACATAAAATTTCTCTAAATGTGAACCCAAACTTACAGCGCAAGATTTTACACGGTAATATTTTTCAGTTATATAACAATTTTATTTTTTTCAGAACATTTTGAGAATTATTTTGTGAAAGAAAGATTAATACAACAGACTGATTAATTTGTCCTTATATTCAAACTGGGCATCATAAATTGAGTAATCGTATCTTAAAATGGATATTTTCTTTAAGTAGAAATAACGTTTCGAAAACAAAAAAAAAAAAAAAAAAAAATCTAGTCGCTTTTTAATTTTGATTAAAAAACACGGTAAGATGAAAATAAATTGTTGATATAAAATGAAACTTATATGTTCATCGAATTTATAAATGTAGCAGATTTTTTACCTATAATATCAATATAATGTAATATATATATATATTTATCTCTTAGTAAGGCATAAACAGTTTTAAATTTTGAGGAAACGTGAATACAAACTATATGTTAATAATTTCATAGCGAAGGCTATCATTTATTGGACCTTTTTTTTTTCATCTTTCATCCTGTTATCAAAACATTCAGACAGAAACCATTTCATTGATAATGTAACATTTTGTTCACTAGATGGCAGCGCCATATATAAAATTTCAAGCGATTGCAAGGCTGGGACTAAATGTCTCATATTGTAATGCCATGAAGATTTTAATTCAATTAATGTTATGTTTTTCTCCAATCAGATCATTCAATTATTTTTTTAAAAAAGACAAATTTTATGTATGCGCGCAAACCACAAAATATAATCTTCGGGATTCCACAACTAACTTTACAGAAATGTCTTGTAATTAACGGAGAACTTAATATCTTGTGTAAAAGAAAAAGACATTTTAAAATATCTTTTGAGTCAATCCAAGTCGGTTAAATTTTGATGAAACGTAAAGGGAAAAAAAACTCAATTACTCTTAGTTTCAAAATATGTGCTGCCATCTATAAAGCAGAATGTCATTTTTTTTTTTAAATATAAAGTTATTCAGACATATTTTTTTGAAATTTCTTTTGTTTTTTGACTAAAAATTTTCATTAATTTAAATCTCAGAAAAAAAAAAATATGCAAAAGGATTTTTAAATTATATAATAGATTAATACTTCTTGTACATTGGTATTAATTTTTGTAAAATTGTAAGAATAAATGTAGAATTCAAAATTAAATTTATATTTTATTGAACACGAATATTTTAATAAATAAAGCATGGCTATATTTTAGTGAAACGTGACCTCAATTAAAAAAATATGTTCTTTTTTTAATTCTTAAATGGATGCAAACTTCTATGACTCATAAACAATATTAGTAATCGTTATACGGAAACTGTTAGAAGTCCCGTGTAATATGTCGCTTATATTATAATTTGAATTAAATTTAGAAGTAACTAAAATTTTAGAAAATATTGATGAGAAGGACTTATGATATAAAAGTTTGAAGGGGGAAAACCTATTTTTCAATAACACATAATAATTGTTCATAATAATTCAATAAATAATTTTCAAGAAGAGGCAACTCTCTTTGCCCCCCCCCCCCCACAAAAACGTATTATTGACTGTGGTAAAGTCAGAATAAAGTCCAGAAGGTATAGATAAAAATTTGTTCTTGATTTCTTAAAATTCTTTGTGTCTAATTTAAAACATTAACTAAATTCAAGATGAAACAATTATTAAAATATTGAAAATATTTATTCTAGGTAATATAAATAAAATTGATACCAAATTAATTTCAGATAGTACCAGAATTTTTTCATCTCCATAAAATGCCTTAATCCTTTAAATAAGCTTTTTATGTCTTATTTTTAAGATTTTAAACTTTTTAAGGAAGCAAAGAAAATGACTACTTGCATTTCATCTTGCATTAACTTAATATAACCTAATAAAAATTGTTTTATGAATTTAAAGGTAACTCTAATTACAAGTTACAAGTGTCATGAATTTAAAGAGTAAATATACTAGGTTTGAATATTAAATAACGAGGCTGACATTGTACAACATTTTATTTTCATTTCATACATATTTATTCATTATCGCCTTCAATATACACCCTTCCTCTACCACTGCAACACGCCATGCGAATCTTCCATTGTTCGAAACAGTGCTGGAAATCTTCTGCCAGCTCCTTCAGGACCAGTGACAAATTCTCTTTCATAGCATCAATGGACTCAAATCTTGTTTCTTTTAAAACAGATTTCACCTTAGAAAACAGATAGGAGTCGCATGGCTCAAGATCCGGCGAATAAGGCGGATGGTCTAACACTGGGATTCTGTACTTGTCTAGAAATCTCTCGACAGACAATGTGGAATAAGCCAGTGCACTGTCTTGGTGAAAAGATTTACGTTATGGATTGTTTGTCAATTCATACAGCCCCAGCAATCGATCGAGTAAACCAACGATCAGATCGAACCAGATTACCGATTTTTTCGATATTGTCATCCGTATTTGACATGGAAAGGCAACCCAAGCGTGAATTATCTTCAACGTCTTCTCGGCCATCTTGAAGATGCTTAAACCACTCAAAAACACGTGCATGTGGTAAACATTCATTGTCATACACTTCTTTCAATAAATATTAAGTTTCAGTAGTGATTTTTTTCAGCTTCAAGAGAAAATTCCACAACACATTTCGTTGTTCGGTTGCAAAACTTATTTTTCTGGCGAAATCAAAAAATAACTCTAATGTGAACGAAGGCTACGGCTATCCGGTTTTGTTTACTGAAACGAGAGGCACCGCATTCGAAAGGGAAGGTTACACGTTAGCGACATTAGCAAATAAATATTTCAGCAATAAGTTTGTACAAATAAAAATAAAGTAAATTATTTCATTAGGAAAATACATTGTGTTCCAAATTAAGTCAATACGCTACACGCAGAATATTTTCTCATAGATCTTCAATGATACCCAATTAATAGAAAGTTTATTATACAGATACAAGAACTTAACGTTTCGAGATATCGTACTGGTTGAAGGGACTTATAAATCGAAACTTCTGTGGGACTTAGGAATGAATAAGGACATTATTCAATGCAGTGATAATCTTACTCGTGTTTGTTTTTGTAAAAACTGTAGGACTTTTCAGAAAACCAATGCCATTCTTGTATCCTTTTGAATTAGAAATTTACGTAATTTGAATATTGCAGGTTTATAAAAATGTTCATATTTCCAGAATATTGGATGCATTTCCATTGCATAAATATTATCCCAGAATAATTTAAAGCATGAATGTTTTTTGTGTGTGGATAATCTTGTAATATGCGTTATTTATTGTTTAGTATTGTTATAATCGCGTATGCACATTCTTGTTTTCCAGATTTACTGAATTACAAGTGTTTTAATTTTATTTTGATTGAAAATAATTCTTGAGTACTTTAAATTGAATTGCTCAGCAGTTTGAATTCATATGAATGTTGTTCATATTTGTCATATCGACGAATAAATGGTTAAAATTAATTAAAATAAGCACATTTAAACTAGTAAGTACATTTAAGTATTAGTAAGTACAATTAATTTAGTAAGTACATTTTTTGAATTCTTAAATTCTTCATTTTGTACGTTGAAAATTTGAATATTAGCATGTTAATACTGGTGTGATAGTTGAATTTATATTGCTTATTAGATTTCATTTTCGTTTGTGATAGTAAGTATGCACTTTTAAAAGAGTCCAGGTGAGGAAATTTCTCTGTAGATCATCCTATGAGAGCCGAGCTAATTGGTGTTAGCACTGTGCGGCAAACCTGTGCCCCCTTCTAGACTGTGAGGAAGTAGAATGTTATTATTTAAAACGTCCTGAAACGATAAGATCGTTCCGTAAAGGATTGTAAATGTCTTACATTTCCTCTGTACAAAAGTATTATTAATGGTATATATCTTTATTAAATAAGTAGTAAAAATAATTGAACTCGGTAAGTTACCTTGAGAGGAGACAAGAACTAAAATTAATGAATATTAAATATCTCTCAAATATCACTGAACCACTACCAGTACAGAAAGATATTCGTATATCTGAGACACCATATCCTAGTTAACAATAGCTATAAAGATTTGAAATTGTTTCCGGGGCGCAGATGTTTGACAATAACATTCAGTGACTTTGACATTTCAATCATCCTTTTAAAGAGCAGCTGCTCGAAATCCATTGTATAATTTTTCTGAGATATAAACAAATATTTACCGTTGGTACTTTTGGAAATCAAACCCTACATCGCTGTTGTTAACGAGCGGACGAACTTCAAAGGACTCACCTTACCTATGTACGATGTAATATAATTATTTACACATCAGTAGCAGACAAGGTATGATACTTTTTTATTTACAGCAACTAAAACAATAATAATCTATTACATGTTTGAGAATTTCATGAAATACCAATGTTTTTTTTTATATCCATCAGAATATGTTAAGGAGATGCTTTCCTCATACTTCTGATCCAGTAAGTGATGACGAGATTCAAATAGTTAATTGTTCGAACAAAATTTTCATTTTAATGACCCTGTTAAAAAGCTTGTTTTTCTTCTAGGTTCCTTTGTTCCACTCACAGGTCTCGCATTTGTTATTTAACTTTTTATACACCATTCTTTAAACTGCTTACAATAGCACGTTCATTTTACGGGATTAATAGTATATAGACCAAACTAATAATACTAATTATTGCTTATAGTTCCAGTATTATTTATTTTCATTAATTGAATTTTGTGTTCCAAGCGAATTTATTTATATCAATCTGAAAATCTTATACAACAGATAAATATGCATTTATATGTTTATAACTATTTTAATACGAATAAAAAAAAAAAAACTTTTGATAACCAAACCCAATGACGAGAAACTTACCGCTAGTATCACCAAACCTTTTTTATGTCAAACCTAGAAAAGTGATCAGTTTTAAGATTTTCATACAACATGTTTTCTATTTTTATTCCAAACATTTTTTTTTGTGTGTTTAAGTTTTATAACAAGGCACTATTTTGCAACTCGAGCTTATATCCACATAGTTCTTGTAAACAAGTTATTTTCTCTAACTCTCTTTTCTGTTAAACCTTATTTCAAAACGGAAAGAAAAAAATTGTGTAAGTTTGTGAATCATTCTAATCAGTTTTATGTAGGTTTTTCTCTCAGATATTATAAAAAACAATGTGTAACCTATAGTCATTAAGAAAGAGAAATATAAGTAAACAATAAAAAAATTAATCAATTAATGATTATGATAAGTGTTGTGAAATAACGCCTATAAAGCTATTTGTATTACAAGTGAAAAAAATTTCTTAATGAATAGTAAGTGAACCATGTACTTTATGAATTGGAAATTGTTTATTGTAATTTTATGTAATAACACTTGTTAATTTTACTATATATGTCAGTAAACTCAATACAAATACATAATGAAAGCGAATTCCTTCATCAATTGATTTTTCTTCAATTATATTATTTTAAAATCGATTATTATTGATACTTAAAAGTAGCATACGGAATGAAAGTATTTTTAAAAAATATTTAACATTATAATTTCTAAAATTGTTGAAATTATTTTTTTAAACTATGCATAAAATAAAGTTTTATTCATTTTACATTTGTACTTATTTCTTATAGAAATTACGAAAACTTCCAAACGTAATATCTTATGATTCGACCTAAAAATAGTTCCGATTGTATTGTCCGGGAAAAAAAGAGTGCTCTATTCTCAGTTAAGGATTTTCTTTTCCGCACAATTTTCAAATTTTCCTGAATCTTTGGCATTAAAAGTGCTGTTATAAAAATTTTGGGACTCTTGACGAAGATGTTAAATACAACTGCATACTGTGATACTGTGAAATACAATCTTACTTATAACGTCAAAATTTCAATAAAGCTTAGTGTATTTAAATAGATGAAGGCTTGTTCGCCCTTGAAGATTCATTTTAAAGATATTCAGTTCAGTACACACACACACACACACACACACACACAAAAACAGACAAAAAAAAACACACAAAGAAACAAAAAAAAAAATATATAATAGTATATGAGAGAAAAAAT
>BMAW01046309.1:733820-808657 GCA_019974015.1 Nephila pilipes | reverse complement strand
ATAGATTTTTAGTATATATATATATATATATATATATATATATATATATATATATATATATATATATATATATATATATATATATATATATATATATATATATATATATATATATATATATATATATATATATATATATATATATATATATATATATATATATATATATATATATATGGTTGATATAACTACTTCTGGATTACTTGGTTTTATAATTACTTCTCTGAGTACGAAAAGGAAAACTGACTGAAAAGAAGTTGACTTTAATCCAAATACTTCAAAAAGGAATCCTTCCAAAACCTTATAAAAATTTAATATACATTGTGAAAAGAGCTATAGGCCCGTTGTTAAACTTTTTCTTTCAATAGCTTTTTTAGTTTGGTGTCTTGGTTGAGTTATTCAATATATAAAACAATTTCGGATGAATTTTTGTCGAGATAAAGAAGACAATTATACTAGTTATGTGGTAAATGAGACCAGCTGAACAAAAGGAGTAATATTTTATGAGGAATAAAATATTTTGATAAGGAAATGCATATCATTTCAAGCGAAAAAACAAAACAAACAATTTTCGAGCCAAGTAAACTACCAAGCTCTTGCCATTATTTCATTTTCTTAACTAGCAATTTTCCTTTTTCTCTTAAATCTTAGACATTCACATTTAAATTTTAGTTTTTTTTTTTAACACTGCAACTTATTTTACTCAAATAACAATGCAAGTAACATAGTTGCAATAACATGCATACATTCCCCGAACACTGTCATTGTTTCAGATAGAACGATACGAAATGTAGAACAATAGCACCTGATGATATCGCAGTCGCTGATAAATATAATGAAAAATGAAATGTTCTTTAGCATTCATGTTTAAAATGTATTTTTTTCTTTTAGTATGAACAAATACATTTGTATCAACTATGTATATCAAAATAATAGATCACGCATATGAAGGGTTTGCTTCTCTAGAGGTTATAGAGAGAAAGTTTATATTTTTAATGACATAATTAACTATATATATATATATATATATATATATATATATATACATATTGCTTTTTAATCATGTATTTTTTGTTATGTTTAGTTAAGAATGCAGAATGCATGAATAGATAATGATGTGCATTTACTTCTGGAATCTTTCTCTGAAACTTCATTTAAAAATAAGCTTTTGTTACATAGTAACGAAATATTTCATGAAACTAGAATAGTCTTTTAACTGAATAATTCACATAGCGTCCCGGTGCTACTTGTATATTTTAATTTATACTATTTCGAAATATTTTTTTATATTGATAATTAATTGCCAGATCTAGTAAAATTATTATTAATTGTAAGATATAAATTTATTTATATTTATTTTATAAAATCATGATTTCTTATGTATTCAAAAGAGAAGTGACTGAAAAATGCTATGATGCATAAATATATGTGTCAAAAAATTATAATGATTTTGCAATGTTGAAGCGAGTGTTGTGATTTTTGTGATGTTGGTGCTTAATGGTACAAGAACAAGATGTGACATCTTGCTCCAAACAATGTGTAACTGTTGTCTAAGCGTTTAAAAAAATGAAAAGAAGAAGAAGAAAAAAAAAAAAAAAAAAAGATTGACAAGAAGAAGATCTGAAAGTAGAGAAGGACCGCTGTGGTATACCCGTACTATGGTATGGTGCGTGCGTCGCCCGTGTTTAGCAAAGACATTAAACCTCATGGGAAACAAAAGATCACTAGGATGCCTCTGGGTCATGGTGTCCTCAACTGCTTTAAAGCAGGTACGCCCCTGAGGGCGTAATGTTTAATTGAAAATCACTTGCTACGAATGATCAAAAGAGATAAGAATTCCGTGAAGGACAGACAGATTCAATTCTTCACTGAATATGAACAAACAAAATTATCGTAATTAGCAGAATAAGAGTGTTTGCAAATTTAAGACATAGATAATAGAAGGTAAAATTTACTCACATAACCAATGATATGTTGATAGTACTTTCTTTCCTTTCGAACTAGAATTTTATTTCAAGAAATCAAAAATGTGGGTTCCTACAACTGATGCTCCTCTATTTAAAATTTCATGATCGTATCGAGATTGTCAAATCATCAATTTACCTCAAAAGAAGATGCAGTTTCTTTGTAATTGAAAATGATTACATTAAAAATTTTACTGAGAAAAAAAGTACTTCCATTCAGCAAAAATTGGACCGTAAATCTTATTTTAATACTTTTATTCTACAATTTTAGTAATGAGGAAATGTTTAATGTGCATCGTGCAAATTGAAGTTTATTTTGTATCAAGTATATCATGTTTTTTCTTCAAAATGAACAATTTTTAGATAACGGTCAAATCGTGTGAATTAAAGTATCGTCCGGAAGCAATGAAAAAGTAATTTTTTTCCAATTTTCATCATTTCATATGTTAAATGACAGACCGATGTATTTTACAACACTTACCTTCTTTAGAGTTTTCTTTCAGCGTTTTTTATTTAAATTCCAGGTGAACAAATTTTTTTTTGAAAGTCATGTGTTTGAAAGTTCTACAATGCATCCAATTTTGTTTTCATGTAAGCTGCATGCCTTGTTGGATTGGTATTATGTGGGACATAGAGTAACAAAGGCTATTATCCCCAGCTGTATGCCTTAACATCCTTAAAAATTACTCTAAGACGACACGTTTAATTCCAAACTAAGATCATCGAGTCGCATGAGGGAGGGGGAGCTAACGTATGTTAAATATGCCATGGTCCTCCCGTTGGTGTAGATATGTAATGTCTACTTAGGTGTTAACCTCTTCATCTTGCAGTATCTTAAATTTATGAAATACATTAGTCATGTTAAGGACAACTTTGAGTAAGGCAGAAATGAAAACCTCAAAACGTTCAATGATCTAAGTGAAAGACCTGGGGGGAAAAACGATTTATATAATGAAGACGGCGTCTGAGCTGGCATTTTATTCTTCAAACATCAATTTCATAATACATAAAATGGCCACAATAGCTTCATTGGTAGAGTAAACGATGTGTCACGAGTTCAGGTTTTGTTCTTCCAAAGACAGTCGTGTAGCACGTTTAATCTATCAAGGGTCAAAGATCTACCATTGGCGTGGGGAAGATGGTGAGAACTTACTATTGCAGGATAGGGATATTCTGATAAAACAAATGAAGAGGGTTTATTCCTCTTTCCATGGGTTTATCATCAAAGATGTGATTGGGCTTATATAAACGGGTAGTAGTGGCGTAGATGTCGACCGACCTTGGCTCAAAATTACAAGGAGTACTAGTTAAATTTAACGGATCTTTGAGTCAGGCAGAAATAGAAAGTCGGAAATGTTCAATAATCAAATAAATAACTCGTGAAACATTTGAGACTCAAATGGATTTAATATGATTCAACCTCTGTTATTTCCCCCAGTATCCTTCTGTTTGGCCGAGTCATGAACTTGCAACAGTTCAATAAAAGTCGCGATTTTGTCACTGCGAATAGAAAATACTGTTTTTCCAAGTGAATGGTTTATTTCTTATTCTAGTATATGGAAAAATAAATGCGTCTCAGTTTGTTCACATTTTTTATATAGACATATGATGTTTGATTTTAAAATACTCAATATAAATAAACACATACGCTTATTTGTTTTAAATATAAACAATAAATTGGAACAATTAATATAATTCAATATTAGCCAGATTTATATGAGCACACATATTTTAAAAGTTAAATGTTTGAGAATAAATATTTACGTTGTTAATTCGATAACATATTTCACTTTATTTTCTTCAAGACTTTAATTGTAATCAATTAAACGTATATACATTTAGCAATATTAGTAGGAAACAATGTTATCTTTTGTGTTATTTAAAAAAAATTAGACTGTTGGCATTTAAAATCGAAACCTGATTTTCATTAAAAACATTTAAAAAATTATTTTATATTTCTATAAATAAATTTGTAATATTATATATATCGCTTAGAATTAACATCACACTCTTTTCTTCACAATTTTCACACATTTTTTACTACAATTATTTATTATTTATTCTACATCCTGCATTCTATTCTATATTTTAATGAAATTCGATTTTCTTTTACTTTGAATCTCTTATTTAATTTGAATAGTTCTAATAATAATAATAAAAAAAAAAAACTTAAGAAATGTCATACAATTTATAGACGTAAGAAACTTATTGCTTAATTTTCTGAAACTCCTTAATAAACACTCACTGTGAAAACAATATATATATATATATATATATATATATATATATATAATTTATAAATTAATACAAAAGTACATTGGTGTGAAAATGAAGAAATATGGTGAATTACTTCTAAACAGATAGCAAATATAAATGCAAAGGTGGTAAAATAAATTAAGCTTCATAAGTTGGATTTTTCAATTAATCCTGCTAATAATCGGTCTTAATTAAATAATTTTCTTGTTTGATCGTTGTATAAATGGTGATGGTTTTGAATCGTCATTGCTGGAAAATTTCGTAGTTATTTAACCTTTTTCGTTAAAAACAGCCGCGAATAACTGATTTACCATATGTATCAAAATCAACCATTTAAACGCGTTCAAGATTATATAAACTTCTTCGAAGATTTGCGTCTTTGATGTCATTACTAAGTCGTCAGATCGAAGATGTCAAATTCATTTTCAGACTCAAATCAATTTCCAAAAGATGAAAGTCTTGTGGGTCACACTATGTGTAGTTTCATGACGTTTTATTTATTTTTTTTAAAAAATTTCTTAGTTTACCTTCAAAGCAGAAATACTATTCATTGTGATATTTTGACTAGTATCATAACGCTTATGTTATTCATAGTGGCGCTTTATGTTATATAACTTTGGTAAACTAAATGAATTATGTCACTGTAAAATCCCTTTTTCTTGGCAATAACGATGCCCATCTTGAATTTTTCCTTTAGTTTTACTGCCACCTGGTTTCAATAAAGGTAATTAGGCATGCTTAAAATCAACAAATAATCGTTAAAACAATATATTTAACTTAAAAAGATAAAGAAAGCTTATCACATATAGGTTATTCACGATTTTTTGTCATTTCAACTAACCTTTGCGGTTTCTTTCTTATTTTATAATTAATTTCTCCACTTCTTCCGAATCAAACGGAAAATGTGATTCAAATTAAGTAAGCTTTGTAAGAGGAGAAAACAGAGATAACTTAGAGATGTATAAAAGTGGTAGAGAATTGAATTGAAAAAAATTACACATATGGTAATAAGAAGAATGTTCGTTTGATGTGCACGGAAGTATTCTGGTGCGTATAGCGCATTAGGTGATATTGGGATTCAACGCTGTCGGAGCAATTGCAAGTGGTATTCGCATTATATTCCAGTAAACGTAATCTTAGATAGATTATAGAACTTGTTAGATCCGGCTGATAAAGAAAATAAATTGTTTGAGAGCTCCCTCCCTCACTTATTAGAGGAGTTAATAAACGTATGTTCTAGATAGAACTGTCTATTTTATTTACTTGTTATGTGCTTGAACTTCAGTTGAAGTTCAAATCTTATGATTAAATAACATTTAAGATGACAGACGAGACAGATACTTGAATGTCGTCACAAGATTAACATTTTTCTTGAAAATTAATTTAATGTACATTCAAGATAAGTGCACAAATTGCTTGGTGTAACGTTCATAAACTGATTTTTATTGTTCTCTGCGAGCGGAGTATTAAATATTAGGCGGACCGAGTAAGGCAGCGGAAGGGCGTGGTGGGTATTATTAAAACGTTTTTCTGAATTTCACTTGGTGTGTGTGTGTGTGTGTCATCAAATTTTCGATCGTTAATTTAACCAACTTCCCATCAAGCTAGAACTCTGAAACCTTGGGAATCGTTCTCACTCGCCTAACAATGCGATATTTAGACATTTGCGACAAGTTTTAGCTAGTATTTTCTTCAATAATGCAGTTTATCCCAACCAGATGGCCGAATTTCAAAAATTGGCACCAAACTTGGCGATTTTTTTGTTTGGCTGAACGTTAAGTCCGTAAAACGGACCAGGGTAGCCACATTTGGCAAAATACTGCCAAATAATTCTTGTCGCCATGAGTGATTGGGTTAAACTGCATTCCAACCATTTAATTTACCGGATGAATTAATTAATTTTAGTGAGTTTTAACGTTTTTATGTATTTCACTTGGTGTGTGTTTCTGTGTGTGTGTGTCAGTGTGTCATCAAATTTTCTATCGTTAAATTAACCAAATTCCCATCAAGCTAAAGCTCTGAAATTTCGGGAACCATTCTTACTTGCCTAACAATGCAATATTTAGATATTTGCGACCATTTTTAACTAATATTTCAACAATTTTTCTTAATAAACTTTGCCACTATATAAAAACGTTGGTTTTTATCTCGAATTATTTCATTATCAACTGGTAAAGCATTCGCTTCTATTCTTGGAGGAAAAGGAGAATCGATTCAACTCGACTAATAATTGTTGGCGAATGTTGTGGTTCATTAATAATAATTATATATAAATAGAAACTTTAAAAATTAAGTTACGATTTTTCTAAGAAAATTTTTGCTTCATTGGCTATTTGCTACGTGTGCTTGGGCGGCGAGTTTGGTATTCTCCTAGAATGTAAAAACGAAAAATCCTTATTCATCATAAATTCTTACTTGGAATTCCATTTCTCGTCCTAGATTTCTGTTTAAATCTTCATATAGTTTAACGGAAGTTAAATCCACACACACACACACACACACATTTGTAACTATGAGTATAAGCATTTTACAAAATACTCTTTTATGTAGCAGTTACTGTTCCTTTTAAAGTAATCATTTCGTGAATTAAAAGCGAAGCCGGGAAGTATCAGTCTCAAATTCTCTCCTTCCTATATTAATTATACATGTATACTTTTTAAGATACAGTATTCTTTCAGTTATTTGGCCAGAGCACCGCCAAATTACTGAAAACCCCTGGATAACTAGAAAATCAGCTTCTTTTTTCCTGATTTTGCTTTTATTTGTTACTATAGTTTTTATAATGTAATTCATTAAAGTTTGATCAATAGCTTTACGAAGTGAAAGTTTGATAAATAATTACAGACATAAACAAACATTATTCCATTCCAAAATGTACACTATTTCCATTATTTTAAATTTTACTTTGTTATCATTTTGCTTTTAGTTAAATTGTTTGGTTCTTTAGTAGTTTGTTTTGAATGTTTGGGTTTTTAGGTTTTAAATTTAAGATTGCTTGGTTATTTAAGGAATTTTTTTTTATTCGGTTTTCAAAAACATTAGTTTGATTACTAAAAATTTGCTTATTATTTAGTTTTTTTTAATTTCCTCTTAATTATTTTGCTTAGTTTTGGATGTTATACATATAATATATGGTTGATTTTCTAAATTTTGGTGATTTTTGGTTTGTTACCATATTTTATTATAATGTAATTCACTGAAATGTGATGGTTGGATCTGAAATAACGTTATAAGCACACATTTTTCTATTCCAGAGTATGGAACAATATTAATTACATTATTTCCATTATTCTAAATTTTGCTTCTCTTTCACTGGGCTTTCTCTTGTAATTTTTCAGTTACTTAATAGATTTTTGTTTCTGTTTTTAAATTTTTAATTTCAGTATGTTTAATTAATGATAATCTAATTTTTATAAGAGTCTTATTAATTTTACTTCAGTTTTTTCATTGATTTTTTTTAATAATGTAGCTTTTTAGACCTTGCTGTATGAATTTATGATTGATATGTTGAATTTGCTTATGATGTGATATTTTGTGAATTATAATTTTGATGTTTTGTTCATATATATATGAACATAGTGTACATTTACAGACACATATTTCATTGAATGTATTCAAAATATTTTTAATAACTAAAATTCAGATTTTTGTGTTCTTTGGATATTATTTCTTTAAGTGATTGTATTGATTATGAGAGGTTTATTAAATATTTCCTATTTTGAAACATTTTCTGACCCGACTTGTTTAAGTATTATTGATATTCACATCACATTGATCTTAATTTAAAAGGTTCCTTAAACCTTTTGCTCTGTAAATCTTAATCACATAAGTCGCAAGATCTTAAAAATTGGCTTTTACATCTGTTATGAATAGACTTATTTCTATTTAGAGGCTTGGATTTAGATGTGCTTTTGTTTTAAATTATTATCTAAAAAACTTTTAATTGATGTATTGGGGGTTTAATTTTTTTTAATTGCTGTATCTTGCCTTTCATTTCATAGTTTAGTTTGATTAACTTTTTACTATTTGCATTTTGGAGTGATCCAATTTTTGCCCAACAAGTTGCTCTGGGGCGGGTTGGTACCATAGAACGTGTTTAACCCCACAATACAGTCCCCAGTCTGAATGTACATGTTTTATTTCGTCGGGTGATCCTTTTTTTCATTTTGTCTTAAATTTTATTTAAATTTTTATTCATTTGCTTTACTTATTTCTAAAAATAATCTTTTCTTTTGTTGATGTTTGGATTTTATTTGTTTTCTTATGTATTATGAGTTTTTTTTAATAATAATTTAATTGTTTTATCCTATACATACATGCACTCCCACCTCCATATATATATATGTATATATATATATATATATATATATATATATATATATATATATATATATATATATATATATATATAATAACAACAAACATTACTGTTTTGTATTAATTCGTACATTATTCCATAGAAGACATAAAATAATTTGATATGTGATAAGTTTTTCCAGTGCCGGACTGGAAAGGTAAAGTGTCGGATTATAGAGGGAATACCGGATTATAGCGTGAGCGTTATTAGAAAATAACTCATAAAATTTATACTATATACAAATGTTTAAACTGAATCAGATACTTGAGTTACATAATTACAATAAATATCTTTTACTTTTTGAGTTTCTAAAGCAATTGATTTTAAGATTGAAATAAAAAATATTAAAGGGGAAAAAAACTTTGGTTAAAATAAAGTGATTAATTTTTATATGGCCAGCATTCTAGGGTTACGAATGCCTCAGGCTTTTCGCTAGATTCTTACAGTAAGTTTGCATTTTAATCACAAGTTCTTTTTTACATTCTCATTTGTACCAAAACGCCTTAATACCGTTAGAATACAATCAGTGAAAAAAATGTCCCTTTCAATCATGCCTTTCTTCCATCAAGTTTTATTGTTATGAAACAGCACAAGTTGCAATGAGAATTTCATGGAGTTTTGTCAAGGCCAATCTGCAGACTAAACAGTATAGCGACCGGGTACCTTTATTGTTTATCAACCGGATATAAGAAAATAGAAAGATAAAAAGAATTACAGGTGTTGCAATTTACCTAGAATCCACCCTCTTTGTAGAGGACATTTCTTTTTTAATGACCATTCCATTTCCCGTAAAGCACCGTCGAAATGACCACTCTGACAGAGTAAACACGAGCACATGGTTCTGGGGATCGGTGTGACGTCATATGTCTGATCACATGATGTCGACTGACCTACAACTAGAAGGCGCGGCAACTCAACGAATGAGTGACTGAGTTCTTCGTTCTTTCTTTGTAGACAAGTTGGCTTGTTGGCGCAAGTCTTATCAGAGCGAAACTGTTGGTCGGGAGTGAGGAAAATCCTGTTTACGCCAAGGGCCGGAATCTTGGTAAGCAATGATACCTATCTGCGTTTGATTAATCTATTTAACAGTTATTTTTTTCCAATTCAATATTACCATCAGTATAAAAAAATTTTACGAAGAAATGTCAAAAGTTTTCATTTTTATGTCTAGGTTACTCGTAAAACTGACAACTTCCTCATATTGCATAGGTAACCCACAATTTTCATCCCAATAGATGTAACGAGTTTTGAAATTAATGGAATTGAAAGGGAAGTTAAACTTCGCGCCACTTAGATTGGTTCGCCGGTAATCTGATTGCATTTGTAAAATGAAATTATTCTTGATTCTTTAATTTTTTTTTTTTTTTTAAAAATAGATTTTTTTGAACGTCTTTCTCACGAGAGAGAAATTAATATCAATAATTTATTTTTGAAAGCAAGTTGCCGAAGACAATTTAAAAAAATAAACTATTACAAAGAAATAAAAAATTGTACAAGAAAAGCGTGATTATATTTGTATATATAATTTTTATCGGTCTTATACATTGCGCTTTTTCAATATTATATACTTTTTTTTCAAGTTTAGATTTTCATTTCTTTTTTTTTTGTGTGTAATGTATTTCTACTTGATTTTTACTTATTAAAATAATATTTATTAGCATAAATGTTTTTTAACTCATGTCATTAAGATCTGATACATACATACATACATACATACATACATACATATATATATATATATATCAGAACGTAAGATACCGACATAATTAAAACGTAAGCTGTTTATGTTTTTAGATGTGTAGAAAACATTTGTGATTTTAGTAATGACTAATTATATTTTTTATAAAATTTTATTCCTTTATTTTACTTTATTTCATTGGTTTTTTCTCTTTTCTTTTCCCCCCCCCTTTGCATTATATTGTTTTTGTTGAAACTCATGGTGAATATAACTTAAAGTCATCAGGCATAATATTAATGTAATTTTCTACTCAACCGCATTCCTAGAAAAATGCTATTGATATCTAGAGGACCTTTTTACAAATGCCATATATATCTAAAGAAAGTACGCCTCGCATAATATTTATTTTTTTAGAAAAATTTATATTTTTTTAAAAAAGAAATATTTCTAAAATATTTAATATAAACATTTTTTTTCATTGAAATATGGATTTATATAAATTTTGAAAATTTTCTAGCATTTCATTATTTTGCTTATTATAAGTAACGTTTTGATGATCAGTTTACGAACTTGCGAACATTTTAGACTTGTTCTAATCCAATAATTCGCAATCAAATTTGTATATTGGTTTGTTTCTCGGCTATATTATGCTTTTAATGCTAGAAATTTCCTTTTAAGTTTTGATAACAGTTTCATCGAAAGTCATTTATAACTTGAATATTATCTCGAAATTATTTGTGTGACTCTTTATCTTCTAGAAGTGAGTGAAAAAGTTCCCCACCCCCCAATAATGTTAATTCATTTTTGCATATTGACTAAATCTTTCTTTATGGAATATTATTTAACTCAGGTGTACTTCTGTAGCGTCACCAATGTGTTCTACGTTGATTTATTGCAGCTCATACGGATTAAAGTTCAACATATTTAAAAGTACAAGCTGTGATTAGTATATACTCTACTCATTTTCCCGTGCTTTAAAAAAAAAACCTAAATTCATTTTCTACGTTTTAATTTTCGTTAACGGTAATGTTACAGATCATCTAGCACACATTTCTACATCGTCAAATTGTTTTTGTATGTTGATAAAATACTCGATTGTTTTCAGAAATCCTCATAACTTAAAAGGTCAATTGAAAAGTCCCCGGCCTACCATAGTAAAACACATTTTTTTGGCAAAATTAGTTTTTTTTATTCAACATAATTCCCTTTAAGGGTGATACACTGATTATAGCGATCCCTCCAACTTTTCGATACCATTTTTGTAGTACGATTTGTCCTTTGCTTCAAAATAGGCCTCAGTTTCGGCGATCACCTCTTCATTCGACGAAAATTTCTTCGCAGCGAGCATTCTTTTGAGATCTGAGAACACGAGATAGTCGCTGGGAGCCAGATCTGGAAAATACGGTGGATGAGGAAGCAATTCGAAGCCCAATTCATGGATTTTTGCCATCGTTTTCACTGACACGGTGCATTGTCTTGGTGAAGCAGCACTTTCTTTTTCTTCAAATGCGGCCGTTTTTCGGCGATTTCGTCCCTCAAACGGTTCAATAACGCTATGTAATAGTCGCTGTTGATGGTCTTTCCTTTTTCAAGGTAGTCAATGAAAATTATTCCATGCGCATCCAAAAATACAGACGCCATAACCTTGCCAGCCGACTGTTGCGTTTTCCCACGCTTTGGAGCAGGTTCGTCGTGTGCAGTCCACTCGGATGACTGTCGATTGGACTTCGGAGTGAAATGATGGAGCCATGTTTCATTCATTGTCACATACCGACGCAAAAACTCGGGTTTATTACGCTTGATCATCTTCAAACACAGCTCCGAATCCTCAACTCGTCGTTGTTTTTGGTCAAAAGTGAGCACCCACTTTGCACAGAGCTTTCTCATACCCAAATATTCGTGAATGATATGATGTACACGTTCAGTTGATATCTTTAGAGTGTCTGCTATTTTATTCAATTTCAATTTACGGTAATTCAAAATCATTTTGTGGATTTTTTTAATGTTTTCGTCGGTAACAACCTCTTTTGGGCGTCCACCGTCTTCGGTGCTCATTTCACCATGTCTAAACATAGCATACCAATCCTTGATGGTTGATTTTCCTGGGGCAGTGTCCGGAAACCCGGCATCAAGCCAAGTTTTTGCTTCAACTGTATTTTTTCCCTTCAAAAAGCAATATTTTATCAACATACGAAATTCCTTTTTATTCATTTTTTTCACAATAACAAAAGTTGCTTCACTCAAAATGCTATAATTCACAAACTAATGATCCGACAGCTGTCAAATTTATACACGCATCTTTTGAGGGTTAGGCTAACTAAAAAACACATGGATTTAATTCTAGTAGCGCCATCTATGTGTCAGGCCGGGGACTTTTCAATTGACCTGTTAAATTAAGAAACTTTTGAAGTAATATTTGTATTAAAATAAATTCTTCACTGTGTATATAAAATGAAGCCAGATAGTTAAAATCATTTTGATAAAAATTCACTGAACTTCAATTCCTTAGATAATTATCTTGATAATTACCAAATAAATTGAAATTACTTTGTTTCCATTCTGGAAAAAAAGGCGGTGTGTGTGTGGGGGGACTTCTTTTATACAGGGAGAAATATTTGGAGTCATTCCTATGAATCATTGAAAAGTGCCCAATGAATTTTTTTTCAACTTTCGTAGCTCGTACAATCTGTAAATAAATATTGATATATAATGAATATTGGTGATACGTAAATATTAACGAAAAAGAAATGTTCCTAATTTTTTTTTTCATGTATGACTAAATAATTTTAAAAAGAAAACTGATCGTGAAAGAAATTAAAATGATTATTTTCCAGACAACTTTAGTGTAGACTGAATAGTCGCCTTTTAATTTATTATAGTCGAATATCTCTACATCAGGCTTTCTTATGTAGAAAAACTCTATATCAATTTCTGCCATTTTCTTTCCCTTTTTTTTTGGGGGGGGGGGAGGGCATGGTCGACACACAAGAAACCTCCTCCTGTGCACTGAATTCTTTGCATGGTTATCAAGAATCTTCCTTTCCGCTGTGATGGTATTCTAGAAAAGAAAAAATCTGGAATTGTAGATTTTTGTATGATAACAGTTCTTTAGAATATTTTGAAATGTAGGGTGGCGCTGCTAAAAGTTTTGTAATTCTTCTGTATCAGATTAGAATACGATTTGATGCTTACCCGGCTAGCTCAGCCAGTAGAGCCCTATGATAAATAATTTACTTGAACCCCGAGATCGAGATACTCTTTAGGTACATACAACGATTTATATGTAATTATTTTCAAAACATGAGATTTGTTCACAAAAGTAACTGTGTTTGAAGTCATGGTATTTTTAAGAGAAGACAATGTTTTCATTCCGTACTGACATCTGTTAAACGGCGCCAAAACAAATTTGACACTGATTCTAAGGTAAATTTTGATTTGGTAGCCTCACACTTCTTAGCCAAACGTATTAGGTAAGTTTTAATTTGGTAGATTTTATTGCCAAATCAAAATTTGATTGGGGTTGTGACGTAATCATATTGCGTCGCGTTGTCACTCCATCGATTACACCGGTATTCATCATTATAACCGAAAATCTTGTAAAAGTTAGATATGCTCCATAGGAAACGAAGAGGGTCTCATCTGTCAGTAGAGTTACAGCAACTATTTTTTAATACTGCGAAGGACGTCATTCTCTTGGATTTCTTAAAAACGACCAATGAATAATACTCCAGTGAGCAACTCCATTACCATTTCCTGTTCCTAAAGGTTAATTTCACATTCCTAACACGGATATTTTTTGAGCTACGCACGTAATAAAATAAAATTAAAATCTGACGATAAACTGTGACAATGACTTAAGTACGATTAAGGAAGTGATTCCTACTTTATTCACTCATTTATATGAGAAAATGCACCGATTATTGGGCATATTTATGTATAGTAATCATCATGATCAATATTTGTGAATAAACTCACCGTTAAAATATTTTTAAATTTCAATTCTTCAAACTATTCAACTAAAATTGTTTATCTCGATGTCTAGAGATTCAGATGTGTATAGTTTCTTCTTTGGCGAAATATACCGTTTTCGTAATAAGAATATATGGTGTGAAAAGATTAATAATTAGAAACGAGTTATTTAGTTATATGATTTTCATAACATTTTTTTCGTAATAATTTGAACATATGCATGAAATTGCAACATTGAAACATTTTGTCGACTTTCAATTTAAGAACATTATTTGATGAAACCGAACAAAAAGAGAGAAAAATAATGCATAATTTTCAATCATAAGTCTTGCCGATCTCGTTGAGATATTGTAAAAAATGCTTCCTACTAGTGGAATGGAGGTTCGAATCTTACGTAAGGTACTATATTAATAATTATTGTTCTGAGCTCCTAATGTATATTACGACCGAAAATCCTGTCAAGAACTCGTTGATTTTGGTGTGGTACATATATCTGAAAATATTACTCTTATGGTGTCAATGTCTAAAACGAAGTAAAATGTTTTTTCGGTCATCGTTCCATGTTTGATCCCGATCAGCACCAGTAGCCCATTTGTACCTGAGACTGTAAAATACTTCAAATTTTCAATTATTTTTTTTGAAGTTAAAAATTAGAGGATATTACGCTGATTTAGTAAATGAATTATTTATGAGAATTTTATCAAGAGAACGCTAAAACTGCATTTTAAAATTGTGAATAAATGGGTCACTTCACGGAGGAAAATATCTGTATTTACACTTTGCTCAAAATGTGTTTTTAAAATATACTTCATACACATAGTGCTGATATTTTCGAAATTAGAAAATCATGTTATTCTCTATGCAAGTATTTTTTTTTTAAAATAAACACTCACAAATGTATAGTATTGCACAATATTAGTATATAAATTAAGGGAAATTTGAATCATTTACAAAATTATAAAGATGATTTTATGCAAGATATTTCTAACGGTAAAGAAACGGCTTATAAATGTACACACACACACACACATTTATTTGCGTGAACAGATATATAAATTCACGGATATCTTATTGTTAAAATATAGCTTCCATCGTTTTTAATTTTAAAAAAGTGAAGGTTATTTAAATTTGATATAAAATAAGCTCATTTTCTTTGTTGAAGACGCCTCAGCTCTTTGATGTTAAAAAGAATAGGACTTGAACTTTTTTTTTCAAATATAAAATATGTATCAATATTAACGTTGTGTTTTAATTTAACTATATTACAGTGAGTAGCATATTTTGTTAGATTATTTATCCCCATTTGAATAAATATATTTTTTTTCCTCGTATACAACGTATTCAAGATTTAGCTCCAAAAATTATTTAGGCGAAAGCAAGTGGGGTCAGCATTGTGGGCTTATATTTGTTAATTGATGCCAAAATAGATGTGACATTGATTCATTGGTTGATTTTTATTTGGCATCTGAGAGATTGCTGCCAAATTAAAACTTGATTACTGCCGCGTCCGGTTGTCCTCGTCATTTTACGTCGAGTTGTCACCGTCGATAAGACCTGGGTTCATTATTATACACTGGAAGCCAAGCACTAATGAAACAAATGGATTGTTTTCGATGAGTCTATTCCAAGGAAGGTAAAGATGGTCTCAATGGCCGGAAAAGTTATGACGTTGATTTTTTGGGGATGCAAATGGAATATTACTTATGGATCATGGACTTTCTGGAAAAAGGAGTGGTCGCGGCAGGCTAGTGATCATGGTCGCAGATTTGCGGCCGGTGGTGATTTCTTCGAGTCGATGGTTCGAGCCTTGATGCCACTTAAGATCGGCCGTGTAGCGAGGCTGACGTATATTAAATCTTGCCGAGGTGCAAAGTCCTCCCGCGGGCGTGGTGTCGTCCATGTCATTTGACTGAGATTCAAAATTACAAGGTCCATTGCCAATATCCCTCGTGTTGCTTCTCAGAGCGATGTTAATTAACAATCGCAATCATAATTTAGAAAAAAGAGAAACTGTCAATGGACAATACTGCAATATGTCTGCGTATGGCTTACTTCATTCCCATTTCTCATTCGTAACATTGGTACTATTTGAAACGACTTTTATATATATATATATATATATATATATATATATATATATATATATATTGTACTGTATTGAAGACTATTAATAAAAAGGACTTGTTTTCAGGACATCACATTTATTTGCGCACATCTTTTCAAACAGAAATTCAAGACCCATTTTTACACAAGCACCACTTTTTCAACGTTCGTCTTAACCTCTTGGAACCAAACTCAATACTAAATTTCATATCAATTTCCAGTAAATTATCTAAAACCAAAACTATGATCTGGTGTTGCCAAAAAAAATATCTTAATAAAGAATATTGAAAATGGTATTACTTTAAGTTTAAATCGTCTGCTTTTAAAAGTAGAATAGGTAATGTCTTAAATAAAGTATCATATTAGATTAAATCGTCGGCCTTCAAAAGTCGAATCTTAAAAAAAGTATCACATTAAATTAAATCGTCTGCCTTTATAAATTGGACAGATAAAATCTTAAAAAAGTATCAGAATCGTTTGTTTTCAAAAATTGAATATGTCACAATATATATATATATATATATATATATATAGTATATGCCCATATAGCTATTAAAATCATTACTATTACTTTTCAAAGGAATAATAGAGAGAGAAAAGGAGAGAATGAATAAAAAAAAGTATATTATCTCGCAATAATTAACTTTCACAATTTTTCTAATGATTTAAAAATAACTTAACATGTAAATAAAAAGTTTATTCCCCCCCCCTTCTTCACGTATAAGTATTTTTTATGCTTTATGATATATCTTAAGGGATTAGTAATGAAAATTTTCAAATTTTGTAAAATTTGTACTAATCGGCATTTTTATAGTTAAAAACTCTCCAGTAATAGAAATTTCTTTTTGCGATAATAATTTTATTCTGAAAAAAAAAAAAAAAAAAAAAAAAAAAAAAAAAAAAAAAAAAAAAAAAAAAAAAAAAAAATGGTTCTCATGATTTCTTTCTCATATTTATACGTAGCAACTAAAATTTAAATAATAGTATTCAGACACAATTGTTTTGTTAACTCGATTTAGCAAAACAAGTATTTTGCTACTGAGCAAGCAAAAAACTAAAATTTAATTTAATGCAGTGAAGCAAGTAATTAACATATACTCTTGGGAAAATGACTGACATCCTAGTGGCATGATTAAACAGTCATCTTAAAATAGGCCACTGATCGATGCTTCGTTCCTAACATGATTTCAAAACGCAAGAATTGCTTTGTTTGATGCTTTAGATTAAATAGTATTTTAATTAGACAAACGAATACATCACGATTGCCCCATTTGCGCACACACAAAAGGGAAAATAGATAGCAAACATGTGGCATTGGACTATTCGCGATTTTCTCTTCACTAACCTCGGAAACTTTATAGTAATTTAAATTGCATAGAATTACAATTTCTTTTGCTGCTGTTATCTATCTATCTAAGTATATATATATACATACATACATACATATATACATACATACATATATACATACACACACACACACGCACGCACGCACGCACGCACGCACACACACACATATATATAATTGAAAGAAAAAGGAAAAAAAAAGATAATGACAAGCTTAAATATGTTTGTCTATTGGAGTGAATCATTGTAATCAATCGTTTGTATTGAAAGGGGTTGGAAAGGACTCTGAGCTAGAGTAATATCAGTCAAATCTGTTATAAGCCAGAAGTGCGTGAATCTGAGCAAAGGAGTTGGAAATCTAAGCCTTTATGGTTTAAATTTAAGCCAGGAATAGAATCAGTTTAAAGGAATTCAAGAGAGAACAGTCTTGCATATTTTATGTCAATTGACAGAGAACAATCTTACACAGTTATATAAACTGCGTTGTCCTTTTTCTGATGTCAGCTCAATTGAATTTTTGTTTTCTGATGTCAGCTCAATTGAATGTTTATTTTCTGAAGTCATCTCAATTGAATTTTTGTTTTCTGATGTCAGCTGAATTGAATTTTTTCTTATTGACGATTTATTTGGACTTAAAAACGTCTGTGGGGTTTCATAATGAAAGGTAGACGCCACAAGCATCGATGATGAATTTCTAATGTTTTGTATTTTGCAATATTTTACAGTTTGTCATTATTTTAAAATTGCATCTTTAAGATGCAATCCTTTTAACTGAAAACTTGTTTGTTGCCTTATTGAAGGAAATCACGCATAGTAAAGAAAGATGATACTGATAAAATTAGCAAGCGATTGAAATATCTTAAGAAACAGCGTGATTTTATTTGTATTTTGACTTTTGTTTTGTTGATTGATTAGAACTTGTGTCACTTGATCGATTGATTGAATGGTCTTATGAGAAGTAGAGAGACAGAGGTTATTATCCCCTTTATGTCACTTTAGAGATTCACGAAGAATCCTGATGATGGATCTCGTTGATTGATTGATTATTAAAGAAGCATTTAGAAATAAAACGAGACCTAATGGTGAAATTTCTTGTAAATTTTGAACCTCGGTCAAATGACGGCACTTGAACACTAATAATTCACTCTTCAAAATTTCACTCCATCTCAACGTGAGGACATTGTAACTCGACAGATTTATCACGCATCAGCCTCGCTGTACGATGGATCTTTAGTGGCATCAGGACTCGAACCCGTGATTCCAGAAGAATAATACCTACCATGAGCTCCAAATCATGACCAATTGGATACCACGGCCGCATGTTTAGTACCTCGTAATTCTGGATCACAATCAAGTAACGAGGAAACATCTTAGTTGATACTTTACTCATTAAACTTCCGCGCAACGCCACCTGATTACTTTGATACTCAGTTTCATTAAATGTTTTTCCTTACTTTATTTTACGCAACCAGTCTTAGTTTGAACTCGACATGCATATCACCGGGCATGAAATTCGAGACAAGAATTTCAGAGCTAAAAGCTACTGTAGCCCCTTTCCTAACTTCTGTATCTGTATGATTGATCAAGATAGGAAAGCAAACATTTAAAAATAAAAATAAAAAGCATTTAAGAAATAAAATTTCATATTATGGAAATATATACGGTGAAAAATGTTTAACACTGGCTGAAGGGACCGAAATATTTTTTCGAAATATTATTTTTAGTATATGATATTATATATATATATATAATAGTAGTAGTATAGTAGTATATAGTATACTATATATATATAAATATATATATACACGTGTTGCATGAAAAATATGAAAACACCTTTCAAAAAAAAACACATGTTTCTTTTTGCTTAATATGGTGTAGGAAACCGTTGGCATCGAAAACAGCTTGCAGTCTTCTCGAATGGATAAATACAGTTCCTGCATTGTCCAAGGAAATTATACCATTCTTCCTGCAAAAAAGGTGGCAAGTTAGATAACGATGTTGGCGGTGGACACATGAGAAGCACCTTTCCGTTCCAATATAGACCACAAAGGTTCATTTCAGGTCTGGTGGAATGTTAGCCAGGGAGGGGACAAATCCTCCTCGTGCTCAGAAAACCAGTCCTGAAATGTGACTGTGAACAGGGCTTTTCTGTCTTGGAAGACACCATCACCATCGGGGAACAAAGTTTGTACCATGGGATGAACTGATCTGTAAAAATGTTCATAAGTCTTGGCAGTCAAATTCTGACACAAGATATCATGGGGCCAGCCAGAGAACACGATATGCTGCCCAAACCATAATACACCATGTTTCACTTGGCAACAGTCTGTATTATAGGCTTGAGATGGCGTTCTCCAAACACAGAGTGAAACACCGAGTGAAGACTCGATCATATTTACACGCTTCCACTGCCCATAGTCCAGGCTTGACTTAAAAACCACCCTTTTCTGTTACGGGCATTAGCATCACTGATGAGTGGCTTCTCACTTGCGACGGCCAAAATTCCCCTGTTTATGAAGCTCCCTTCTAATTGTTTTTACTCACAGGTTCGTACACAACATTCATTTCAGCAACTTTGCAGCTGTGGTCTTCTTATTTTTCGTCACAATTGGTCTAATGATCGCTCTGTCACGATCACTCAGCACATTCGTCCTACAAGCCGATTTAGGCAGATGATGTTTTCCGCTTTTCAAATATGCGGAATAAATCTTCGATACGGTACCTCTTGAAACACTAAACACCTCGCTACCTTGCTTACGGAAGCACCTACCATACGTGTCAATTTCTCCACGTTCGAGAGTCGTTAACTCTGACATAATGCAATGACAATCTCACATAACAGTACTCCTACAACAACTGAACTGTTTAGCATTTACGAGTTAGGTATGCGAGTAGTCAAAAACGCAGCGCCATCCTACATATTTCATTAAAATCAACCTTTCTTTTCAAACATGCATTTTACAAGGTGTTTCCATATTTTTGTCCACCCCTGTATATATATATATAACAAATCGTTAATTGCAACAAAACTTTAAATTATTTTATTTTTTTGTGAGATTAATTGATTATTTATTATTGTCCCAATCAGAAGCTAGAAGAGGGCTATTGGCAACGAACCTCTTAATTTTGTGTCTCAGTTAAATGACAAGGACGACATTTGAATAGGCATCCTACTCTCCTAACTTTTACGTCATTCCAACGTGAGGACATAGAACCTCGACAAATTAAACCTGCATCAGCCCCGTTAAACGGTGGGTTTTTAGTAGAATAAGGTCTCGAGCCTATGACTAGACGGAATCAATGCCAGCCATGACCTTCTGGCTTTATTTTTGTAAGTGTATTGGATGATAATAAGCGATTTTTTGTTCTTTTAACTGCATTTGTCTTTCTGTGTGGGCGTGCATCTTCTGAACAGTGAATTTATTTACATTCTGCATTTCTTGCTAATTCTTCTAGATTTTCCTCCAAATAAGTAGCGTTATATTTTTTTAATTGCCTTCTAAAATGTTGCGTTTTGAGATATATTTCCTAAAACTAATTTCGAATTAGTGAACGAATATAATTTTTTTTTCAATAAGTATTGTTTAAAGAAGGTAATTATGTAAAAATTCTACGTTTTCGTAAAAGTCAATTTTGTCATTTTAAAATGATTCTTTTTACTTACCAGTACTACCAGCTTTTTTTAAAATGGGAAACTGCTTAACAATTTGAAAGAAAAAGTAAACATTTTCTCGATTTTAAGATTGCTTTTTAGAGAAATCAAAGAAACTTATTAATAATCAACGTGAAATTGCCGCAGAAAAAATAAAACTAAATATTAAATAATTTTGAGGAAGCTGAGATCTCACATGTGTTCTCAATACAGAAAGGAAGAAAATGAACAAACGTTTAAATGTGACAAATTGTTTTTTCTGACTCTAAAAGAAAATAAAAAGTAGAAAATAGAAAATCGCATTTATTCTGTAAAGATGTCAATCGCATCAAAATGTATGCTACAAAGTGGACTTCATGGATTATTGATGAATTGAGAGGTACAGTACAAGAACTAGGTAAGTCTCGAATTACAAATTATTGAGCACAGGGGAATGATAGTAAAGATACCAGATAGCTTTTCCCATATTTGCCATATAGAAGAAGACTGATGTTATATTCGTTCCCTCTTCTTGTACCAATTAAAACAAATATATTCACCAAAATGAAAAATGCGAATAAAAAAAAGGAAAAATGTGTATTTATTTTGTTTTTGAATCGAGTCTCTCTGTTGTAATGTGGATGACGAAAAGTGAGAAAGGAATGATTAAGCCGCAAATATAAGTGACTAATATTTCAAGTTACAGTGATATCAGAGACAAGCGACGTAAGGTTCTTCCTTATTCATTGAAGAAAAATGGGGAAAAACAATTTCTTTTGATAAGTCAATAGAAAGCGGATATTGTTAGATTTGTCATTTGTAGTGAAATATAATAGGTCAATTAGTAGATCTGTTAGATCATTAATAAACTATTAATAGATCTATTTAAGATTTTTGAGAAGAATGACGTATAAAAACCGCAGTTTACTTCATTTTTTTTTTATAAAAACGTGATGCGATACTTCATTTAAGGAATCAATTTTTCTCTTTCGAAAATTCTTATTTGGAGTAAAATGTTAATTTGTTATATCATTTTTCATTTTTACATAGGTATTTTTCCACTCACAGTATGATTTTCCTCTATATTATCTCCGTAAATATGATAAACAGTCTAATGTTATTTAGAAGAGCCGGTCTTCAATTTTTCAAATCAATTTTTTTTTCGCAGTCAAAGAATTCAAGAAATGGAGATATATTTGCAAATTAAATTTGCCCTTGATCTCTTTTCAAAGAATTCAAAGCGCTTAAATGGGAGTAAAAAAAAAAAACAAATTCAAACAAAGCCAAATGGTAAAACCGAAATTAGGTTAAATTAAAAAGAAGAAAGTCTTTCCGCGAGGAATAAAATTTCATTCTGATTGTTAATAACATGCATTAGCGACCGATAAGAGACGAAGTCGTACATTAGTTTCCTGCATTAGACTAGTAACACACTTCTCCACGGGTTGAAAGGCATCAAACAGAAAAAAGAAAAACAGTCCACTTGTGGTTCATATCGTGGGAGAAAAAGAAACAGAAACGACTTCATTTCCAAACGATAAAAACCTGAGGTAATAAAGTCGGTCTCGGTTCGTGCTGCAATCGATTTCTTAACGAGAAGATCGTTTTCGTATTTCAAAGCTTCTGTGCATTTGCGAAGAGTTTCATCTCCCAAATAGACTGTTTTCCTCCGCATCGCTTTGTTCTGTTGACATTTAGTTGCCATGGTGATGATATTAAATATTGCTTCCGGGTTTTCAAAGTAATTGCATACGAAAAATATAAATGTTTTCTCTCCGGTCCCCATCTCCCATATTTGAATGACGGTCATTCATCTAATATTAATCAAAGAAAAAGCGTTTTGCAGGCTGTGTCGTAACTTTTACCAAGAACTTGAAGATAATTTCTGTGATAAACTCAGTGGGTTGAAATAGATATCAGAGAAATAGAACATTTAGCAGACTTATATGCAATGTTAGTAACTTTAAACTGTTATTTAACTACTTTTTTTTGAAAAAAAAAGTACTGTAATAAACTTTGTTCCTTTTCAGAATATGTAATCTTTCCTTATTATAATTAGATTACGGATGTGGTTTATTTTAGAACATGCATATAGCGTGGGACTATCTGATTCTGACTAAACTTATGTATCACAGCTTATTCAAAGAAACTGCATTTCATGATTAAACGCTTTTTGTGGGAAAAAAATAATAATGATAGAAAATGAGTTGTAGATAATGAGTAATTCTTGATAGAACATGAATAGTTTTTGTGTATTTATTTGAATTTAACTAGCTAGAATTTTTACCTATTTTGGAATTGATATCGTAGCTACAATCCGGACTTTGCTTGTCTCAGAGAAACACTAGTAATAAAATTTCAATTAAAAGTAATATTATAAGGAAATTATTAAGAATATAATCCATGTGTTTGAGAGAAAAGCTACATTTATATTTAAAAAAAATGTGTTAATTCTCTTGCTTAAAAGGCAAATAACTAATGTATAGTGAATCAACATTAAATATATTTTTACGATGGGAAATAATTTTGTAAGTGCTTTACTTTCTGAAAATAGTTCCAACTGGAGTGAATAATACATTACTTTATAATTTATTTATGAGATTCTCTCATTATTAAATACATTTTAAAGTTATTTTCTATAAATGTGTGAAGTTGGGCTATTCACGATTTTCTCTTTACAAGCCTCGAGAACTTTACAGTAATTTGAATTGCATAAAATTATAATTTAATCTCTATTAAAATGAAGCTTGAGTAGGTAAATAGGAAGAAGGTAAGAAGTGTAGTGAATTGAATTACTGATAGTGATATATAAGCAAAATAGAACTGAGAGGAATCAGAAAGGCAATAAGAGATAACGACAAGATATTTGTTGTTGTTGCACATCTCCAAGAATAGCAGATCTATATCAAGTCCATTAATCTATGCACCCCGAAGAAGTCCAAGATCAGCATAGGATTCTCAATAATGTTCTGCCTTGAGAGGTTCAGACAAGTAAGGATGTGTTCAGGTGAAGCCTCTTCCGAAAAGTCTTTAGTGCAGGTCTCAAAATTCTTAGAACCCTCAGAATATTTCATAGTTCTAAGATGTCCGCTGAGAAAACGAGTCAGAGTCGTCTGATCCTGCCTACTGCAATCAAGAGTCAGAGATTCCCTCGAACGACAACTCCTATACCAGGAGATGAACAGGTGGAACAAGCCAAGTTGATTAATTTTGACTCTTAGCTCTCGAGAAAATTTTTTGGTAGATAGGAGGTGCAGTAAGCAGAGAGGCCCTCTAGTCTCTCCTTAGCAAGAGTGTCCACAATCTCATTACCCTCAATGCTAACATGGGAGGGGATCCATTGTAGATGGACCTGATGAGATGTGGAAAGATGTTTCAGTTTTTTGAGTATTTCCTCTCCAGCACTATCCGTCACACTTTGCCAGTTGGCCAGGTGTTGAATTGAGCTTCTACTATCGGACAATATCCAGATTTCATTATTATAGGATAGTGATTTGAGCAATTCCAGTCCTTCCTTAATGGCAATAAGCTAGCTGCTAAAAACAGAGCAGGAATCGGGATTTCTCTTATGGATTTTTACCTCCTGATCTCTATATTTGATGTTATAATCCACTGCTGGAACAATCAATATCATTTTTTACTACCATTCGTTTACATCTGAACTGCGTCCCCTGGGATAAGATTAAATTTTCTCAAGTGTCAGTTGCTTTAGATTAATTGGAAGATCAATGTGTTTGTTCACTTGAACAGGAAGGTCGGGGTGGAAAAATACACCAGTAAGGTCCACAGAAGGATCAAATACTGTGTTAAGTGGTGTTGTTCCATAGTACCAGAGATAATAATGGTAGAGAGCACTTGACTGAATGTACTATTTCTTTTGAGTCTTTCATTGATGCTCCAAACTCTAAGAAAAGCAGACCAAGAGTTTCGTGAACCAAGTCTACAATGTTTATTGTAGTATTTGACCAGACAAGCACTTCTTTGAAGTCCTATAGGCTTCAGTTCGGCCTGGTAAAGCACTGTATCATTTGGGCAAGAATTTCGTAAGCCAGTAATGATTCGAGCAGCCCTAAGCTATACTCGTTCGAGTTTCTGCAGGTTTGAATCTGAAACACAACAATATATTGGGTATCCGTAGTCCAAAATAGGTCGAACAAGAGAAATATACGTGTTTCTGGGTGTAGAAGCGTTAGCTCCATAGTCACATCCCGAGATATGTTATAGAATGTTGAGGCGCCTCATAACTTTTAACACAAAATAATCAATATGTTTGTTACTCAATATCTCAGGGTCCAGAACAAAATCGAGGTAATTTGGGTGCTTATTAACAGTGAGAGGTTGGTGATTCAAAAAGATGTTAGGATAAAAACCATATAATTTTCTATTAGTAGTGAAGATCCCAACAGTAGACTTAGTGGGGTTAAAACTCCATTTGTGGTCTTAACAAAGTTCTATAATTCTTCAAGGGCAAGATTAATGTCCCTCTCCAACTTTCCCAAATCAGAGCCAGATTTCCAAACTACAATATCGTCAGCAAATATTCCAATTTCACAACTCTCAGGAACAGCCTACTCTCTCTCTCCCTCTCCCCCCAAAAAAGAGGGCAAACAGGGTGGGACTCAGGTCAGAGCCCTAAGAAACTCCCTGGTGCAATCTAAAGCTCTCTGATAAGGATTTGTTACATTTCATCTTTATCAGTCTGTTCCTTAAGAAGTCGTAAATCCAGGTCTGAGCCCTTCCACAAATTCCATAAACGTTAAATAGCTTTATAGTTAGTTTTTGACACCACTCTCTGTCGAAAGCGTTTGGTAAATCGAGAATGGCCGCCACAGTGTAGTTTGTAGGTTTCATGTTCTGAGCATCTTTGATCTTCTGACAGAAAAAAAGCGCCTGGTCTGTTGTGCTATGTCCCTCTTTAAAACCATATTGTTCCCCCTAAAGAAGATTGTGAGAATTTAAGTAAAAGATAATTCTTTTTAAAATAATTTTTTCCATAACTTTGCAAACTATGCATGTCAAGGTCTAAAATTTTCTGGTGAATTCGTCTTCTTAGAAGGATTTCTAAGGAGATAATGATAATAGATATTTGTAAATTGGATGGATTGATTGTATTCCTAATGATAGCTATTTTTAGATTGGATTAAATCATCATTTGGATTCAAGCGACTCCTAGTCAAAATAACGATACTTTAATCTGCTGTAATCGAGAAATGCTTGAACGAGTAAATTGGTAAGCTAAGACTTTATTATAATATGAACTAAGATTCACTGAATTAAGGGAGATTCGAGAGAAAGTGATATAGTTTCTTCTGAATAAATTGTTTTGTTTTCTTACTCAAATGGAATTTTGAACTTATTGACCATTTAATTAGACTTTAAGGTGGTTGGGGAGTTAAATATAAATAATGAAAGAAATACTTCACAAATGTATCAGCGAAGTAGCTTTTTTTAAGCAAACTCTACACACAATATTCTAAAAGTACAAAAAAAATTTCTTTTGAGAATTTACAAAATGTATAATTATTCTCTAGAGTTTGAAGAATAGAGTTGTATGTGTATGTAGCAGCTGTATATACAGAGAAAATACAGAATATATACTAAGTATATACAGAGCTGCTTATAAAGCAATAATTAAACAATTCAAGTTAAAATACATAAGATTTGTGGATTGCAATGAAAAATTTTCTTTAGTCATTTGTTTTCTATAGATGTGAAACCGATCGTAAAGTCTCTTCATTACAAAAAGGTCATATATGATGGAACGTTAATTTTCTTCAACAAAACTGGCACGAAGAACTCTTCATAAATATTTTTCTTTCAGGCATACTTATTTTCCAGTAATAACACATGGAATCAGGACACCCTTTGAAGCAGCCTTCTTTATATACACATCCTAATTTTCATACAAGTTGTTTTTGCAACGTTTTCGGACTGTTTATAAATTCAGTAAAGCTATTGACAGAAAATTATTCAAAGACAAGAAACAGCGATTTTCACTTAACGGATAAATATGTTCTATATATCCGAAAATTGTATCACCTCTAAATCCAATATTGTTTTCAGAATGTGTTAAAAAAAGGACAGGGTCAACATTCTGTCTTGTAATAAAGACGAAGAGTTGTTAGCGGTATAAATCGGGTCACTGCTATCAGGCTCATTCGAGCCTGACACTGACCGACAAACAAACTAATCCAAAATGCTAAATAAGGGTGGAAGCCAATTGGTAGCCTTCCACGAAAATAAGCTTCAACCAAATTACAGACAGAATTCAACTGAATAGTTTACTTACTCCTAACACTGTTTGATTCCATATAAGATGAATATCTTTCTTTGAAATGGAATAACTAATAGCTTTTCTTTTGTTCAAAAATAGGTTTTCATCTAATGGGTTTGTCTTAGTTAGTGCTTCACTTTCACAAGGAAAGGAAAGGAAAGCCTATTTTAAATAAAAGTGTGAGATATTTTTATAAACAAATTTATGAAAAGGATATGGAAAAATGGGGTAGTGGGGTCACGGAGATAAATATCCCATAAAAATCCATTCTTCGTATTCACCTTTTGACCTTCCGAAGATGTTAATTGTCTATATATTTATTAAAAAGGACGTGCACTGAATGTTTTAAAAACTGTTTTTAAGCGCCAAGAATGCTAAACTTTGACCGATTAGTTATCTAAAGACGATGGGAACGAATTAAGTAGGAACTAACATGGATTATACAGTAAAATTTCTCTTTCCATCAAAAAATTCCATTTCACCTAATCAATGCTGGAAAGTGTTATATATAACAATAATTGTTTTTTTTATCCTTTTATTGAAGGTATTTGTGTTCAGGTGGCCTCGATACTCTCCCAAATATTTTGGAATATTTATAATTTGCTGAAAGAAATCCTATCTTATTTGTTTTGGACATTATTTCTCCATGCACACAAAAAATAGCACATTTAAAAAAAATAGATGATACTGAAAGAAAGAGAAATATATAGAACTAAAAGTATATTTTCTGTCCTTATCAAAATTCAAAAATTGATTTTATTAGTTTTAGAACTTGGGCGTTTGTTTTTTATAATAACATGACGATTAGTACTAATCTTTACGCAATTTAAATTATGTATCGTAATTATTTGATATATATATATATATATATATGTCATATCACTCCATATTTTTAGAGTGCTTCTGTGAGGTGAGGAAAGAGCAGTAAGCATATTACTGCCTCCCATCCCAATTTTTTTTTTTCAAATTCAATTTGGTGATTTTTTTCAACTACCTTTTTTTTCATTATTTTTCTTGTTTCCCAGCAGATGTAGCAGATGCAATTTTCTCCAACCTTTTCCCACTCAAAAGATGCGTATTAGAAATGAGTTTTTTAAGCGAATTATGACATTTTGAAACGATGAAAAATAACTGAGCCACTTTAGTTTTTGTTGTAAACCAAATCTTGCTTAAACTTAGTGTTTAATTATTGGTTCGTTGCTTCTTTATGCTAATCTATTCTCTTTATCAAACCCCCCCCAAAAATGTTGGGGATGTTTTACCCGATTAAAAAAAAAAAAGAACAAGGAAAAATATGAATGACTGGATTTTATACATAAAATTTTAATTATACTTAGTAATCGAGTTTTTGATTTTTTTTTGGTCTTTTTCTCCTGTTAAGGAAGAATACCGCTTTGCTTCGCATAGCTCTGACGCATATTCCGACACACACACTCATACATATGACCGAATGGTCTATTTTTGCAATTCATTATGACGTTTATTATGACGTAAAATTAAATCACGTTTCAATTTTAAAAATTCACCGAAGCGAAGGAAGATTAGTGTGATAAATATAATATAGTCAAATCGTGTAGAGTCCATATAGTATAATACAATACGATGCGAAGTCATATAATTAATTAATATACACAATAAATTCGCATAAATTAAATGAATAAATTTATTATTATAAATACTTGTAGTTTTTAAGAACAATTATCTCTGTATTTATCAATATTATAAATAAAAGTTGAATTTTCCCCCAAAACAATTTTGTGGTTATATCTTGATTTTTATCCTTCTTAGTCGGTTATCCGTAAGTTCCTAAGAATTCACTTTGCATTTTTACAATACAATGATGTGATGCAAACTGAACCAATCCTTTATATGGATGCCTATAATTTTAGCTGGTTAAAAGGACGTAACATTTTCGTAATTTACATTATCACTTTTCTTCAAAGTATTCTTTCTTCAAAGTATTTCTTCAAAGTATATACATTTTCTTCAAATGTATATTTTTCAAAATGTTAAAGATTTTCATTAAGTAAATTGTCTCGTAAATGTATCAAATAAGTTGTTTAATAATTTATGTTAGAGTTGCAGTTGTAAGATCATTATCTGTTATGAAAATAAGTTTTATTAAAGATCAGTGATCACATGCGTTTGAAATGTAAGTTATTTATAAATGCTTTCATAAAATATTTTTAGTGCGTGTTTATCTTTTTCTTGTTTATTCACAGTTCTATAACATGAAAAAGTAAAGTACAGAGTGAAATAAAAAATATATGATTTCGAATTAGTTAAATGTTTTCACCTCTGGAATTTTATTGAAAAAATAACTAATATAAATGAAGAGACAAATAGTTCTTTTTCTTAAATTAAAAATTAAATTGTTTCAAACCCTTATCGAGTCTCTCCTCAAAATTTAAGAGGGAATAGGAAGCAATAATTCTTCAAAAAGTACAAATTATTGTTGACGTTTTGAAAAAAAAATTAGATTTTTATTCCATTTCTTATAACACCTAAATAAAAATATATGAAATGCAAAGAATATATATATCTCGGGTTTTTATCACTGCCTATTTCTGACTACCTTAAAATTTTAAATTTTTTTCTTATATAATTCATAATTTTTACGGTTTTTCCAACTTTAAATTGAAATATCCCAAAAATTATCAAAAATAATTGCATCTAGTTTGGAATTATATTTTTCATTTTTATTAAAATATTTTTATACTCAAGAATGTTTAGTTTCAGGAAGCCGTAAATTGAAATAACCCGCAGTGTATAGAGAGTGAAAACTGCTGAGCTCTACAATGATGGCTTTCGATAGGTCAATAAACGCAGGCAGAAATGCATAACTCTGGATAGTGGCTATGTAGGGAAGTTTTAAAAATAAAAAATAAAAATCAATCTGAATTATTTTAGCAATTATTAGAATCTTATTATACGCCGGGATATTAATTAAAACTTAACAAAGCTGCGAGTTACTTCAGTATACGATTTTCTGAAACCAAACAAATCAACATTAATAATCATAGTTTCAATATTATAACACATCGATCAATAACTCCCGAGACTAACCCAGAGATGGCGCTCGTAGTAAACCAGTAACCAGGTCTTTCTAGAGTACGAACCTTTGCTTGAAACGTGTCAAAATTTTAAGTCGATCGGACCAGGAAAAAGGTTTTTTGAAGTGAAGTGAAAAAGGTTTTTTCCAAGTGGGTGCCGCGATTGCTTTCGATGGAACAAAAACAGCAACGAGTCGATGATTCAGAAAGCTGTTTATCGCTATTTACACGCAACAAAAAAGATATCTTCCGAAAATAAAAAAAAAAAAAGATTTGGAAATGCGTTGGAACGATTGTATCACTCTAAAAGGTGATTAACAAAAGGTGTTATATTGATGATTAAAAAAATATTTTGCAAAAAAAATGTTGTTTTCAATTTTAGACTCGGGAGTTATTGATTGATGTGTTATACTTAAGAACCAATTAATATGCAGAATAAATTTCATTTAGAAATCTCAATTATTTCTTAGTAATAAATAAAACTTTACGATAACCCCCTCTTTTATATTTATTAAAATATTCAAACCGAACTTCGACAAGAAACGTTTGTAGCCATAGGATTTAATGAAGTAAATGAAAGCTGTATATAGATGAAAACACAAATAGTGTTCAACTTTTTTGTTACGAATTTAGGACATTACTATATATTTCCTTACATTCTGTTGTTCTGAGAAATATATTTAGTTTCATTAAACATTTAAATTACAGGTAATATTGCGGTTAAAATTTAATCTCTTAAAAATATTTAGTTTGCTCAAATTTCTCCTCCAAGTTATTTTTAAATTGACATCGAATAATACGTAATTCATTTGAATGCTGTATGACCTGACCTGTTTCTAAATAAAAATGCAATTTAACCAGCACATTCATTTTTCAAAAATCTTAATTCAGAGTATGATTTTCAAATTTCCGAGACTCAAAATCATATGATCCCACTAACAGGAAATTTGATAAATCTCGTGCATTTTCTGATTTTATTTACTCGTAAAATCTGCTTAAATTTTGGTAATTTTTTCGAAAATGTTTTTAATACTGAAGCTTTGAAAATAAACCAAATTCCTTTTGTACGACCAAAAGAATTTAATTTAGCTTAGAAAAACTTCTATATATATATATATATATATATATATATATATATATATATATATATAGAAGTTTTTTTCTCTCTCTAAAGTTCTAAAATTTTTCAAAATAAGAAAAATCTGAATAATTATTGTGTTACCTGAAAACGAATCTTACTAATGAGAAAAGTATTTTGAAATTATCACTGATTGAAATAAAGTATGTTAAAAACCATGAAACATTTTCGAAGAAAAAAAAAATCTGTAAATGCATTGATGCATTGCTCATAGAAACCTTGAATCAAATAGAGGAAACAAGTTTTTTTTAAGAACTTGCCAGTAAAAATCAAGAATTTGGAACGGCACTATTTTAGTGTAAAATAAAGGTTCGTGTCACTCAATATGATCTAAATAAAATGCCTGCAATCAACCGTGTTTGGTAAGTAGAATAATTGTACAGTTAAAAATTATAGGAAATTATGGGTTTAATTTGTTGAGGATGTGTGTCAAAGACAAGGATAGGTTCATGAAAGTTTGTTGAAAGTATTAAAATATTGGTCTTGAACATTGATCTTTTAATAGCAAATTACAAGAGAGTGTTGAATATGTTTTTAATTTCATTTCCTCGCAATATAATTTGTATAAATCGCTTAACAATATAAATGAATTATTTAGATCATAGAATTCTGACAGTTATTATTCCTTAATAAGCATATTTTAAAAATACGTCATAATGCGAGGTTTGGTTGGAAAATATTGCCGCCATGGCCACAACTTTTTTATTTAATTAATCCTAATTTTTGAATTCTTGTTATGTCTCAAAGCTATACTCGCATGTGTCCTCCATGTAAAGCATTATTCACTTTTGACAGTCATCATCCCTTTCCACTCACTTTCTCCAATGGGACTAGTAATGGAAGCCCGGATAATTATGGTTGTTGTTGTCGACTTCAATCTTTAATAGTAGCTTTCACTTCATCGTAGAAAAAAAGTGAAGTCTCTTAAAATGCTCTGCATCTTTGGGAAATGATGAAAGTCACAATTTCAGGTTCAGTGACGCCCTGCTGCTTGAGCTTCATCTCCATGTAGGTCTTCACTTCTTTAGACATGAGCACACCAACGACATCTGGAACAAAAAAACAAATGCTTTGCTTGGAGAACTTTCAGATTCAAGAAGGGATTAGAACATAGGGTTTCAAATAAAACAAGTTTGGATCATGGAGGCATTCCATTTTCACTCAAACCTCGAAGATTTCATAACTTAATGAGTTACTAGAAAGACAGATAAGTGAACCATCGAATAAAATGGCCGTAAAAATAAATCAAAATTCATGATCAAACAGGATGGATATTATTAATTCCGATTTGGAAGTAGAAAGTGGCCCAATGAAGGCTTTTACATAAAGTAATCATAAATGTAAAGAATAATATAGTTAATGTATAAATAATACCTTGCTTTCTACTTTTAAACTTAATTTTTTTAAAGTAAGTAAGGTAATTTGGATAAGATATTTTAAAATAATTTTTTTGTCTATCAAAGGATTGTAGAATTATAAAATTATTTTAATCTTTGAGGTAGAATCAGATAACAAACAAAAGGATTTTAAAGTGCTTATTCACTTTCAGTTAACACTTTAAATAGTTTACGAAATTATAAAAGATGTAAGAAGACTGAATAACTTTGTGATCCATTATTGTTTTCAAACATTGAAAAAGGAAACTGGTCGTTGCATTACAGTAGTTATTTCTGTTTAGAAAATCTGAACCCAAGTATTACACTGAACATACTACTAGATAGTATAATATATGGTTCAAAATTGTCTAGAAGGGAAATTTGACGAAATTATTTTAGATAAACATTTTAAAATACAGATGATTTAAATTATTAGATAATTGTGTAAATTTTGGAAGATTGTAGAAGGGCACTGCACTGTGATCTTTAATTAAAGAATCTTTTTAGTATCTCAGCTGAAATTGCTTATGAAGTAAAAAAAAAAACATTCAATTTAGGAAAATCCAAATTATGACTGGAGAAACTAACATTAATGTTAGTCTGAATTTCAAATCTTCAGATTTAATGTCTATCAGTCCCACTACCCGACAATCCTTTTAATGGCACTAGGATTCGAACCCTTGTTCGATAGAAAAAACATCAAAGTCACGACTTTTCCGTTATTATGGGCTCTATGCCACAAGAAAAGCTTTCTCAATTCATTTTTGAAATTCAAAAAAAAATGTAAGCTGAGGAACCTAAATTAATTTTAATTAACATACGCATCAGCCCCATTTCCAAAACTCTTTTCCCCCCCCTCTTAATAGCGTCTGGATCTATGTTAATTTTATTTGTGTTCGTTACATTTGATTTCGTAAAACTCAGATTTGATGGTTTTATTGATAACTATATACACGTTTATACTTATAACATTTTTTCGATTAGAATGTTATGTATTAAAGTGTAAATGCGTTGCTTGAATATTCGTAGTAACATTTCCTACAACAGATTTCGAAATGAAAACACGAATAGATTCCCATACAAATACTTCTGGTTTGATTGGTTTTTTTTTTGTCTTACTGCTTATACTTCTTGGTTTCTTAAATTACTTTATTGGGTTAATATTCAAAAAGAAAAAAAAAAAAAAAAAGGAAAAGGCATAACGAAACAATGAAAATAAATGAACTATGTACAAATTAATGTAAGTACGAGGGATGTTCCGAAAGTAAATTTCTCTCGTCATTTTATTGAAAGAGCACATGGTAACCAGATGAAACAAACAACCGCCATAAGAATCCACATCCTTTGCTGGTTCATCGACGGAAGTAGCATCAGTGGAGAAGGAATGACGCATGCGCAACGGGACGAAGGAAAGAGGGAATCAGCCGACCAGCGTGCCCTAGCCATGTACTGGCAACGTGGTCGGCAATGAAAGTGCGTACTGTTAACCAGTATGAATAGACACGCGGAACTATTCATTCATGAGCGCGGACAGATTGTGTATGGTGAACATATTATGTCTTGTCAAATGATTGGACTCTGGTCAGTGAAGGAAGGGAGAGTGTGGAGGAGATGAAGATCGAAGTGGGTGTCCATCCACTTCCATGAATGAAAACAACATTGCTAGAGTACAGGACACGATATGAGCGGATAGGCACATAGCGGTGTTACACGTGGCGTCCACATTGCGTATTAGTCGTAATTAGGGCCACCCGAAACAATGCTAAGGTGAAGCAGGCTGTGCGGCAATTTCTTGCATCGTAGGGTACTGACTTTTACCGAAGTGGTTTCTTCAAACTGATTGCACGCAACGACAAATGTCTCAATGTCAACTGAAAACTATGTCGAAAAATTGTGCAAGGTGTATAATTCATGATGACGTGGTTTATTATTATTTTTTTTGGCAATGGGTATTCCTTGTAGAAAAAAGTGACGAACTTACTTTCGGAACATCCCTCGTAAAATGAGCATTTATGTAGGTAGATATTTTCGCATTTTGACAAGACTGATTTACCTGGAAAATTGTCGATATATAAGTCAAATGTTGATTGATTAATTGTTTATTAACGTCGCACTTATAAGTAATACGAGGATTATTAAGTTACTATTTTTTCAAAAACAAAATTAAAAGGAAAGCAACGTAACCTTCGAAATAAATTTTCAAGTATCTTCTTCGGGTCAATTATATTTTGTATATATGATTTTACAACAATAATTTAGATTTTACCAATTGGATCTAATGACTTATTCTAAGTTGTCGTTTTGTTATTATTTTGTGGTCTAGTTTATAATTATTGCATTATGATTTTAATATCATCTTGTTTATTATTTGGAGCGCAAATTTTCCATTTACATATTCAAATGGGGAAAAAATTCATTTAACCCTTTTAGTCAACATAGGTATTTAAAAAATAAAACGGTAAATTGAGTGTTAATATTCAGAGCATTGAAGAATTTTATAGGCACATAAATAGCTTCAAGAAATCATATTAAACTTTAGATCTATTGAACAAAATGTACTCTGTTTTTATATATCTATTAGGGGTTGTATTAAAAGAAGCATACATTTTAAATGTGTCATGTGAAAATGCATAGAATATAAAACAATGCATAGAATGTAAAACATATTGCAGAAAAAGACGAATTTTTTTTGTGTATATTTTAAGAGAATATAAGAGTTTATACTTTTTTAAATCTTGATGAGTTTTTACTTACTGAAATGCAAATACAAGTACTTTCCAATAAGAACATCTACCGAACCAAGCATTTTATCCCTTAAATAGAGGTGTTTCTTAATAAGAGGTGAATGCTTTTTTTTTATTCAAAGGGACCAACAGAATTGGTCCTTAAACAGAGGTGTACCTTATTCGGAGGTGTCACTTACTAGAGGTACTACTGTATTTATAAAAGCTGCATTTCGACATTTTAAACATGCTTCATCAGTAATTCTTGTTTAAATAACACCATTATTTACACTACCGTGTATATTATAAAAAAAAGAGGTCTTTTGTTCTGAGATCCATTACAAGGCATTTGATCTTTCTGTCGTGACTGAAAATATAACAATCGAAAACCGAATAGAAAGTAGAAAAACAGAACAATCGACTATTTGTTTGGCAACGTGCTCAGAGATCTTCTTAACGTTTTAATAAAGCTTTGTGAAAGGTAAGACACGCTTTCAGATGTAGGTAAACAAATAGTAATAATCTTTTTGACGGTCATTCAAGCGTTAAGAAACAAAAGATATTTTTTTCTCCTTCTTGTCTGAGAGTACGCTTAATCGTTTTTCTTTTGAACGACTTAGCATAAGTGAAGAAACGAAAAAATAATTGTTGCGAACACTTTAGGATAGTGTTTTTTTTTATCATAAATTAACACTTTTTTCAATGTAGTTTGTTTTTAACTGTAAACACAGTCACACATACTTTAATAATTTCGATCTTATCATGTCTTTTGAAAATGATCAATCAGAATTAGTACTTACGGGTTGTATTTTTTTCATAAATTAGCACTTTTTCAATGTAGTTTGTTTTTAATGGTAAATCCAATCACGCGTACTTCAATATTTTGAATTTAACATGCTTTTTGAAAATGAGCAATCGGGTTTTTTAGGTACTTAATTGGATTTTTTTCTTTGAAGTATATGTCATAACGCCACGCAAAAACCAAACATTCTTTTTTTAAAAAAATCAATAATACAATTATCTAAAGAATTAATTAACTTTAGAAATTAAACCGTGGTATCGCAATGAAATTAATCAGTGTGAACTAATTTCAATATTTGATTTCCACATTAAAGTTACGAGTATATATCTAAATCTCTAAAATATCTCAATATTTAATCTAAAATAACTTAATCTAAACTTTCAATAACTTGCATAACATGCATGAATAATTTATTTTTAATTCATGTCCTTTATAAGAAAAAATTCTCCAATACAAGTTTTCCACAAAAAAAAAAAAAAGTCCCTTTTGCTGTCTTTTTTTTATAACACCAAGTAGTATTCACTTCAAAATTACATTTTCTTACAGTTCATATAATTATTTTATTGTGATATCTAATAACATTTATTTCAAAAATACATTAATCCGCGTTCCATCAAAATTATTTAAGTATCTTTCTTTTCGTACTTTTTTTTTTTAAAAAAAAAAAAAAAAAAATCAGGAATTTCTTTGAGAAAGAAGTTTTACTGCACGAAAATCTCGGTTTCTTACTAATGCCTGAGGGTGCTGTTGTCTGGGACGCCTGTCGTTGCTCAAAGAACAAAGGATTTCAGGATCAAAAGTCGACTTTACCAATACGTAATCATGTAAGTAATTGAACTTGATCTTGACATGGACTCTCAAAGTTTGTGTGGTATTTAGTGTTGATGTTCTCATCATTAAACCGAACCTCAATATCACGAAGCTCGTTGCCAATAGCTGTAATAAACGTAGTAAGACAGTTAATTAAAATAAAATCAAACGTAACGACTTTTCTAAATTACTTAAAACTTTTTGAAAATCAAATAAGATTTAGTATCAAAACACACAAAATAAATATTATGGAAAATTAGATTATATGCTGTACGAGAATTATTTAATGCTATTTAAAAAGGGATAAGAACATAACTATAAATATTGCCATGAATAGAACAGTCTTAGATAAAATGAATGTGTCCAATGAAGGTGAATTGAAAAAAAAAAAAAAAAAAAAGATAAAAAAGAAAAAAACCCCGCTCGGATACCTTTAACAAACCATTGAAAGTATAAAAAATAATTAGACCTTTGGCAAGATATTATGACATCAACGTGAAACGAAAGCAGATAATAGCGTTGAGAAACGAACAATCAGCTTAGTAGATCAAAGGCTTGCACTTTCAAAAAAGTAATTGATTACGTAGAAATCACACGAGAAGCTGTCAGTTTTATTTTGAAAAATATATTTTATGTCTTAGATTACACGCGGGAATTGATTTCGATTACAAAATGGACAGAATCAGATTATTAAGTATTAGTTAGTGAAGCAGAAAATAGTGCTCGTAACCGAAATGGAAGAAGTAATGTGATATCTGAAAAATACACACACGTACGAATAAGTGATGCCTAAAATGAAATTTTAAAAAATGAAGATTGTAAGTCGTGAAAAGAGATTCGAAGTTGGTAAAATTTCTTGTCAGTCAGTGGATCGTATATATAATGACTACACTCATTTTTTAAAATTTCTTAATATTTTTATAAATCGTCTTTTAAAAATATAAGTATGTTAACATATTCTTCCTGAATTTGAATAAATTAAAATAAAAAAAAAAAGTTTAAAAATTAATCTATGTAAAATTTTGCGAAAAGAAGATTAGCCACCAAAGGTGTTAATTTTTTTAAAAAAGTAATTATTAAATTATTCAATTAAGTATTAGAATTAAAGTAAACGGTAAGATACTAAAGTGGGCAGTAATATTTTTTTCATATATTTAAGTGAAAATAAACGATAAATTATTAAACTGAATATATTTTAAGCTAAATGTAATTATTACTGCCGTAAAATGGAAATAAACAAGTAGCGAGCATTTCATACTTTTATTTTGAAAAGTGGTCTGGGACACTATTTTGTCGTTAACTAAAACCTTTAAAGCCTTGTTATTTTTTAAAACTTTAATGATTATTATTTTATAAGAATGGACACATCCTCCATTGTGGACAAATGGAGGTATATTCCTTCATCTCCGGCATATATATTAAATTAATATGAAGATAATGAAGATGAAACTGTAGAAAAGATTATAGAAAATATTAAGTTGTTTTGTGTGTGACATGATAATTACTGCAATGATAATAGAATCTGTTACGTTTTCAACTTGAGTAATCAACAATGAAGTTTGCGAATATGCGTCTAGAAATTAGTTGAGGTAATGATACTGATGATATAAGGATAATTCTGACTGATAAGCGAATTTTTATTTATTTTTCCATATAACTGAATTCTCAGCTTAAGTTGTAGGAAAATTTAATTTAATTGTTTAATTGCTTTTCAATGCTATGTAATTTTCTTAGAAGTAAGGATATCTGTACTTGAGTGAAAAATTCTTGATTGTTAAACAGTTGTGCATAGTTCAAACTCTATAAGTATAACTGAAGACCTGAAGATTTTTCCTGTTGATTCGTTGATTCGTTTAAATTAACTTTTGCTCTAAAGCTGTACGCAATCTAATGTCAGTGGAATATGTAATTTTCAACTACGGTCAGAATTCCTAGACGATGCCTTAACTGGTATCGTATTCTACTAATTTCTTACTATGCCATGGAAGGCCCATTTCATCATCAGTTACCATTTTTGACTCAAGTTACAGAAAGTGTGTTTGCAAAAGAAGAGGAAATTTCAACAAAATTGAAATAGATCACTCTAGAAATAACACATCTTTTGCAAAATGAATTACACACGCACACACACACGTGCAAATAAATAAATAAATGAACAACGAAATTAAAATTTGCTTTTTTATAGTTTATTTAGTATTTCTTTGTTTCCACTCCAACGGATATCATGACGTAATCGAAATCAACCTTTCAATCTCATCTTTTAACTGAAATAGAATTTTGGTGTATTTACAATTCGTTCCTCTATTTTCAGAGGATATCGCCTCGCGGAAGAAAACCGGTACTGGCAGAATTCAAACATTTATTTAGGAAAGGGAAGTTCACTTAATTATGTGCGATTAATAACGATTTCAACGCTGGAGAAACTTGGAAAAGTGATAATAAATTAGCTATATTTTTTACAAGATGTTTCACTCAAACAATACTTGTATTCTGCTGAATCAGAATTTAGAGCAGTGATTTTTTTTGTCAATTTTCTACCAATTAAACTAATTTAAAAATTTAATATAGGTATTATGTAAAATATTTGAAAAAAATTCTATTATAAATATGAAATCAACTTTGTTAATTTAATAAAAAGATTACTCATGTTTTTGTCAAATTAATACTTATACATTCGATAATGAAATTGAATTATTAGCGTTTATTTCAAAAATGGAAAAATGAATAAATTCTAAAAAAGTTGTTTTGGATGGGAATTTAAAATTGGTAAATGCTTTTCTCAAAGTGTGTAAGATAAGAAAATCTGAAAATATATGTGATGCAAAAAAAGATACTAATATTGAAACAAAAATTTGTACCTAATACCGCAATTACTTATAAATTTTGGGAAAAATACCCAATTCGAATTGCATTCGGTTTTTGTTACAAAGTTAGTCATTTTTTAATGAAAAACAGTTTTAATTGTGAACAACAAAGATTAAAATATACCTTAATTCGCGAATAAAGAATATATAATTTTGGAATGTCTGAGGTTCTTCTCAGAAAGCTGTTTTTGTTTGCACGAAACCGAGAACTGAAATCAGTCTTTTAATAATTGAGTAATGGGAGGTTCGTTGTATTCAAATGGAATTTTTTTAAAAAGAAGAATGACCCTAATACTGATTGACATTTTATTGTAGAGCACGCGACACACACGAAGAAACTGGATATAACACCGAGCAACATAGAAACGACATACTTTAAGAAAACTTAACTATTTTATTTTTATAATGCACCTTCTACAGCTCTAGAAATAGAAGAGAATCATACACGTACGAACTTTATTATTGTGAAAATGAGCATTGATACTTGAGTAGATGAAATAGATTCCAAAACATCATTAAGTATTTATCATGTAAATTGAAAAAAAAAAAAAAAAAAAAAAAATCAGCTTTTTTTTGCTCATTAAGTTGTATTTATTATAATTACAGGCATTCATTTCTTCTATCGATCGGATTGTCCAAAAAATTGTTCTAAAGTTTTTTCTTTTCTTTCAGAAGCAATTTCTTGTTTTTTTTTTTTGTTTTTTTTTTTGCTTGGTGTTGATTTCGCTTAAACCTTTCTTTAACATCCTTTTGGTTGATTTTTGGTCTAAATAATCCAGGTTTCATAATCACCGCTGATATCTTTATTAGAAAGTTAGCTGACAACATCAAATTTGAATCACTTTGGTTATATTAATACATGTTTTGGGTTAAGGACTGTTTGAATATGATTCTTTTTGCGGGGGCGCAATGTTTCTAATATCATAGAACATTACTTTCCCTGTTTTTTACTAGCGCACAGTTTGCAGTATCTTCAGTAAAACAAAACAAAGCAAAATATTAATACAAAAATAAATTTTGATTTATATCTTCACGCTACGTATATCGTAGTTTTTAAGAAATAAATCCATTTTCTCATATATTGATGCAAGTTTTCTTGTGCGAAGAACTTTCTTTAGAGCTAAAATAAGGACTTCAACTTCAACATAATTCTTAAAATCATAAAGAAAGAGAGAGATAAAAAAACATTAACTGTTCAAAGTGAAACTACAGAAAAGAATCTCCAATGCAACGATTAATCTATTTCATACAAATGAAACAGAGAAAGTGACACGAATACGTTCAAGAAATGTTTCCTATGGCTTATGATACACACTTTCTTGAGAAGAGTAGGGCCCCTCCTCTTGTGCATTGACGGGAAGACAGAGGGGAGGGGGAGACGTTTTCTCGAAACAGGTCACTGACTACCGGCAAGTTGTTGCAATGTCCTACTTCAAGCTCTGATTGAACAGGCACACCTTTCCAACAGGTGGTGTCTGAAGGTAACGACTTGCACTTCAGCATTACTTCAGAAAATGAGAACTTTTAATTTAGGAATACCGATACAAAGGGACTGTTGAGGAAACATTGGAAAGATATATTGGGATCATAGCAGTGGAATAGGAAGTTCTATCAGAACTTCATTATCTGAAAGTAGGATCCTTTTTATTATTTCAGTTACTTACACCAGATACTTTATATCCATAGGGATAATGTTTGTCAAAAGATAATTCTTGGCACCGATCGTTTGTCCTGTCTGTGACGTTTGTGCTTAAATTTGTTCTACTGTCCGTGATGTAAACACTGGATAATAACATTCTGTTCATATTTTTGCAAAATTGAGATCTTATTTATAAATATGATGAATCTATGAATACTTAGAATACCACAAAAAGAGCGCCTCGTTCTAATTATGTGCAACATTTTTAATAGAGAGAAAATAATCCCACGAACCCTACTTATGTATTGAAAACTAGAGAACAGTTTTTCTATCATTAAAAAGGGTTTATATATAAAATTGTTTGAATAATTATATTTAGACTTCTCTAGATGAATTTTTAGCGGAAAAAATGATATTGCCTTTAACAACTTCATTGTAAAAGTTTGAATAAATTTTTACGGCAAAAAATATTTTTAAAGCTGTAATATTCGCTACTGTGAAGAAGAAATATGAAAATGATGAACTGGAAATGCTGTATCGGATTTATTGTTTGAAAATCACGGTTTTTAAGCAATCAGTTATCATTAAATGTAGAGCAAATCATTTTTATATTTTAAATAAACCAGAAGTACATGTGATTTTTTTTAATCATTTTTATTTTATCTTTTACCGCGTTGAATTTTGAAAGAAACTTGCTTATTTTTCCTAGGTGTTGGAATAAAATTATTTGCAAATTATAGGAAATTACAATCGAATCGTATCGTTATTCCTTATAAGTTGATCTTGAAAAATCGTATGGATGATTTGTAATGCATTGTAATGCATTAACGAATATTTAAATTAAATATTCGTTGCATTGACTGCCCCTGGGGAATATGCTTATTGTTTGATTCATTGTGCTAAGTTCCTAACAGTAATAAGGTGCCAATTGTATTAATTTAAAAGAAATAAGCCAAGATACATTCAAGTCATTTAATTTTTTATTTACTTTCCCCTCTTTTAAGCCGCGGTAATCTAAAGGTCATGATCGCGGGATAGCGGATGGTGCTGTTTTCATCGAGTTGTAGATTCAAGTTCTGAGGCCACTAAGAATCTGCCGTATAGCGGAGCTGATGCACGCTAAATCTGTTCGAGCCCCCAAGTCCACCCTTGGCGTGGTGTTAAAGTTTGGAGATGGGTTGCCAGCTCAGGTGTCATCCTCGTCACTAGATGGAGGTTCAAAATTTTATGAGGTCTATAGTCAATAGTTCTCATGTTGCTTCTCAGTGTGACATTAATAAACACACACACGCAATCCCAATCACTCCTTTTCTTTCAATTAATTTTGGGAAGAGAAATATTGCTGTTTTTTAGATTTCAAGTATACTAAAATTATTAGTAATCTATTTTACTCCTTGAATTTGAGCATACAATTCTTATTTTGATTTGGTTGATTCTTGTTACTCCAAATAATTAATTGTATTATACATAAATCAATCTCCATCATCACTCTCCATTTGTCTATTTATTTTCCATGTAAAGCTTAAATCATTTGTTTCGAAATATCAAAATACGTTGAAATATCATTGTGTGGAACACTGAATGATTTGTCTCGTCAAACTTATAAGAACATCGAGATTCTCACATGATGTGGCGTAGAAATTTGGGTTTGAAGATCATGTGTAAACCTGCATTATCCACGTTCCTTCGTAATGTTAGATTAGTGATATGATGCGTATAGGAAACTTTTCGTTATGATTTAATAACATTTAAAGGTGTACGAATATTTGGTTTCTTTGTTTTAGTGGTGGAAACTAGATTGCTATAAAGTAATTCTAGTTGAAGGTGAATCCAGTGTACATGTTGGCCACGTTTAATCAGCCTTAATCTTTATACAGAAATCTGAATTTCTGTTATAACCAAATTGATATTTTTTGGCCTTAATTTTTTCTAGTTTCAACTATTAGTCTCTTTACACAATAAAAGTTCTGTCTGGAGTTTTCCAGGAAGGACTCGATCTAGAGGCCCCTTCTTGTCCTTGACTTTTTAAGTATTTTTGGGTTCATGGACTTGCTCTAGTCCATTAGCTAGATCAGATAGGATTAGCAACAACAATACAATTAAAGTTTTTTACATTTACTTGTTCTTATGTATTGAGTTTTCTGTTTGTAACATAAATTTTGTTATATATATATATACATACATATATACTATTATTATTATTAACAGGTTATTTACTTATTTTTTATAAGTAAATAACCTATTCTTTCTTCTAACTTCAACATTAATTTAAAGCCCGTTAAAAAGTGAAAATTCAATATCATTGTATTAATGAATTGCTTAAAAGTACTTAAAGGTACAGATGAATTCTTTTATCATAGCATTATTAAAAAATTTCCGTCTTTAAGCTTCTTTTAAAGACTGCAACACCAAGAAAAAAAGGTTTTGTTTCTCTGTTATTTCTAAGTACTCATCACCATTATCTTACCATTTACTTTGTAATATCAATGTCACACAGGAACCAAACAACCAGCATTGGCTTGAGGTTATCTTCAAAAGAAAGAACCGAGGATAAATGAACAAAAAAGAGGAGAATGCTTTTATGAAGGACCGATTCAAGGAGATTTAATGCACAATTGTATAACATGAGGAAAAAAAAACTCCTTCGCATTAAGTCCATAGATGGCAAAGTGATTGTAGAAGTGCACTTCTATTGTAAAAAAAAAACTTTTTAAAAAGAAAGACAGAAGTACCAATCGTGTGAAAGTTTGCTAGTCTCCACTTGAAAATGATTTTGTCTCTCTCTGTGGAGAGATTTTTTTTTTTTTAACTTCAATAGATTTTATATTTTCCAAGGATATCCTTCCGATATATATTTTGCTCAAATAACCTTCTTCACGTACGGCTAATCTCCACCGATGTGATTTTTCTATTAGAAAATAATACAACTCACGACTTATCGCCACCGTTATTTTTCCTGTAATTTTTGTATTTTTAGAACTGAAACCACCTTTTTTTTGTAAGAGAGTGAACTAACATTTATACCGAGCTGTAACAAAAACCTGCGAAATCAAACGCACTCTAAAAATTCAGAGTCAAAATACGAATATAAGGGGTTATTATTGGTATTTTAGTAACAGTGATCTTTTTGCTTGATACACTATTGTAATGAGATGTATTATTTATTTATATTTTTCATTGTTATTGACTTTTAAAGCTCCAGATTTATTTTTAAGTCCGCCAGAAAAAAAAATCTATCATACATATGTTTCTAATGTCAGATTTTTAGAAGAATGTATTTCCTACACTTTAAAAGAAGTTATACTTAAATGTAGGAAAGAATATATATATATATATATATATATATATATATATATATATATATATAATTTTATTTGAGATGTCAATTTTACTTATAATGTAACTGCTGAATTGAAATAACTTAGTTTTAATTTTTAAAGCTTATGCATAATTTCATTCATATTGTTTGCAAAAAGAGTATAACCTGATTCATAAATTATTATCAAAATGTTAGGTAATTTATAATATTTAAATCAATTTTGATAAAAAGTGTGTAAAGAAGAAAATAATATGAACGAAGATGAGTACTTTTTTTACCCTTCTTCGTAATTTAAAATTGATTTAAAAATGATATACTTGTATTTATAAAGTATCCAACTAGCAACTGGAATCAAGCCAGAATCTGTCTGTTTTGTATTCATACATGATTCTGATTGTATCGTCCGAGCATTGTACTTCCTTCCATGTGGTAATTACGCAGTTGGTCAGGCGTCACACATTTCAGATATTCGTTTTATAGAAAAATACTTTGTTGACTGTGCATAAAGGTTGCTGGTGTCCTTCATCAGTTAAAATTACAATAAGTAGCATACATTTTTCTGAATGGAGTTTTAAAAGAAACCAGTCTTGTTTGCTTGAATTTGAAATGATACTTGTTTGAATTCTATTATTGTTTACTACATACATTTCGAATTATATACTTTTCGACGTTTTTATTCATGAATAAAAAGAACGAATAGTTATCTCCGATACTCGAAGGACAATTATTATGTTGTTTTCTCGAAGGGCAATTTTATGTTGTTATAATTTTCTTTAACACTGTGAGGAAAGAGCAATGATATTTATTATTGTTCGGGTGGAGTTGAATGTTTATTAACGTTACACTGGAGTCGCAGTTTGGGGACTATAGGCGACACATATCGCCAATACACATTGCGTAGCCAAATATCCTTTAATTTTGAACCACTCCTTCGAGTGAGGAGGACGACACCTGCGATGACATTCCACTTTCTTACTCTTGTCAACGAGATTATTATAGCTCGGATAATTCGAAGTATTCCCATTAAACATATTTATTGAAACAACTTATGATATACAAGGCAACGGCTCATCTCTTTAATGATGAACCTTGTTTAAATATTCATTCAATTTATAAAAACACAACTGTCATAAAAATAATTTATTAGTTTTCCTAAGAAATACAATTCCTTTATATGCATAGTTAATTTCAAAATTCATAAGACTCTTTAGTTATTAATCGTGTTTTAATTCACTGATTCGATTTATTGTCATTCTTATTCATGATAAATAGTTATAGGAAAAAATACAGCTTTCGAACCGACTTTTGAGAAATAACACGATGTATTTGCTTTAAAAATAAATGAAGTATAGAACCAAAATTAAAATTTTAACTGGCATAAAAGGAAACTGACAAGAAAATTATTGCAAGTTGCAACATGCTTGAATCAGAAAAAAATATATTAGTTATAAAAAAAACTTATTAAATTTAAATTAATTTCTCAATAAAGAAATCAGGAAGTAGTGTGATATTTATTGCTTTTTTTACTTATTTTGTACAGTAAAAGTAGACACAAAATATATGTATAATAAGTTTTATATATATATATATATATATATATATATATATATATATATATATATATATATATATATATATATATTAGGTCTACCGAAAAGCTCAGTCCGTTTGTGAAGTGAAAGAAAACAATACATTTTTCAAATATTTCATAATATTTATTGTACAATATGTACAATCTTTACTTACGAACTCTTGCCAGCGCGATGGCAATTTGTTAATCTATTTTTGAAAAATGCCTTGTCTTTAGAGGCGAAAAACTCAAGTAGTGCTTCATGTTGTCTTTGCATTTCCTCTTTATTAGTGAAAAAGGGTTGGCTCGTTGTTTAAGAATCTTGGCTCTGTGTCCTCACAGGACAAATTTTGCCAAACACGAGGTAAATAATTTGCATTTTGTTAAGTGAAACAATTTAAACTTTCGTATCTGAATAAAACATGGAATAAAAAACTGTCTTCTATAAATTTAAACATATGGAATGAAACCAATGTCATTTGAAACACTATAATTTTTTTTTTTGTTGGGGACTTTCTCTTACCAAATTAATTAAATATGTGTTAGATTTAAAATATTGAAAACGAGCACACAGTTTGAAGCGATGTGTCTCACAGTCAATTGACAAGCACAATAATTACGTTTTAGAGGACTTTCTCCCAGAAAAAGATATTTATGTATAAATATCATGTACTCAGCTACGAGAAGACGATTTGAAATGACGTCTTTTCTTTTACTCGACGAGGAATTCCAGAGAGAAATGGTGGTTGTATGATTCAGTTTATTATGAATCTCAATATTCCATTAATCTTGCCAATAGTCATGGATAGCTGCTTTAATATATATCACGAAATCTCACTATGGAATGATGGAAGAGATTATGCCAAATGTAAGTTTAGCTTCACAGTCGACTGTTTTTTTTTTTTTTTTTTTATCCTTGATGCCTACGCGGGAGGGTATACAACACAACGACAATTGAATAGTTTGAGATTTTAGATATGACTGAAATTATTTTTTTTGGAAATAAATCAGTGATCAATAGATCATATGTATAATTTGGCTGATGTAAGGACTCCAAGATACTTACTGAATCTGTGAAATTAATAAAATGTTTATTGTTTCATATTGAGACGTTTTGTTAATAGCAGAAATGTTTTATTAAAACGCTAATGTTTTATTAATAGCAGAAATTTTAGAGGTAAAACACAACACACAGAAGGAAGCTGAAAAGTATTAAGTGATTGATTGATTAAAGTGGATGAAAAACGAAATTCGTTCTGTGAATACTAATAGTTTCCTATTGTTTCATTTTTACTGAATTATTCTCCAATGTACTACAAATAGTTGTTAAACGGTAATACAAAAATTAAAACACATACTCAAATGCGCAACAGTAGAATTGGAGAAAGTTTTTCATAAAATTAATTGAGACATTTATGCATATGCTAAAAATATTCGGCTTCCAACTGAAGATAAACTGTATTGATTTAAAGTATATTGGCTATCAAAAATAAAAATAGTTATCTTAATATCCTAAAAACGTAGTACAAGAATTTATATCAATATTGCAAAAATTCCCCACATACTTCATAGGAAAAAAAACACATTCAGAATTGTCCAACCATTTACCAAACCTTTTTAAACTTGACACAGGATCGCATTTTTTGCTCCACAGGAATTTCTCTACTGCCCAAAGGCACCTGATCTGGCAGCTGCGGTCATTCAAGCCTTTGAGACTATCCATGGACACGGCAACAAGGTTAAAAATAAGTAAACACAACTCGTGAAACGAGTCCATTTAAAAATCAAAAGTGCAGAGAGCATTTGCAATGAATTCGAAAATGTCTCTGGATTTTTTTATTTCGTGTGGTAAACTTTTCGATCTCTTCAACAACACGCGCCCTTACATTTACTTAGTGGCCATGAAAAATTATCTATTTTGTCCTTGTATTATAGATAAAATCCAAAAAAAAATGTATCTGGAAGGAAGATGGATGTTTCCTGCTTTATGAAAATTTCAAAGAAATCTACATTTACTTCCTCTCATTGTTCAGGTCAATAACATCCGACTTGTAAACTCTTAATCGAATCTTTTCTTTGACCCAGTATTTCAGTCCTTGCTTTCGATTCATGAAATTTGAGGTCAGATTACCTTGTACTGTCTAATTGCCTGCAAGATAAGTTATCATTCCGAAATGAAAGAATGCAAATTTTTTTGCAGTAATGTGTTTAGGAAAAATATTCATTTTCATTCAGTGATTAAAAGCCTTGGCACTGTTTTGTCTAGGTGATTTCTTTTCAGTGTGGTGAACTTTCTCAGAAATGCTAAGATGATTGAATAACCATCCTGATGATATTCATTACATTTTTTTTCTTCAAAGCGTTAATTTAGGTGCATTGAAATACTTCTTTTCTGAATTCGGGCTTTTGAAAACCGGGTCAAAACGATTGGAACACACGAAGTGTAATAGCATTCGTGTGGTTGAATAATTATTTTAATAAATTTGGTGCAAATCAACGACACCTCTATTGGAATATTTAAACAAATATTGATCTTAATTGTATATCTTACGGATATATAAATGGGAGGAAGTGCGGAATGAAAATATTCCCACATGATTTTAATTTAAAAATGAACCAGAAATTCATTTTTAAAATTTGACACAGATTTCTTTTCGTGGTACAGAGAACCTCGATAGGACTATTAATTACTTGATATGATAAGCAATGCAATCGACACATCAACTTGAAAAATTGACTTTTTTGGAAAAAAAATACAAATGTTACGAATTTATGGTTTAAATCGAAATATCTCTTTCAGTTGATGTTCGATATTTGAATCTAAGTAATATTTAGATTTATGAAATATATTTCAACTTAAACCAATTTAATATCTTTGAACTAACCCTGTATGCCATATTTTTTAAGCAATAATACGAAGGGATTTTAAATGAACTCAACTAATTAAAGACGACAAGAGGCATTAAAATTAACGGGGACATAAAAAACCCATCTTTGAATCGAACATTTTCCCTCTAAAGCCCAACGCTTATATCTAGAAAATAAATAGAAAGATAGAATTGATTTTATTTGTAAGTAAAAGTCTTAATAGCCTGAGTATTTTGAGAAACTTCAGTCTGCGAACGATTATTATGTAAAATAACGAAGGTTGATGGTCAAATGTAAATGAACTTCAAACTGTCGTATGCCTGAATACGAAGTATTTGGTGTATTTTCGTTTTGCGCTGTTGGAAAATATGACATTCTTTTAGTTTCGCACTTTTTAATTTCTTTCCATTGTCAGATGACAAGTATGACATCTAAAAGCTAATACAACAATTATCATATTTCCACTCCACTTTACATGATGATTTAAATGTATAGCTCGGTTAATGGGCTGCAGCCTCGGCATTCCACTCTACGATCTTCGGTAGAGTCAACAATGGAGTCATCGACTCAATTCGAATTCCACCATCTATCAAACCATCTGGCCATAGTGGCCCCATGGAAATGTGAAGATAATTAGTATCGATTTAGGTATCCTTCCTCGTCTATCATGAATAGCTATTGTTCAGTTTTATTGCGACGTTGGCTAAACAAATCAGTGACCATAGAACGATACTATCCTGTTTTTTGGTATACTTTCCCTTTGTTCCCAAGCGCAGCTTGGGGCCGCCAAATGTCCTGTCAGAATCAGCTCTTTTTCTGAAATGTTTATTCAGAAAGAGAGAGAGAGAGCAACCCATAATAACAAATACAAAATAAATAAATAAAGTGGAAAGAAATTAAAAGTGTAACAGAAATATTGATTGAAAAGGATGTATTGATTGTAACCAAGATACTGAAAAACTTGATGTGTTCACTATTTCCAACAAAACTACACCGCAAAAAGGGATAGAAAGGAATCCTTGGAATATTTCAACCAAAAGTCGATATTTGGAATTGGTCTAACACCGTAACATCAATAATTTGAACCGTATGAATTTTCGTACAATTATTTAATATTTTTCACGTCTGCACGCCATTAATGCATCCGTAGAAAGGGTCTTTTCTCAAATGAATATGTTGTGGATGAACGAAAAAACTCAGTCACAAGTTGTAATATTTCATGCAATGATTCAACAAACGGAAATTTTAAGAAATCCTGCCAAAATTTTCGGTCGTATATGAAATCAACGCCAAATAAACTTAAGAATTCCGTCTGCTGCCCTTTTGATTTCGTGAACGTCATATTAAATCTGTGGAATTTCTACCATCTATCGTCCTCAAATCTGGACTATTTTATCCATTTGAATGCAAAAAAAAGTGCATCCGAAAGAACAAAAAATAATGATGGTTTTTGAGAAATTACATTTTCCTTCCGATTTTTAAAAATATTTTACCCCTATTTTAATTATTCGTCTGTAGGTTTTCCGGTCTTTGAAAATGTTTGAAAATATTTTCGAAAATCAGATGGAAAATGTAATTCCAGAGAAACCTTCCTTATTTTTTGCTCTTTCGTATGCACTTTTGTACATTCAAATAGATTAAAAACAATGATGATTTGAGGACGGTGTAGAGATCTCGTAGGATTAACTGTACGTTCACGTGATCAAAATGAGCCGGAAGACGGGAACCTTACATAAATATGTTCTTCAGAATAATACAAAACCATGTATATGATTCATTTTCACGTGTGCATTCCCCTTATTTTCAATAATAAATTAGAACTAGAAAGAAAAGCGAATTTTCATGAATAAACATACTATTTCCTAAAAATTAGTATATGGTCCGTTTTGAGGTGGTCGTGTTAAAGTCATATCTTTCAAAGAGTTGCTTATAATGTAATTAAAACTGCATATATATGTATTCAATCTGTTGACACAAGCATAATTTTAGTTAATTTTTTTCATCAATAATTGTATCTATTACAGAATTAAATGTAATGGCTTGCAAAAACGTTTTTCAGCGAGACAGAGCTAAGATAAAACTAGACAAGAATTGCTTAGTTCCCGTTGGAATAAATAATATATTAACGACGGCAACTTCCACGATGAGTAAGGAAAGAAGTCGACTTTGTTAATGAGGTTGTAGGTCTTGAGGGAATTCCCATGCATAAACAAGTTCGAAATAATTTCCGGTCTACTCCGAATCAAGGACATCACTAAGTGTTAGCAGGGAAGAAAAGAACACGAATGTGATTTATTTTATGCAAATTCTTTGTAAACTCACAAAAAGTAGCATTAATAACTTTTGAGAGAAAAAACGCAACAAATTCACTTAAGGAGAATGCATAATCAGTATGTAATATTTTCAAGGACAAACATATGATCGGAATTCAAGTTTAATAGTGTTTTAAAGCAGACTGAAAATTTATTTTTCATTCAGTGCAAAATGTGTTACCTGTGGAATTTTTGCTATTTTGCGGGAAAGGCATGATTTATTTTTACCTACTGAGTGTTAGATGCATAATTTTTCTTTATTTAGTGGCTGTAAACCAATCAATTTCGTTACTTTACTATAATTGATATTATTTTGGTGGGACTAATATATTTTACCTTTATTTTATATAAAATGTTTCATAAAAATTTGCTAAAGCAAATAACTGTGTCGATAAACACAGAACTATTACAAAAATACTTATTCAGCCTTCGAAGCAAAAATATGAATTAGCTTTCTTATAAATACAGTAGAACATCTGTATTTCGAGCTTCCATGTATTGAAAATCATTATGTATCGAGCTTTTCACAGGAACTTTGAATTTTCATTATGAAACAGTTTCTATGTGTAGAACAAAATTTCCATGAATCATATAATTTTCGTTTTCGAGAAGTTTTAAAAAGTGGCGAGAAATTTATTAGGGCTAACTACCCATCTATAAGTATGTATTGGATTACTACTTTGATAAAAATGCTTCCAAAGATGATGTCAACGAAGATGAATTAATTGAAAAAGCACCAAGAAAACAAGTAAATGAAGCATTGCAAACTATCCGATATAGCTTGAGATTTTCCCCAACATCCGTGAAGAAGTTTTTACCCATTTGAATAATAGATAACATTATTTAGAAACGGTGTAAGCAAAATATTATGTTCAAAAAGACATTAGGTACTACTTTGTCCAAAAAATAAATAAAAATTTCGTTTGGTATTTTATGTACACACATTAAAATTTTCATACATTGTTTGTAAATTCGTAAGTTACAGATATGTTTATAAATTTTCACAAATAAATTTCTTTGAAATTTCAATATGTATTTCTGATTTTCGAAATTTTTTCATACCGAAATTTTTCTCCAGGAACCTTTGAGTTCGATATATGCAGATTCTCTCTCTCTCAACCACGTACATCAAATTAGAAAGTATCATTAATTGGGTATGTACAGGTAGCTTAAACGGGGGGGGGAGAGGATATCAATTAAGAAATTAATTTATGTATTTAAATTTATAATGGAGTTTTGAAAGTTTTTGTTAAACAGTAAAGTGATGTGCATAAGTCATGAAATGTTGCTGTTCCTTAGAATTAAATTATTCATTTAATCAACGAAGTTCTATGTTCTTGAATCAAACACGAAATATTTATTTCAGCCGAAAGTAAAATTGGTATTAAAAGGTTCGTTCGCTCGAACTCTCACTAAATATCTCTTTTACCAAGCAGTTTAAAATTCACTTACTTAATTTAACATTTTTTTTCAAACAAATATTGTGTTTAGAAATAGTCAGGAATTGTATATGTGGTAACTGTTGAATGTATGATGCAATTTACGTAAACAGTTATCGCATTTGTGAATTATAATATGTTATAGATAAATATTAAGGGGGACAGTATTAAAAAACAATTATAGTTTCTAATTATATGTTATATTCATTCCTCTGTGATAAAACAGATGAGTTTTTAATGGAAATGTTATATTAGGTGGTCTGTTCTTTTGTTCGAAAGCGAGGAATAATCTTCTATAAATTCTTATTTATTTCATTATATTAAAATTTTATTTGTGGTTATTATTTTTTACATTTTTGTTTTGTAAAAATTGGTTTTCAAATAATTAATAATCAGTGATATATAAATATTATATGATGAATTTTTGTTGTAAAACATGATTATTAGGTTTCTAATATATAAAATCATAACACAGTTCGACGTACTTTTCCTAATTATCCGAAAACTCCCAATATTCGAAGTTTTCGCTTATCCAACTATCTGCCGGCCCATTTATATCGGAAAAGCGAGATTCGATTCTTTTTTGGTCGAGATCTCATGATCAGCACCTTCTTGGATCATATTTGCTCGACTGAAAAGTGTGGATTTAAAGGAACTATAGTTTTTGACTTTTGTAAAAGGGATTGATTATCTCTAGAAAGTTCTTCAGGAGAAAAAATTTCCTTACCTTTTTAATAAACTTCTCTCGCATCATTCTTACGAGATTGCTCGGGCTGTCACTATCAGTGGTTTAACATTATATCTAATCGGTCATTGTTAGAATTTTGAATTTGTAAACACGCATCCAAGTAACTATTTATTATCTAAATCTAAAATAAAAATGCGCTTTTAAATGTACATGTTATATGTATTTGGAATACTAAGTACAGAATACTTCAATTACATTAATATTTATGGATAAAATATGTGTATTATTATATAGTGGTATGTGCATTAGAAATTGCTTTTTATTTCAGAAGAAAATTGCTTCATGTTAAGAATTTTTAAATAAATATATATATAAAAAAAAAGAGTTTGATTATTTTTTTTTATAATAAAAGAAACGCCTATTTTGCTAATCAAATACACATATTAATTTATTGAAGATTGTTGTTGTTTAGAAATATTTATAGAAATGTGTTCTCGACATAAATCATTTCATGCAAAGAGAGATAAAGTCATTTTATTAAACGATTTGTATAAATCGTTTGGCATTTACTTGAACAATCCAAGTTTTTTTTTTTTTTTTTTTTTTGACGCTTGGGTAACACTTGTTTTTCTGCGCAAAATAGACTTTTGTCTAAGTAGTTGCGATTAGTTATTAAACAAAACAGTTGTATAAGCTACGAGAATTATCGTATTATCATACTTCAGAATAGAATTTAACTTTTTCACGAATTGCGAAAATGAATTCAATATAGCACGAGTATCATTCTTTGAATTCTAAATAATTTTGAATTTTAAAAATGTGTGCTAACTTTTTATTCCTTCAACGATTTTTAAGCATGATGAAAGTTAGTGATTATTAAGATTGAGTTACAGCAGCAAGAATTTTCCGTATAAGCCATTTTCTGATAACAAACTAAAAGATTGTTCCGCTGTTTTTCTTCAAAAACAATAAGAATTTTCACACAGCAATATTCCATCCCTGAAAGTTTTTAATCTGTCTCTTCAAACGAAATGCTAAAAGAGACACCTGAAGCCAGACCTACTTCCTAGTCAGAGTAAGACATTTCCCACGTGTTTTTCTACCATATTGTGTGGTACAAGCTTTACGATACAGAAACGATAGAGTCGTGTTCGACTCTGAGGTCATCTAAGAACACACCTTAATGCTAAACGCACCAGGAAGGGAAGTTTTTCATAAAGAACCAAGGAGGTCATGGACGAATTTTTTGAATGTTTCGATTTGAGAACAGGTTTCTTTGAATTTACAGCAATTGTATTGTCTCTATTCGCCCTCCGTTCTGTTGATACCGTGGGTACGAAGGCCGTCGCAGAGATAGCGTTGTGTCTTACCCATTTGTAGAAGTTTGATCTTCTGCTGATTCTCCGGCATAAAACAAAAGGGGAAATGTTTAGTTAACTTTATGATGAGCTTTTCAGGAGTCTATGTAACTGGGTCAGAGGAATTCTAAGTAACCGATGATCTCTGACATCTAGAGACCAATCTATTTTGGAAATCTGGCTAAAGATCCAATGGAGTGAATTTTCCGTTATCTTTAGCAAAACAATTCGGAATTAACTGTTCAAAGGTTCCTATATCATATAAATTCATATATTGTATTGTACTAGGGTATAAGCCCAAAAAGGTATTACAGCCGTAGTTATGCGTAGCTAAAACTTATTGCATTAAAAATTGGGACACTGCCCCCCCTCCCCCATCTTTAAAGGAGCAATAATAAATAGAATATTTTTTACAAAAAATTCTTATTTTTTTGAAGCTGGTCAAATTATTCCATATTTATTAATTATAATGCGATCTGAACAAAATTTTGAAAATTGCGTACTTTTTATTTAATTTTTATGAAACACCAGAATAATATTAAAAAAAAAAACTAAAAGGAATCATTGATTGGATGTTGTTACTATCTCGAATACTTTGTGCACCCACCCATCATATATATATATATATATATATATATATATATATATATATATATATATATATATATATATATATATATATATATATATATATATATATATATATATATATATATATAGTGGCGAACCCAGAAATTCATTTTCGGGGGTGGATATCGTCAATGCCGAGAAAGAAACAATTTCTGGAGTTTAAAATTACCACTTCATAAAAACTAAAGAGTACTTTGCATCAGTCTTTTTTCTCCTGTTTAAAAATGTTCAAGGATTGATATAATTTTTACCAAGTTACAAAAATAAAGATCATTTAAGGAAAAATAAAAGATGCCTTGAGAACAAAAACTCTTACAAACCAGAATTTGTAAAACGCAACAAGATTGAAAAGTTGATAAAAAAAAACATTTGATGATATCTTTCATCATTACATGTTGTAACTGGTAGAGGCGACTAAATTTTCTTAAGGTTTATGGATAGTTCGGGGAAATATCTAAACACGAGAGTGCAACGTAGATATTTTTTTGGAAAAGCTTTTCTTCTATAGAAGTTATTCTCATCTGTTATGTCAATAATTACAGTCATTAATTTTAGTCAAAATACTAATAATTTAAACAGGGAAAATTTTCTGACACTTGGTTTGTTATTATCAGCGTGGATGGGCGGGTGCTATCTTCCCTTCTGGATGTATCTGCCACGTGTGAATATTAAGATTTAAAAAGAAATAACTTCGTTTTGGTGGCGTTTCAGAAAATATCTCTTCCAAGGGTGGTTTAAAAAATACTCGAGTTGGGAATGTACAAAAACTTGTTATGAATGGGAGATATAATTGGTTAACTGATTGAAGTGTTGTCCACTGATAGCTTTTCGTCTTTTTCTAAGAAGTCCATAAGTGTGACCCATTCACATTCCATTCATTGGAAGCAACCCATTGTTTTTACTTTTTATCAGTTACAGGTGAAAATGATGAAATTGCGTCTCAACGACTGTGACAACTTGAATGGAAAATGATGGTAACAACTGGACGTGGCTGCAATCAAAACTAACCTATGAATCAGTACCAAGTTTGTTTTGACGTCGTTTAAGAGATAGAAGTCAATGGTAACACCAAGCTTATCAACGCCACCTTCAAAAGCAGATACTTTTTGAACAACTCTTGAATATAAACACCTATCCAATTTTCTCATTTTACATTTATAGAAGAGCCTGTGAATTGAAAACTAAAAATTTCTCATAAAAAAGTTGCCCATTGCTCTTTTTTTTTTTTTTTTTTTTACCGTTGATAGATATGCTGAGAAAAGAGAAATGTGGATGTCAATAATGATTAAATTAACAACAACAACAATAAACCACCTGCGTTTATTAACATGAAAGGGAAAAAATCAATTTTTCTTCTTCAAATTTCAGTGGTTAAAATAATCGATTTTGTGTCCTTAACCGGCATTTCTTATTTATCTTAGTTTAAAATAATAGACTTGCATACTTCACGGAAATTGCTTCTCCGTAACCAGTTTATCTGGACTGTATATCTATCTCTTGATTTACCCTTAGGGACTTCAAAAAAATTACTTTAATTCTGTTTCACCAATAGATTTTATTTTTCATTAAAAATACAATTTCAATTTATTTTACCTAAAACTAAAACTACTGAGCATTTTGAGCTTAAATTTATTTCAATGAATATTTCACTTTTTTTTTTTTTAGAAAAAAATCTTAATATCTCAAGTCGATATAGTTGAAAAGCGGCTTAGAAGTCTCCAATTCGAATGTCAGTCCCGACAAAAACAGTCATGTAAAGTAATAAATAAATTAAGTTGGACAATACGAAGTCCTTGCGTGATCCGGAAATCTAGTGAATGAGGTACTACACGGGTCATGGATCATCCTCATCAGTGAATAGTGCAGTTCAAATTACGTGAAACCCGTACCTCTTATCTCTCAAGCAAAGCAAATTGAGGTTGATACCGATTGTGATTGTTTGTTAACGTATCTCTGAGGTGCAACACGAGGGCTGTTGGCGACGGATCTCGTAATTTTGAGCCTCGATCAAGTGATGAGGACGACGCTTGAGTTGCCACGTTTCTCTCCAAACCAATTCCACGCTATCGGGAGAACTTACAGAGCGACAGATTTGACGTGTATCAACCTCAATACATGGCGTGTCTAATGTGACCTCAGGATTCGAACCGACGATTCTCCGGAAATCACGCCTGCCGCGATATCGCGACCATGATCATTTGGGTATCCCGGCCATTACATACGAAAAATAACGATAAAAGTAGAAAATAAATTGCTATTTTGTTATAAAAAAAAAAAACGCTCGTAAACTCCTTTGCAAACTAAAAGTTATTATGCACAGTTTTATTTCGTACATTTTATAACAGTTTTTTGTTTGTTTTGTTTCTTTACAACTCTTTACTCAAATACTTAAATCTCATTACAGTTTTTTAAATTGCATAGTGCAATATCTCATATGATTTGATTAAAGCTATATCATTATTCAAGTTATAATAAATAGTAGATTATTTTAAGCTTAATTTTTTTTATTAAACATTTTATGATGAATACATTTTTCTAATTATAAGCGTTAGAATCGCCTTCTGCATTTGATATGTGTAATATTAAATTTTTATTAAAATCTCAAAACTAAATTTTTACAAAAAAAAAAAAAAAAAAAAAAAAAAAAAAAAAAAAAAAAAAAAAATGACATATCACCATCCGGTTATTTAAATAAAAAAACTATCCGTTTGTGAGAAAGACGAACCATTAAGAAGTAAAAAAGGTTTGATAATTTTATTTTCTGAACTTAATCCAATTACAATAAAGTCGAAATAATTAAATAAAATAGGATAAAAATAACTATATACAAAAATACAATACAATAAATAAATAAGATATTTTAAAATAAAATTTTAAAAAAATCCATTGCTTACCTATAAAAAACATTTCTCTAGGTTAAGACAATCGTAAAGCTTATGTTTAATTGATATGAACATTTATACAAATAGTGACGAGAGGAATTAGTTGAATCTAAATTCTTTCAACGAATATCGGTTTGATATTAACTTCGAACGATATCTATACGAGGGTTAAGGGCAATGAACTTCGTAATTTTGCTAACGATGGCTACGAGTTAGTATGGGTTGATGGTTTTCCAGAAGCATATAAGCCTCTCGGTTTTTAATCTCTGCAGCTGGATAAGGATCTGTTGGATTACTGCGGCCTTTACCTTGCCCAGAATTTAAGATATTAACATCTTAAGTTTACGATGTTTGCTATAAAAGAGAAAAATAAAATAAAACAAATTTTAAAATTATTGTAAGAATTAGTTAAGATAATATATGTGGCTAGCAGCTAACTTTCAATAGCTTTCCTAGTGTTTTATTCAGCTTGTGTTAACTTAGTGATACTTAGTGATGATAAGGGTTTTGAACATGGTGTATCAGAATTCGTGAAGTAAACCAGCGTAACTCGAGTGCTGTGTCATATCTAGAAGCACCCGAGCTTTTACGTTATTGTTAGGTGTAATAAAAAAAAACAAACATATTTTTGTTATTTCTTATTCATTTAAAAAGCAAAAACAAGTAATTTTTTTACACTGTTGACTATAATCATGGGCTAAATCGAGGCCGCTGTAATCTAGGGCAACGGTCAAAGTCGTAGACTTCTTGCTGGCGGTTTTCATCGAATCGTGGGTTCGAGCCCTGATGACACTAAAGACTCGCTGTGTAGCGGGAATGATACTTGTTAATTCTGATGAGGTCTCTAATCCACCCATTTACATGGTGTGGAAGTTTCAAGAGGGAGGTGCCAGCTCAGGTGTCGTCCTCGTCATTTGACTGAGGTTCAAAATTACGAGGTTCATTGGGAATAGCCCTGATGTTGTTCCTCAGTGCGAAGGTTATAAGCGTTCACTCTCACTCATTGGCTGAATCTTCAATTTAAGTTTAGTATTTTGTGCACTTCGAACTAAAGCCAGTTCTATGAACTTCAGGTATCAATCAATTTCTGTATTGACTTTAATATCAAAGGCTAAGAATAAGGTTTCAGATAAATATGTGAAGGGAAAAATTGTTAGCAAACCCAACGCTATATATTTCAGGGTGCTAAAAGGGCAATCCGTTCCAAGCACTCCAAATTTCCATCTTCATTCTCTAAGCGATACCCCCCCCCACCCCAAGATTTATAAGTTTCCACAAGATTTATAAGTCAAAAAATTCTTCAGTCTAGATGTTGTCTAGAAATTCTGCAAGTTTCATTTTCAATTGATCAATTTGTATATATTGGAAACTATTTATTTCCAAAGTTATACTACACTACTACTACTACTTCCGGATACTTAGTTATCTCTTCCGTGTTGACTATTCTTAAATGATGACGGTTTGGAGGGTGATGCTTGTCCGTCACATCGGGGGATGTTTTTCTTTTCTGTGGCTGGAGAGTTCGAGTGACTTTGAGTGATGGAGATGATCTTAACCTTCGATCTGTCGGACCGGAAAAAAATTTGTCCGGTCGCTTTTTGCAGCGCTCTTATCAACTGGACGAAAAGGGATCTCCCCTTCAGGTTGTTTTAAGGCGTTTTAAGTTCTACTGTGGTTGTTGAAGAGAGCCACGCAACTGTCCTTGAACCATGCGGGTCACCCAAAATGTATTGGTGCGTTACCTTTCATACGCGTGTCACAGGCTCACCATCACTATTTTAATCAGTATGCCGTGAGCTGGCTTACTGTTGGGAAGGAAAAAATGGGTGTGTCAAGGCCTTTAAGTCGGGGTGGGTGGGTGAAGGAGGTATCTGAGGTAATGTTTTATGCTCGTAGATTTCACACAACGGGTCTTGTAGATTTCGAGGCTTGGTTCAACTTAAAGTGTAGCAGCCCACATTATTTTGCTAAACGGGTCTTTGGCGGAATCAAGACAAAAAACTGTGATTCGATTTGATCATCGTCGACCACGCCACCGACCTTGTTTATACTAAGCTTCCACGACTCTTATTCTGGTAAAAGAAGGGGGAATAAAGCTTACCCGTTGTTAAACCAAGTCTCGAATATTGGAATAATTATTTAGATTAGAGGTCTGCGATTTTTCTTTTTAAAAAAAATTTCGAGCTATATGTAAACATACCTTTGTGTTAAGAAAAGCACGCAAAATTTCGATTCAGATGTTAGTTTTCCATTTTTTTGTTCCGCATATTGCATTTTCAAAAGCTTCTCAAGTGAATACTGATAGCCACAGACGTGATTAAAATATTAATCAGCACTGAGATAATGATTCGTGTTTTGATTCCTTTTGCATCGCAACGTAACATGTGTTTCGCGTACTTAATTTCGAAACTGCTTGAAATATTGATTAACTAACACACTATTTTAAAATGCAATAATTAGTTTCTCTTCAAAGTTACGCGTAGATTTTTTTCAATAGTTAAATTTCTTATCTAGTAAACATGGAGAAATAAATGTACGCACAAACTTAGTAAGTAGTTGTGTATGTTATCAAATTCGTTCTAGGTCATTCATGTTAATGCCGATAAGACGAATGTCTTAAAAATTCGCTCATGAAATACACGGAACAAAATAAGAATTTTTAAATCGCGTATTTCTTTAATCTCAAATAACTTAGAGTACATGAACAGACAAAAATTAGTATCATGAATACAAGGTATGGTTGTTAAATAACGAGATTGAAGCTGTAAAATATTTTACTTTCATTTCATACAAATTTACTTATTATCACCTTTAATATACAACCCTCCTCTATCTCTACAATGCCGTATGAGAATCTTCCACTGTTCGAAACAGTTCTGGAAGTCGTCTTCTGTCATCTCCTTCAGGACTCGTGCCGCTTTCCCTTTCACGGTTTCAACGACTCAAATCATGTTCCTTTTAGTGCAGATTTAACCTTACGAAACATATAGAAGTCGAATGGTTCAAGATCCGGCGAATAAGGTCGATGGTCTAACACTGGGATTCTGTACTTGTCTAGAAATCTCTTGACAGACAATGTGGAATAAGCCGGTGCACTGTCTTGGTGAAAAGATTTACGTTATGGATTATTTGTCAATTCATACAGCCCCAGCAATCGCTTGAGTAAACCGACGATCAGATCGAACCAGATTACCGATTTTTTCGATATTGTCATCCGTATTTGACATGGAAAGGCAACCCAGGCGTGAATTATCTTCAACATCTTCTCGGTTATCATGAAAACGCTAAACCACTGAAAAAACAGTGCAAGCGATGAACATTCATTACTATACACTTCTTTCAATAAATAATAAGTTTTAGTAGCAGTATGTCCAAGTTTCATGTGAAATTTCGCAAAAATTCATTGTTAATTTCTCATTTTTTCGTCGAACAAAAACAAAGAAAACAAACTCTAATACGAACGAAGGCTACGGGTATACGAATTTGCTTACAGAAATTAGAGACACTGCATGCGAAAGAGAAGGCTTCACGCTAAACAGCTGTCGTTCTCTGAGGTTAGGCACATGCATACTTCTTCTCTAGCAGCGTCGGTCTCGTTATTTAACATTCATAACTTGTGTATTTGTCGTAAAATAATGGTATTTAATATCCAACAAAAATCTAATGCAATCTATAACCCAATTTTATTTTGATGGAAGTCTGAGTTTATTTTTTATCAAGATAGATTACTTCTAATCATTTGTAAAAATTATACATGGGGAAACAAATTAAAGAAAAATTAAGTAAATGAGTAACAAAATGTTGAGGTAACGAAAAATTGTTTTCTTTTAATAACAGTAAGCGTGAAAAATAAATTAAAGTTTTTCAAAAAAAAAAAATATACTTTGTTTTGCCTTTCCCTAAAATTAAGTCTCCCGTTTATCAACCATTTAGATTTCGTGAACGTAATGCAAATCCTATGAAATATCTACTACTTTCTTCATTGTATTATTTTATCTATTTGAATACAAAAAAATTGCATCCGAAAGGGCAAAAAATAATGAAGGTTTCTGTAGAATCACGTTTTCTCCACAATTTTTGAAAATATTTTAGAATATTTCTTTAAGACCGGAAAACCCTGAAATCCGCGAATCATTACTACAAGAGGGAAAAAAAAAAAAAAAAAAAAAAAAAAAAAAAATTTGAAAATCGGGCTAAAAATGTGTAGTTTTGCAGAAACCTTCTTTATTTTTTGTTTTATTAGATATACTTTTTTTGTATTTAAATAGATGCGAGTAAAACAGTATAGACTTGAGGACGGTAATAGAAATTCTACAGGATTAACATTATTTTCATTAAATCGAAATAGCTGGTTGAAGGGATACGCAAGACTGGAATTTTTAGAAAATGTATTTCCTAATTTTGTCGTCTGGAGACATTAATTTTTACAACTGTATGATATTTTAAATGACGTTTATTTAAAGAAGATAAATAAGGAAGGAACCTAGCAATGTAAACACATGTTCAGCAAAAATTTAGCTTTATAAACAATTTTATACAAATGTATATAATGTCATCTCGAAATTCTTGGTCGGTAAGTTTAATGAAGCAAATACACGCGCGTCCCAGTTTTCATTCAGCGTAGTTTTACGATTGATTGCAACATACTTCTGCATTTCATTTTCACTTCCTCTAACAATAATTTTGATTCTTTAAATAATGGTGACCATTCTCAGCCTTTTGAAACTACAGAATTTTCTTTCATTGCATTCGGTTTTGTGTACCTTGTTAATATACAAATTGCGATGTTAGTATCTTTGGATTAGATTATTTTAATAACTTAAATTTGTGTTACAGAACGTTTGTGTTCCCCACTTTTAATTTAACGTGTTATTTTAATTTAAAGTAAGTCTTAAATAAAAATTGGAAATTCGACAAAACATTTGGACATTTTTCTTTAATTATGGGAAATTCTGATTTATAATTGTTTTTGATAGTCAACTTGGATATTTCTCTTCTTCCAATAGAAATTATTTTTAATTCTCTTTCATATGTCTAAAATATATTTTAACATTTTTTTCTCCCATAAATCTTCATAAATATTTAATTTGCTTAACTTTTATCATCTGATTTAAAGCGTTGATATACTTAGTTTATGGTTTTGTTACTTACTTTTTAATGTTTTATATCGTTTGCGTATGCATAATATTGTAGGAAAACAAAGAATTTTGTAGGGATAATAGCCTTTGTTGCTCTACATTACATAAAACCAATCAATCAATCAAGAATTGAGGAGCAATATGATTCATTTAATGAGTCAGATTGCTTTTTACTTTTTTTCCCTGTGCCTTTTTTTTTATGTTTACTTTTGAGTTAAAAAAAATCATCTATTTCTTACTTGTTGCCTAATAATCATACCTACCTACCTGATGTTATTAACGTCAAAGAGTTATCACTATTGTTTTTTCTCTCTTTTTTTTGTGGTCATTTCAGTAGAAATAGGTAATCACGTCGTAGACTTTCCCCGCCAACTCGAAAAACTTTTCGAATGTTGCCTTAGGTGGCCTCACCTGACAGGGACCTCCATACCCCAAGGTCAAACTTTCTACTTCTGTGGTAACTTTCCTCGGACTCGTAACCGCGTGCATAGAACGTCACTTCCACATCCGGCTATTGCGAGTTCTTTTCCTTCCACTCACAATAGCGGCTGCTTTATTCAGGTGAGTTGTTATGTTCTTTTCGCTTATTTTAGCGTTCTAGGGGAGCATTTCCCGTTTCTTCTTGAGGGGGTCGGGTCGTTCCCTCTTTGTTCCGACCGAATTAGTTGACAGTGCTCAATTCCTTTACTTATTTTTCCGAAGTTTTTCAATCTGTCTATTGTATTTAGTGTTGTTTGAGTCAGTTTTTGATAAACGCGGCAATGGCTTTTCGAATCAACGAACGAATTAATTTAGTCTGTTATTTCGAAAATAGTATGTTTTTAGTTGAATGATTGTGGGAAATTAATAAAACCAATTACTTCAGTTCCAAATAAAAGGTACAAAATTTTATTTTTAATTAATTTTAATTTTAAATTAATAAAATTATTTTTTTGTACAATTCACGATTCAACAATATATTTTAAATTTAATTGCGCTATTTTCTGAGCATTTAAATTGCTTCTGTCTGAAAGGCTTTATTCAAAATGTTGCTTTTCCATGAAAAATATTTTGAATGAATAGCGAATTACTTATTAATTTAATATCGAGAGGCATGAATGTTTTGCGAAAATATTATACAAATACATTATTTGCTTATAAATAATAGTTAATGCTTTTTACAATATATGATTGTTTTAAGAGTCGGGAGATGAGAGTCTATTATCTTCGGGATTTAAAATTTATTTTAAGAAAATTGGTAATGAATGTAATCCACCGATGTTTTGAAATGGATTCGATTCTATTTTTTTTCTTGTGGTAAACAACATAACAAAATAGCGGTTATGATAAAAATCAATCCACTCGTGTTCGTGTTTTTCTCCCGATGCGATTGTGCCGGAATATTTCTATTTTCTGTCTGTCACTGATGTGTGTTAAAACAAGTTTCTCCCCTGCAAACAACTTTAAAAATTAAAATCAAAGGCGTTGTCTTGAAGTGTTATTCGCGTCAGAATTGTGGTTTATAATTGATACTTTTTATATACATTACTGTTTCTTATTATAAAATAGTGTACTTCTGCAAATCCATTCATCTCGAATGTTCAAGTGTTCAATTCTGATACTTTTCCGTTTATAAATATAAATACTTGCTCTTTTCGAAAGTAGATATGCTGTTTTTTAACAATACTAAATTTATGTTCAAATATTTAGTTCAATGCAATATTGCTAGAATTGGACAAAAGCATATCTAAGAAATGTTATCACTGACAGATTCTAACGTGGTTGGAACATAGTATCGTCCAAATAAAAGAGGAAGGCTAAGTAAAATGCATAACTTAAATTTTGGAACAAAATGATATGCTGACAATTTGAATTCTTATTTAATCGAAGCTGTCTTTTTCTTGTTTTGGCGATTTTGATCTTTCGAATAAAAATACAAATTTTCTTATCCATAGTATTGCATTTCAAAAAATTAGTATAATTTTTATAACATTAATATATGCATTAAAGCTGAAAAGCTTGTTTATTATAATATCACACACACTCATTGATAAAACCTATATATTTACAAGTATAAACAAAGACATTCTTTCGGCCCAAGCCGAAAAACCATCTTTCTCAAGGACTTTTTTCTTTCTGTTCCGTCTGCTCCTCTCAGAGTGGGATTGCAAAAAACATTTTACATGGAACATTTGGATTCAATGTCGCGGCCATTGTAACCGAAGAGTCATGGTCGCTAACTCGCCCTCAGAGGGGGTTTCTTCTTTAGGTAGATACAGGAACAATGACCTCGAGACAGTTATCTGTCTTTTCCATACGGTTTATTGAACTTTGTAAACATTGGTGACGCGCCTCCGAGATACCGTATGGCCGCGGTAGCCTAGAGGTCTTATTTTCGGACTCGTGACGGGTGGTTTTCGTTGTGTCACGGGTTCGATCATTGGCCGCTAAAAACCCGCCGTGTAGAAGGGGCTAATGCTCGGTAAATCTGTCGAGGACCAAAGTCCTCCCGTTTACGTGGTGTGGAAGTTAGAAGTGGTGCCAGCTTAGGTACGTCCTCGTCACTTGACTGAGGTTCAAATTACTAGGTCCGTCACCAATAGCCCTCGTGTTGCTTCTAGTGCGGCGTTAGTAAAACCAAATTTAAACCTAACCGAGATACCATATCAATTTTTCTCTATTTTTTACCCTCCTTGTCAATCATTTTTCCTTTTTTCCTGTTTTTTTCCCCTTCAAACGTTTAGAAACGGTTACTCCATGTTTTGGCGCAGCATAGCCATATCTGGTGATTGTACCATTAAACTTCACCATCATTCATTTACTTTACTAGTAAACATTTTTAGTTTGGAGAGAGTGCTCTCCGGTTACCATCCTATCATGTCCCATACACTGTTCGTCGCATACTAATAATGTCCAATGATTCATCGTCACACTTTTTTAATTCTTCTATTTTGGAACTTGATGGAGGGGTGAAATCTCATCGTAACATAATTGCGTTTTTATGCAGAATTTAACTTGTAACACGTATCCAAAATTTTAACACTTTTACAATGTTTTACAATTATTTTTCTTAATCCGTCTGTCATCTATTTTTTTTTTTTTAAAAATTTGGTTTAAAGAACTCGTGCAATTATCAACAAGTGTTTGGTGTATCATAGCCAGATTTGGCTCTGGCATCATAAAACCCACAATCGCTCATCTACTCATGGTTGCGAATTCATGACCGGCGCTGTTTCCATCGAGTCGTCGTTTCGACTACTGATGCCACTGAAGACATCACCCCTTTGATGACCTGATGTGAAAGAATAGTCCCACTGTTGCTCATGCATATCGTGAGAGGTGAATAAAACAAGTACCCAGTGTCTAGGATATACCTGGGCACCCAGTAACTGGGGATTATATTAAGGGACCGGGCCTCCAGGTTGGGGGATCAGGGGATCGCCTTTAGGTAGATACGGGCATCATGACCTCGATGCACCTAGTGATCTTTTTCTTTCCTATTGGGTTTACTGTCTTTGGTAAACGCGGCTGATGCACCCCCCCGGGATATCCTAGAAATCGTCCTCTATTTTTGACCTTCCTTCTTGTCAACCAATTTTTTAAAATCTTTTTCACACGTCATATCACAGCATTATACTCATTCGCTTTGTTTGGCGCAGCATGGCGACATCTGGCTTTTGCCCCATTACAAATACTATCACTCTCATTAAATATCTAGATCACAGTTACGCTTTGTCCAGCGCAGCATGGCCGCATGTGTGGTCCTCGTCACTTGACCGTGCTTCAAAATTACGAGGTCCGTCACCAATAGCCCTCGTGTTGCTTCTAGTGCGACGTTAATAATAAACTAAACCAAGCGCAGCATGGCCACATGTGGCTCTTGCTCTTTTAAACTCCACAATCGCTCACTCATGCCACCAAAGTCATGTGGAGTGATGGTGATACGTTAAATCTGTATGGCTCCAAGTTCTCCCAATAATGTGATGTGGAAGTTTAGAGAGGGGGCCAGCTCGGATGTCGTCTTCGATTCTTGACCGAGGCTCAAAATTACGAAGTCGGTCTCCAATAGCTTTTCTCTTGCTTCTCATTGCGACATTAATAAACAATCAATTCGGGGTAAGTGTTCATACGTTACCACAAAAGCTATTTATTACTAGTTCATTTACGATAATAGCAAGTGTTAAACTTATTTTTTGTGCAATATATTTTTGTTGGCTATTGAATGATTTAATGAACACTAAAGGATGATTTTCGAATGATATGGCTTCTTTCCGAAATTATAAAATTTTATTAAATTCAGCAATTTCGAATTCGCATTGAGTTTTAAATGTATTAACCCTCTAATTTTGGGTATTTTTTTTAAAATTTCGGAATACAATCGAGTTAAAATTAAGGTTCAAAATATTAAATTTGTGAAGGGATCATGGAAAGAGAAAATAAACAAGTTAAAATATAAGCAGCATTTTCTGTTGTACGTTATGCAAGAAACGTGTTTATCACGTTCGACGAAATGAAGAACGTATTAGACAACCAAAGGACAATTGTTTTAGTTGGATCACTTCAATTTCTTATAGTTTGCTTCAATTTTAATTACATTTAACTTAAATATATTCAATTTAATAACTTATCGTTTGCTTTAATTTTAATTAGATGTAACTGATATAATATTCAATTTAACAATTTATCGTTTGCATTAATTTTAATTACTTGTAGCTCAAATATATTCAATTTAATAATTTATCGTTTCCTTTAATTTTAATATCGCAAAAGTTTACTATTGTCCATTTCTCGATATTTCATCATTTACTTTAATCCTTATATTTGAGTAATTTAATAATAATTATTAAAAAGCCCACCTTGGGTGGGAAAATCTGTTCTTTGCAAAACTTTCCATAGAACTTTTTATATTAATTTTCAATTTTATTTTTAATGTAACAATAAATTTAACAATTTATTGCATATCTCTTAAAACGAATTTCTATTCACAACTCCGATATTGCAATCCCTACACCACTGCACTTTTTTTGAGAACATTTCTGTATGTTGTAATATAATAAAAATCTTATTGCATGCTAAATTAGCTGTACCCGATATTTAAATAGCGAAAAAGGAGGCGCAATGAGATAATAGCGGGATTCTCAAAATTGTACAAGAAATTATGAAACGCAAATTCTACGTCGCTGGCGAATTTTGGGTTAATATAGATTTTTAAAAATCAATAACTTTTTTCTCATCGGCCCGATAATTTTAATTGCAAAATAAAACTTATTGGGTAAGCATACCATGAATTTATATCTCCATTCGTGTTTAATTTACTGTATAAAGTTAATGTATTCATTACCCTCATCTTTCTATTGGACCAAATGCATCGGTATTAAATCTCGCACATTTTCATGAACCACCCGCATGAATAACGCCCGGGATACTTCTTTATCTCGAGTGGGTCATTTATTCTGCAAGCGACCTATTAAAACATTCTTTTGATACGGCACTTACCTGCTCCGGTTTCACGAATTAAACTGCAGGTTATGGGTGTGCTACAGTGATGACATTCCTTTGCCGGTTTTTATGGATTTCCTGATTAAGCCCGAATTTCCAAGTGGCGAATGTTTGATTTATATCATTTCGTGCATTATGTTTCTCTAGAATTTGTTTTAATATTTAACCCATGCATATATGGCATGTTAACTTTTCAGTCGTTGAACATTTGTATTGAAATCTGAAGAATTTGTATTAACGAATACCTTTACACCTTGTTTCCTTACTTGGTTCTACAAAAAGGATGTCCAACTATTGTCTAGCTATCTGATAATTTCTAACAAGTAAAAGTCACACGGGTTGCACATTTGCTTCAATAGATTTTTTCTTATTTTCAGAGGTAGCAGAAAAACTGTAATTTGCATCATTTTTGTAGTTCGTGTGCTTATTTTTTTCATATTATATAACCATGGTACACCCAAAAAATTAACTACCTATCAAGTATATTATTTCATTCTTTATGTTGCAGCATAATTCTCATTTTCACGCATTCCGAGATTTACCTTTATTTCGGTGCTGGAATCGTAACCCGGAAACATCATATTAATCTTTCTTTCCCATGGGATTTATTGGCCGCGTTAGCCTGGTGATCATGGCTTCGGATTCGTGGCCGGCGGTTTTCGTTCAGTCGCGAGTTCGATCCTTGGCCGCTAAAACCCGCCGCGGAGCTGGGGCTGATGCACATAAAATCTGTCGGAGCCCAAAGTCCTCCCGTTGGAATGACGTGGAAGTTAGGAGAGAGAGTGTTCATAGGTATCGTCTTCGACACTTGACCGAGGTCCTTCGCCAATAGCCCTCGTGTTGCCAAAAAACCAAACCAAAATCTCACCTTCCTTAGAAGTACTAATGTTTGTCAAGCATTTTCAACCATCTGGTTTCCGATGAAGAAATACTGAATAAAAGTCGAGGGATTGCTAAAATAACAAAATTAATAAAAACAATATTCTCCAACATTAACCAATCGTGGTGTGACTGCCCATATAAGCGTAATGTAAATAAACGCATATTAGTAAGCATAATGTAAATGAACTTATTTTTCTTGTTCGCTAAAATCGGAAACTTAATGCTAACGCAAAATTAAAATAAGCCATGATACTTTTATTAAAAAAAATTTAATGCATGATGTAATGTTACTTGGTCCCTAAAGATACTTGTTACTGACTGTAAGTTTGACATGCTTTTCTTCTGCAAGAATACCTTGGTGTTATTGCTGCAAATCTTATCTCGCTTGCTATTTTTTTTCTTCTCTTTGAGTAAACTATACTTCGTTAAACGCCAATTAGTTTAATGTCTCTACTTTCTTTTCTTTAATCTCAAGGAGAAAATAGAAAGTATTTAACTAATGAAGCAAGGTAGCATTAAAATGTTGAATGATGTCGCAAGTGCTGTTAATAATCACCAACCTAACAAGATATGCGAAATGTGAAATAAAAATTTTGAAATTCTGTTCAATTCCGTGCAAAACATAACCATTGTCTCAGTGAAATTTGTAAACATTTTATACTATACATTTGTATGAAGGAAAAATATATATAAAACTAGATATATTATTACATGCGAAAACTTCATAAATCTGAATTACTTTGTAATTTCAAAACATCTTTAGTTACTTTAAATAACGACGGATTAGCTTGTAATTTAACTTGATATAGTTTGAACTGCCAAATGAACTCATGCGCACGGAAAAAGAAACTACTTGCTTTGTCTTCTAAAGCTTTATAAAAACATTTCATTATCCAAGGATTACCTGATAAATTCAGTCATTATTACGGGCGTAACACTAGAAAGAAAAAGTTTAAACACTGTTTCATTGCACTTTTTCAAAACAAAATCCTTGATCGAGTCTTCAAAACTAATCGGACGGAACAAATCCTCCAGATACAATGTGTCTAGACAATCTTTTGAAATTCTGTGAGATATTTTAATCGCTTCAGTTGAGAATACGGACTAGAAAGAGCGATTTAAGATTGAATATAAAATTCATATTAACGTTGGAATAGTTCACTCAATGTATTTCGCACGTGAAAAGTTCTAATGAATGAATATTTGTACAGCGTGACGCATTAACAAAAACTTTACGTCAAAAGAATTATCTGACTGAGAACTTGGAAGAATTTATAATTACAAATCATACTGTACTTCTCTAAAAAAAGATACAAATGATGTGGTATTCATTCATGTTTTTTTTTTTTTTTTTAAAATGATTTAATTTCCTAAATTTGATACGATGAAGGTTCCCGTCTACCGGACATTTTAATTTTATAAACGTTATGTTAATCCTATAGAATTTCTAATAGCGATCTCAAATCTGTACTGTTTTATCTACTTGAATACAAAAAAGTGCATCCAAAAAATAATGGTTCAAAAATCAGAAGATAATGGTTTTTGGGAAGTTACATTTTCCCTTCGATTTTTAAACATATTTTTACTTCTATTTTAATTTATGGCTTTTCCAGTCTTCAAAAATTAGAGGGAAAATTTAATTCAACATAAACATGCATTACTTTTTGTTCTCGAATGAAATTTTTTCATTTAAACGTACAAAATAGTTAAGATTTGAGGTTGGTAGTAAAAATTCCTTTGGATTAACATTACTTTCCCGAAATAAAATGACCGGTTGACGGGCGCCTTAATGGGTTGTATTTATTTTTTCCCACGCCTTGCAGATGAAAAGGGGCGCGGTATACTTATGGTCATAATTATAAGGTTATGGCTGTCCTCGTTTCCATCGAGTAGTGTGTTTCGGTCCTGATGAAACTGAAATCCCTCCGTGTACCAGTGCTGATGCATGATAAATTTGTCAAGACTCTTAAGTCTTTCTATTGGCGTGGTGTGGAACTTTCGATAGGGGAGGTTGAAGCTCAAATGTCATTATCGTCACTTGACCGAGGTTCAAAATTACGAGGTCTGTCGCCAATAGCCTTTGTGTTGCTTCTAAGTGCGACTTTATTGAAGCCAATCAATAATCAAAATCAATTTTTTCTATTCATACAATTGTTATCGATTGACTTCGAGTAATTTCTGCGTTTCAGAAGTTCAATGGAGTCTACACATTTTCAAAAAATTAGTGCTAATTTTCATATTTTAGTTTGCATTTTATGCACCGATTCTTGCTAAAGTGTAAACCACATTTTTGGAGGCTGTTAATGATTCTTCAAAGTAAAAAAACCCCTCTCCTTTTAGAATGTAAAATAATTTGACCTTTAATTTAATTGTAATTAATATTTAAAAAATAAAAATATGGAAATGTATTTAAAATTCTGGGAAGAGAGAAATTCCATGTAACTTGAACCTTTTTGCGTGTCTTAAATCGTGAAAAACTTAAGCTGATTTGACTAAAGTCACGTGAAAGTGCATTTGATTTTTCTCCCGTTCACTGTTTTGAAAAATTTTAGGGTTTTGAGCATAGTTACTAGAATATTAGAATTGACTAAAAATATTTCTACTCTAATGAATCCTCTAAACCTGTTTTCCGTCAGCGTCGCGCACTATTTTTAAAAATTGTTTTTAACTTGTCTGACTTGGTGGGTGTTTTCTTTCACAATAACTTATTTGCTTTTTCAAGAAAATTAGTTTTTAAAATCAAATTTAAAATTTTAACCATGTTAATTTTTTGTTTTTTGCACCATTTATTACATTTGGTCTATGTTTGGGTATTGAAAAATTGGAGTGTTTTTAAACAATAGTTTGGGGCAGCTTAGCTTAATTTGACTCTTGTGCCTTAAAACTGAAGTCGCTAAAGCAATTAGTTGCCATTGAAGCATCTTATTATGAAGTTTGTGTGTGTGTGTGGTAACTTAAGAACCTGAATATTCATTCCTAAGACTTTCATGCAGAATATTTTTTTATGCTCCAGATTTTATTTTCGATGGTATCTCTCCGTTTGCATTTTTCGCAGGGATGAAAAAAATATTCAAAGGGTAAATTTATTTCCTCATGTCGGTAAAATAAAGAAAGCGTGAAGGAACATTAAATGGCAGTTAATCTGCAAGAAGTACCAAATAATTTGAACTTATAAAAAGTTATCAGTGCGTTTAGATTTTTAATAAGCAATATTTCCAGAATCATTGAATATCGCACTTTGTCTTGCATGATTTGTAGGTATAATTACATAAACTGCGAATTGCTGGAAAGACTGAATATAATCTCCGCTGATAAAAAAAAATATCAATGGAATTTTGCAATCAAGATAGTGTTGAAATGTAAATTTCTTCTTGCATTTCTCATTCCTATTCACTATTTTCCTCAGGGAAAGTGAATACCTTCTTTTTGCTTTCTAAAAACAATTATGTGTATCATGAGAGAGATGCATAGGTACCCTATATATCTTTTTCTTTCCGATGGGTTTTACTACCCAGGAGAAACCGACCTCGGGATACCATAGAGATCCTTTTATATCGACCCTCCTTGTCAACTAATTTTTAGCTTTTTCATCCATTATTCTGACTAGAATACAGTTAAAAAATGTTTTGTGCTGCTAAGCTAGATGCGTTTCTTGCGTCATAAACATTAACTGTAACTAAAAACTAAAGCTAGACACTATTAAATATTGCGATGGTGGTTCTCAATGTACTTGTATTTAAGGATAAATGGATAATAAAGGAAATTACCATTGGGTGCTGTCATCTGTTAAACGGAGCCGAAACTAATTTGACATTGATTCATAAGTTTTGATTTGGCGGTCATTTGCTGTCAAAGCAAAATTTGATTGCTTCCGCATCGAGATGACTCCGTCGGTGCTCTGGGTTTTTTATGCACCGGTAAAAATCAAAACGTCGAGTTGCTTCCGGTGAATCCTTTTCAAGAAAAAAAGAGCGGATTTGGCTTCAAAGGGCTTTCAGTGATTATTTGTAGCAAAAAACTGAAACATGACACTTGACCTAAAGTTGTAAAAATATAATCCCAAAGTATAACAGTTTCCCTAACTGTCATTATATAGAACTAAAAGATTTTCGTCTGTTTATGTGAAGAACTTTTATAATAATTGGAGTTTTTGGAGAGATGAAAATGTTACAAAAGTATGGAGCTATTCATAGGTACTTCTTCTTTGAGACCCAAAAAATTGCAAACAAGAGTCCCATTACCCGATAATTGGTGACGCTTCTTTAATTAGCAACACTTTATAAAATTGT